>JADRCH010000090.1:12455623-12495548 GCA_019843965.1 Rhynchomys soricoides
AGTCCTGGTCCCAGCTCCCTTGTGCATGCATGGAGTCCTTGTCCCAGTTCCCCCGTGCATGCATGCATGGAGTTCTGGTCCCAGCTCCCTTGTGCATATATGCATGGAGTCCTGGTCCCAGCTCCCTTGTGCATGTATGCATGGAGTCCTGGTCCCAGCTCCCTTGTGCATGCATGGAGTCCTGGTCCCAGCTCCCTTGTGCATGCATGGAGTCCTGGTCCCAGCTCCCCTGTGCATGCATGGAGTCCTGGTCCCAGCTCCCCTGTGCATGCATGGAGTCCTGGTCCCAGCTCCCCTGTGCATGCATGGAGTCCTGGTCCCAGCTCCCATACAGCAAAGAAAAGAGGAGGAGAAAGAGATGAAGAAGGTGGAGGAGACGGAGGGGTGGGGAATGTCTCCCACAAAATTCCATTTGTACTATTCATTTCCTGTTGGGGCTTTGTTTCTGCAGGGTGGGCTCTCTGGTGTCCTTTCTGGAAATGTGGTGGCTTTGGTTTTGATGCCCGGTTCCCCCATCTTTGTAAATACCCTTGGGGATCAGTTCTCTTTGATTATTATGAAGAATTTAAACCTCACATTCCCTGAGTCTGGTATGCAATTTGGAGCACTTTCTAAATGAACATTCCATTTCTTTTTGTTCATTGGCTTGTTTGCACTCTACCCTATTTTAGGTGACTTTTTGTTTCTTATACTCCCTACAAATATGTGTGCATTTCAACAATCCCTAGAAGCCATTGGAGGAGGCTTGGGCACATGTCCTCATGATTTGGAAAGTCTTCCAGCTGGTGTTACTTCCCCTGTTTCCTGTCCCTGGGTGTCCTCTTCTAGGTCACTCTAAGGAGAAGTGTTGGCCTCGTTCACACTGGCTTCCATTTCATCAAGAAATCTCTTAACATCTCTGTCGAGACTTTCTACCCCTACTTGATTTTTCCTGCCTTACCTTGATTTATCACCTTCACTTTGGGCTTAGATACCCCCCACCCTTCATGGATACCCTCTCCCAGATGAAGAGACACTGTGTGGGCTACAGTTTATGGCAGTTTATACAAGACAAAAGTCTAGATGCCTGTGTATCTTTCTAGATAGCATGTAATTAAAGTATTTGATGCCTTCTGGGTGGTGTTGGCACATACCCTCACCCCAACACCCAAGAGACAGAGGCAGGCAGATCTCTGTGAGTTGGAAGCCAGCCTGGCTTACAAAGTGAGTCCCAGGACAGCCAGGGCTACACAGAAAAACTCTGTCTCAAAAAAAAAAAAAGATAAAAAATACGTGTTTCCTTTATTAAAATAGTCAAGCAGATTGTGTTTTCCTTCCAAATTTGGGATGTAGCAGGCTCTTAATCATTGATCTTAGCATGTGGGAATTTGAGAAGGTGGCCTAATTGACTCAGGCATATCTGGTCACTCAAGTTTAGTTTCCTAGGACGTGAGCCCTCTGCCACTCTTACTGGGCAAGTCTTGGGCAAACCAGGCCTGGTCATTCCACCCTGCTTTGGGGAATTTTCCAAAACGTCCAAAGCACCTAAACCATGAAGACTTGTAGACTTGCTACAAAGGAATTTGAAAAGAAGGGTGTTTCCTGAAGGGACGGGGCAGAGTTTAAATTTGGTCTACTTATTTAAGTTAGTTAGCAATAGTTCTCAGTTCCTCTAAGCAATTTTTTTTTTGCTAATTTGATTAGTCAAAGTTTGAGAGGAGCATGTAAATCTTAGTCACCTCCAATCTTGAGACAATTGGTTTCGTTCACAGTTTTTAGAAGACATTTGCTTTATATGTATATTTCGGTGCAATAGCTGTTCACTGAGATTGTTAGTGTAAAGCTTCTGCAGACACAAAAAGGCAGCAGAGGACCGCCATGGTCCATGCCCCATTCACACGCTCCACAACCCGGAGAAGGTGAGTGCACTCCCCCAGAGCACCAAGTACCAAGTCTCAACCAAGACAAAATGGGTTCTCTGCATTTCATACAACCGTTTGGGAGGTTGAATTTATCACCTGCAGAGTCCTCATAAGGAAGTTTCCAACCCCAGGTTCATTCACTGGAACATTCTACCAAACATCCTGGAAACTCTTAACTCCAGTCCCCCTCAAACTCGTCCAGAATATTCAAATGGGGGGAACAATTTCTGACAGATTTTATGAACATAGCGCCATCCTAAAGCAAACAGCCGAAGGTGGGTGTCTCTCGACACTTTGATACACCATGATCCATGTCAGAGCCGACACACCGATAGGAGACTCCTTGGCAACTCAAGGGCCTAGCAAGCCTAGTATATGGAGAAGAAAAGAGTCACAGAGATGGTGCCTCAAACAAGGAGGAAGGCAAGGACTGACACCCAACTGACATCTGACCCCCGAGGTTGTCCTCTGTGGCACACACCTGCCACAGTGCAGATGTGCATGCATTTGTACACACCCCCCCCCAGATACACACGAGTGCACGAGCCCAGAGAGAGAGAGAGAGAGAGAGAGAGAGAGAGAGAGAGAGGCCAGCAGACAGACAGAGAGAACTCACATGTTAATGTGCATCTGGAAAGGCACTAAGAGAAAGTGACAGGGATGTATGGGTGTGTCTTACTTGGGGTCAGTATTGTTGTAATGTAGCATCATGACTAAAAGCAACTTAGGGAGGAAAGGGTTTATTTATTTGCAAGTCAGGGCAGGAGCTCAGTGAAGGAGTCTGGAGGCAGGAGCTGAGGCAGAGGCCATGGAGGGGTGCTGCTTACTGGCTTGCTCAGCTTGCTTTCTTATAGAACCCAGGACCACCAGCCCAGGGATGGCACCACTCACAATGAGCTGGGCCCTCCCCATTGATCACTAATTAAGAAAATGCCCTACAGGCTGGTCTGTATGGAGGCATTTTCTCAGTTGAGGCTCTTTCCTCTTCACTGAATCTAGCTTGGGTAAATCGACATAAAAGTAGCCGGCACAGGTAGGACAGGGAATAAATTGACAAAAGAACCCGGATGATGGATGGCTTTCCGGGGACTGGACAGCAGCAAAGGTTTTGTGACTGGTCAGACTCTGGAACTGATACATAAAATTTTCAGTTGTTGCTGTCGTTTTTGTTGTTATTGGTGGTGGTGACGGTGGTGGTGGTGGGGGGAGGGTACATGTGTACCATGGTGCCCATGTAGAAGTCAGAGGACAGCTTTTGGGAGTCATTTTTTTTCTCCCACTGTGGGTTCCAGGGATCCATCTCAGAGTGTCAGACTTACGCACTTTTTCCTCTGAGCCACCTCATCAGCCCTGGGATGCACAGGGCTGTGCACTGTGCTACATGCCAATCACATCTCAACTAAGCCATTAAAAAGTGGTGCCAAAAACAAACAAACAAACAAACAAAAAAACACAATAGGACAAAAAAGTGGGGTCAAGCAGGATATGGTGACCCACACCTTTAACCTCAACTCCCAGGGAACAGGCAGGCCGATCTTTGTGCCAGTGGCCTGGCCAGTGAACCTGAAGGTGTGTTAGAATGTGAAATAGGATCTATGGTTGTGGAAATGGCCACAGGAGCTGAAAAGCAGAGAGCCAGCTGTCATCCCAGGCGGCTGACGTTCCTGGAGGGACAGAGCAAAACCTAAGATATAACCCAGGAAAGCTTGTGATAGATTAATCAGTTTGTTTAAATGTCACATGTAAAGCATTACATTAAACACATCAATTTATTTAAGCCATAAATTTGGAAGGAGCGGAGAAATATCTTCAGGGTTTGGGAGATAAATCATTGAAGTTTCAGACCAAGCTGCACTGTCTCCTATAGCAGGACAGTCTTGGCTATGCAGAAACTCAGAGATGAAACCAGCTGTGGCAAGCCAGCCCCACCCCATACACATGCACACCACACCCCTCTCACACCACACGCATGGACACCACACACACACATACACCCGTGCACATGCAAACCCCATGCACATGGACACACATGCGCACACACGTGCACACACACACCTCCAGCCTTCCCGGGGCTACCCATGAGACCTGTGTTTGAAGGTTGCGCCCTGCTCCCCTTAGAGGCATGAAGAAAGAAACCCCCATGAACACAGTTTGAACACAGAGGAAGATGGAGAGACAGGGATTTTTGGTGAGCTACTCGGAGAGGACCCTCATCTGTGACTGTGTCTCCTGCTTCCTCGTGTGCTGTTAAACAGAGACTTAACAGGATTGTCTGTGCCTCTTTAAACATTACAAGTGCACAGACTCTGTTTCTGAAACCCACCGTGGTCCTGGGAGGAGCAGCTACTGTGTGCACATGAGATCTGTAGAGCCAAACCAAGCCCCATCCAGCCATGTTGCTTCCTGCCCACACTCCAGCTCGGTAAGGAAGCCCTGGACAGGCTTCCAGGGCCTGTTAGGACACTCCCTCCTTCCTGGCATTCTGGAACATTCTCTGATGTGTGTCTCCATTCAGGATCCCTCACCTTCATAATCTACCCACAAATGCTGGACAAACGTCAGCATGCCCGGACAGCTGTGGCAGTCTATAGCTCTGAGTGGCCTTCACTCTAGGCTTGGTGTCATCCCTGTGCCCCTGGCACCTCACAGTTGGTGCTTTACTCTGTAAGAAAGTACAGGCAACTCTTAAGAGAATGTTTAAGAGACGAAGAAATACTCCACTATTTAAAAACCAGGAAGTAAAATGCATCTCTGACGCGGCCCCTCTAGAGAAGCCCCAACTGTCTTGGCCCATGATCAAGATTTTGACCTTTACCATCCAGTACATCCTTTTGGGGGCTTGAGTGCACAGGTGCCCTCAGCTCAGGGAGATCGTGTGTTTCTGAGGTCTGTTCTTGGAGAATGGTACCTGTGCTGGGGGTGTAAGGGTGGCTGTTCTCAGGACGCTTCATAGTGGGAGTCACAGAGCCATGGACAGTGGTGATGCATGTGGCTCGTGCTGGCTGCTGCTCCTTACTGATGCTTCACATCATCAGAGCCGTGGGGATGCAGGGCTGGGGGAGATGGCAGTGGGTGACTTCAGTGAGGTCCCAGAGCTCCTGAAGGCAGGAAAGCAGGGAGTCCTGGAGACAGCAGACAGCCAATCAAGGGCAGACTGGTCTGCTGTGTCAGAGTGAAGGCATGGTGGATGACTGAGGGAGAGACACCCAGGAAGTTCTGCAGAGGGACACCTAAGGGTGTTCATACCGTGAAAGATCTGAAGGTTACTATATCTCTCCATCAAAATAGAGGGCTTATCTGAAGACATCTAAAGTCAGCTCTGGCTTTTCTCTCAAGCTAGAAAGAGGGTGATATTCCTGGCCTTAAAGGGACAGTTTCCCTCATGTGATGGAGCCCCAGGCATGTTCCTGTCTCTGTGGACCAGCCCTCTGGAGATCGAGGGGACCAAGTATGTCCCAGATCTGGTGTCGCTCTCTTTTCCCCTCTTCTCCAGGAGTATCCCTTGCTCAGAGCAGCTTTGTTTAGAATATGCTGACCTGGATTCTGAGGTCACATCCTACCTTTCCCAAGCTCCATACTCCCATGGCTGCTGGGGCACAGGGGGGAGTGGGCTGGAGGCATGAGAAGCTGACAACTTGGTGACCATGTACATAGCTGGGAGCAGGTGTCCTCTGTGCTCCAGTCTCAAGCTCCTTTTCATCACGAGCTGCAAGCAAGGTCTCTGCGGGTTTCCACACCAGAAGGTACTCTCTGAAAAGATGTCAGCCTCTGAACCCTGTTTGGAGGCTCTGGGCAACCACAGAGTCCCCATAGAGGACCAGATAAGTGGCTGAAAGACAAACCAAACTAGACAGGACCATGCCCCAGGTGTGATCCAAGCCAAGAAAGGACACCCAGAGGGACCCAGAGACATGGCTTGGGGACAATGAGCTAAGCTTTGTAAGAACTGTACTTCTGTCCTGCATTCCCTGCCCACCCATACTATATCACGTGATTACAGAAAGCCACATGGCATGAGAGACACAAGTCACCCAAGGCCAGTCTACAGGAAGGGGTTCATCCATCAGCCCTGAGTCTGACTTAGGTACCACTGATCCAGTGGGAGAAGGGGACACAGAACTATCCCTGAGCTTGTCCCAGCTAAGATCTGGGTCTTGGGCCTATGCTTAGCCTCAGAATCCTGGCCACTTTCTGGCTCTATCCTTGTCCTACAGTCTGCACAGCTCAGGCCTGTCTACTCTGCCTCCTATGCACAAGGCCTCATTTACTGCTTCTGTTGGCCTGGGCAAGAGCCAGTCAATGAAGCATCACACACAGGCTCAAGACACTTAAAATGTTTCCTCCACGAGCGTCCACATTGGTTACCTGGTATAGCTCCCGGACAGTTTGCGTTCTCTCAAGCTCAGTCCTTTGGCCTGCCCGTGAGAACAGCCACGGGTTCCTGTTCCTCTCCCATTGCAGGCAGTCACCCTGCCAGCTGCTGCTTCTTCCTCTCCTCAGAAGCAAGCTGCTAGGCCATGCGGACACTCGTGGAGGAACACTGTGAGTTCTGCTAGCCCCGCTTTCTCAACTATACAAATCTGCTGTGAGCAAAACACAATGCTGTGACACTTCCTCAGGGGCAACCTCTCCAGTGCTGCCTCAGACTCTGTCACAGCAAACTTGACCGGAGCCCAGCCTTACTCCCAGAAGCTTTCCTATGGCCTTTTCTGGAAGCACCTAAAGCTTCAAGTACAAGGAAAACCAGGGCCACGACCTGCTAGAGGCTCTAATCTCCACCAGACCACCCCAGTTCTGCTTCTAGAACTATCTGTCTCCCCTTTCACCTCCATGAGTAGAAAGACCTGTTCTTTCTAGCACCAGATAAGGGTGTCACAGAGTTAGGACTGCTGTAGAATTTTCATGGCACCAGTCATAGTCCCTGTAGGCAAGCAAGAAGCCTGTGAGCTGACTGTCCTCCTCTGAAGGGTTAAGACCTCCAGGCTGCAGCTGTAGCCAGATGCATGACAACAGAGGTGCTGTCCCCAGCCAGGCCATGCTGCAGGCCCCAGCCAGACTGGGCTTTCTCCAGGCCTCAGGCCTCAGGTTCCCAGAGTGTTACCACAACTGTTCCAGAACAGAAGTGTTCAGTGTGTGGGTGTTAGAATGTTCCACCACCATGCCGGGTGCCACCCACCCAGGGGACCGGGAAGTGAAATTGCTCAGTCTGCCTTGGGTGTGGCAGGCCTGGGGGGTATTTGAGTTCACTCGGAAGATTATTATCAACGGAAGTAAGGAGACCGGCCAGTCTACTTTCTTCTTCTTTTGAAATTTTTTGAGACAATATCTTGCTACACAGCCCAAGCTCGCCTCAAACGCATGATCCTCCTGCCTAGAATTACACATGAACATCACCACACCCTAGACATCTTACTCTGGAGCAGAGGTTAAATGGTAGCACTAGCTCATAGGCTCCTCAACCGAGAGCGGCTCTATGCCAGTCTGAGTTTCAAGACACCCTCCTCATCTTGATGTTGGTCTTTTTTGAGACTCCATCTGAGATGGACACTGAGGGTCAGCAGAAGAGAGGGAGAAACTGCATTTTGAACACATTGGAAACTGGCTTGTTTGAGATCCCCCCACTTGCCCTCTATAATGACACACATAGGTGTCTATCCCAGCCCACTATGGTGACAAACAGAGCTGTCTTCCCTTGAGCTGAAGAAAGTTTTGTTTAAATATTTATTTATATGTGTGTACTCTAGTGTACATGTGGCAATCACAGAACAGTTTGCAGAAATTGTCTCTCTCTAGTTCTACTCTGTGAGTCCTCAGGAGCCAATTCAGGTCATCAGACTTGATGTCAAGACTCACTGAGCCAAACAAGAAGCAGTTTTCTGTGCCATGGCCAATCAGATGAGCAACAGGCACATTAAGCAGGGCCCTGCCCTCCTGTACTGGCTTCTACTGGCTTCTAGCCTCCTTGCCCGGTTCTGATGAAGAGGTGGCTACAACTGTCCACCACTCCAGGTCAGAAGCCAGAAGCAGAGACAAGCGCAGCTACAGCATCAGAGCCATGTAGACGTGGAACTGTGGTCCCGGGCTAGAAGTCTTTTAGTGCCGAGACGGCTACCGCAGAGCCCACAGGGTCTCAACCATACACAGCCCCGCTCTTCCACTTACTGCTCTCGATTGAGGGGATGAAAATGAAAGCCACCTGTCTCGGTTACTTCGATGTCACTGTGACAGAACACCATGACCAAGTGTGACTTATGGAGAGGAGTTTTGGTTCTGCAGGGCTAAGGACCCATCATGGTGGGGAGACATGGCGGCAAGCAACAGACCTTTGTGGCGAGAGCAGGAAGCTGAGAGATCACATCTTTTGTTACAAGCAGGAAGCAGAGAGTGAACCAGACGTGGGGCACAGCTTTGGACCTCAGAGCCTCCCCTGCCAAGTGGAGTATCTCCTTCAGCAAGACCACAGTTTCTAGACCTCCCTCAAACAGCTCCACCCACTGGGGTCCAAGAGTCCAAAGCCTGCACCTATAAAGACCATTTGACATGTAAACTACCACAACTATGATCACCAGAAGCTGGCACCAAAGCCATCAACCTACATCACACCCACGGTGGTCACATGGTTTTGAAATAGCAAAGCTGGTCGGTCATGTTCTGGGACCCAGCACAGAGCATCTCAGAGTGGCCACTGAGCCCCTCAACTCTCAGGGGCTGGGTGAGCAGAGAACAGTGTAGAGCCGGGGAGGGTCTGATGTGTGTTCCTTTGCTCAAAATGGGCTTGAAGATGATGATTCTGTGATCTAGCCCAGCATGTACTAGGGGTAGCAATCCTCTAACCTGTCCCCAAGAACTTGAGTGATTCTGATTACAGGTTTGGAATATGCAAGTATTGGACTTTCATGGAAGATATTGGAGGAGGAGGAGGAGGAAGAGGAGGAGGAGGAGGAGGAGGAGGAGGAGGGGGACTTAAAGGCATATGTATGTGCTAAAAACATGTAAACCATCCAATCCCATATGTCAACATAAGGAAAACTGATCCCAAGAGTAGCTGGACCCAGAATCTGGGCCTCCCTGAAACTGAAACCCCAGCTGGGTAGGCTGTTAAGCGGTTTCCAAGCACAGACCCACCACCCAAAGCCCCTGGAGGTCATTTTCCACTGGCCACTTACACTTGCTTCTGGAAAGCCTCTTGGGCTTTGTGCCCAACAGTGAGACTGACTACAGCAGTGTCCTGGGCCACCCCCTGAGCTCCTGACACAGGTACATACATGCCTATCATATTGAGAGTTTGAAAACCAGGAAATGCTTTTGGGATCCACCAGGTCAAGTAGGGGAAGATGGAGAGGCCCGCTGTCTCCTGCCCTGATGCTGTGTGACAGGAGCTGGAACAGCAGGGGAAGGGCGCTAGGTAGGTTGGGGTGGTGGTGGGGTAGAACAGTGAACAGAGAGCTTTCATCCTGCCCAAGTAAGATCAGTCTTAAAAATATACTCATGGTGTTGACCAAATGAAACACCTCCATGGCTGGCTTCCAGATCTGCAATTTAGATGCAATGGTGTCAATGCCGGCACCATCAGGGGCTCTTTCCGGAACACACGGAGCTCAGGGCTGCCTGAGTTATCAACACTATCAGCAAATATTTGCAGAGCAGCACAGACACCTGTTCCTAAACAGACGCACAGCTGCAGAGGTCTGACCTGCCTCGCTGTGGATTGCTGTGAGGTTCCAAGAACGCTGGGGGGGGAGGGGAGGGAGAACCTCTCTGGGTCTCAGTTTCTCCATCTGTCAAATGGGATAGTACGTGGTGTGAGAGAATAAATACAGACTGGCCTCAGAGGGACTCCTTCAGTGGGATTTTTTTTTTCCTATTCTTTAGGTGTTTTTTAAATTTTAATTTGCTTTATTGTTTTGTTTTGAAAGTCTCCTAGACTTTCCTGGCTGAAACCAGTTGAGGGCAGAGGAGACAGGCCTCAGAATGCCCTGGAGCTGACCAGGCCCTGCTAATGACGTTACTGTATGCACTTCCTAAGTCCCAGGACTACAGGTACACGCTGGGTGACCTCTGTGGATGTGAGGCTTTGCTCTTGTCCCTAGGGTCACAAGGCCAGACACACTGCTGGCAGTACTCCATTCCTGGCAGGTCTCCGTCTGGCCAAGAGGGCTGACAGACATGCAGCAGGAAACCTGGGCACTGGGAACACAAGCCAGCACTGCCCCATGGCTATGACTCATTTGCACAGAGTGCTGCCTGGAGCAGCCAGGCCTGGACTGAACCTCCAGCTGTGCCTCAGGCTCTGTGCTCAGTATTAGAGAAATTGCCCTTCCCCCAGGGGTAAAGGCTAAGCTTCAACAGGCGCCTTTAAGTCCTTGTCATTCCCCTCCCTCATCCAGGCTCATTCTAGAGGACGGTGTGGGGTCCCTGCAAGGACACTGAGGTTATCTGGGGCATACAAGGGACTAACTGCCTTTATTCTCCAAACCCACATGTGGCAATGCCCCTGCAGTGATGATATTAACTGTAAGCCTTTGGCAAAGGAGGAACGGGAAGCCCTCTTGAGAGGGGTTGATGTCTATCAGATTGGCCTGTGGGCATTTTCTTAATTAATAACTGCCGTTGGAGGGGCCAGTCCATTGGGGTGCCATCCTTGGGCTGGTGTGCTGGGCTGTAAGAGAAAAGTGGATAGAGCAAGCCAGTCAGCAGCACTCCCCCACGGTCTCTGCTTCAGTTTCTGCCTCCAGGTTTGTCTTGCCTTGAGCTCCGTCACTGACTTCCCTCCACGCACTACAGTGTAGAGGTGTGGAAGGGAAGCCAACCTTTTCCTCCCCACGTTGTTTTGGTCATAGTCTTTATCACAGCAACAGGGAGCAAAGCAGGATGCCCATAGTCATGCTGGAGGTTGATATGTCAGGCAGGGAGTGAGAAGTTTGAGTGGGGGAGTTTTGTGTGGCTCCCACAGCTTAGTGTTGGCACCAAGCAGGAAGACAGTGAATGGTGACAGTTTGCCCGTCACGGTGAATGCCACAGTGGATGTTTGAGGGTCTTACCTAGCTATCATTCCTTGGCCATGATATTTCCTGTAAGATTTTTCTCTTCCTATCACCCCCAAGCCATGTCCTCCTGAGCCTGAGCTTTGCTGTTTCTGAGGCACAGGGCACTGGGTCTGGCAGGCTACCCACACTGTCAAATGTGGGCTTCCCATGGACATTGGCTCCTATTCAAGGGCAGTTGGGTCTTGGAAGCCATGCTGTGTAGGAAGGACCCTGAGAAGTGTGCAAGGGGAGACTGAGGCACAGAGGGGCTCAGCAGAATGTGCAGAGGGCACATTCAGGCCAATGTGTGTGCAGACTGGCCCAAGCCTACTCCAGAATGCTGGGAGCCATAAGTTCGGGGTGCCCAGAGACCCCAAGGCCCAGCACTAAGGGAGCATCATCAGGCCCTTAGGTCTCCCCTTCCTCTGTGCCAAGTAGATCGAAGGCTTGGTCCCTCTTGAAGGCCCCATGTATAACTTTCTGGTCACCCATAGTAGGGTGCCCCAAGCTGCTGGTCTCTGCAGGTCTGAGAGGACACCCCCCCTCCGGCATAATATTATTTTTAAACATTTGCTATTTCTTTTTAAGGCTTTGCTCTCTCCACCTCTATGGTCCCACACCTCTTCCTATTGTAGCAGCCCAGTGGCCTTACCTGGATGTCAGCTTCAGGGACCTGGGTCTGTCAAGCCACTCTCAAGAGGTAGTCTCCTCTAAGGGTGAGTTCCAGCCCCTCTTGACTCCTTACTCTTCCCAGAAGATAAGGTTCCAAAGACCTAACCCCCTTCACAGGGTCCTGTGTCTCGCCTCACTCCACCTAAATCTCAGTCCACAGAAAATGAGACCGCACCCATCTTCTTAGAAAAAGCGCCTGTCTCCTTATCCCAGCACATGAAGTTCAGGTCAGGTCAGATGCTCTACATGGATAGGCCTTATCCCTTGGGATCCTCTGCAGAGTCAGGGATGCTCGGGAGGCCAAAAAGAGCAATTCAAATAGGAGAGAACCTGGGAAAGTTGATCATTATAAACCTTTAAGCTATGTCGCAGCTGCTTCCTCAGGCTGAAGGGTTGAGTTCACATGTGTGGTCTGCTTAGAGCTCCTGTTGAGGCCTCAATCTCAACTGATCCCCCATTCACAGTTCTCTCAGCTCATGCAGAACCTTGCTGTATCATAGTTTACCACTCATTCATGCATCAGGGGCAGCATGAAGCCTGGCCCTCATTTCTGGGCTCTCTCAGCTTCCGGGGCCTTCAGAGAGGCACTCCTCTCTCTGGAGGTCAATTCTGGAGCTCAGGGACCTCTGGGCCTCGGCTCGTGGCACTGACAGTGCTACATCTGTGCCAGCTTGGCACCCATGACAGGAAGACTGCTCAGATGGCATAGGTGGTGCCTGCTGCCTGGCACTGGTGATGAGAAGCACATGGGCTGTGATGAGATTGGAGGGGGCTGGGGTTGCTGACTGAAGGCAGAGGAGGAGTGCAGCGAGAGAAATGACAGGTGGAAAGCGGATGGAGGATTTGGAAACAAATCAAATTTTCAGTCGCCAGGAAATATATCCCCAGCCACAGGTAGTCTGCAGACGAGAGTTGCTGCCTCCCAACTGGCACCTCAAGGGGCAGGCAGGGGCGCCTCTCGCAGCTGCTTCGCCAAGCTGGCAGATGTGCTACTGTACCATGTGGAAGGAGCCAGTCCCTGGGAGCGCCCACGCCAAGCTGGTGTCAGCTGCAGGGAAACCACATGTGTGGTGCTAGGACATCTTTGCCCTGTGAGGCCTGGCATTCGTGGCTTAATGGGAAGGAGTTCTGGCAGGATTGGGGTCTCAATATGTCCCTGTCGCGGTCTCCGATCCCAAGACAGTCCCACACAGCACCTTGTCTACTACATGGCTCTGTGGGCCAGCTTTGTTTATTCACACTTCAGAAAAGGCCAGCCATGTGCTCACAACAAATGCCCTGTGCTGTATCTGCTGGAGTAAATGCAGAGTCAGGACCTCTGCGGGTTTCTGGAACTTTGGAGACATGCCCAGAACCTTCTCCAAGGCCAGACAGTAGGGCTGTGGAGAGGAAGGGTAGATGACTGGACAGAGGGGATGTATAGAAGAAATGTAGACATGGGCCGAGAAGACTTCTCGAGTGAGATGTTTTACATGGACAGAGGGCCTGTGTGGGCTAGCCTAGGATATAGTCAGAGCTGCTCTGTGGGAGAGCTGTGGACCAAAAGCAGATGAGGTCAGAGCAAGCAACGGGTGATGGTTTGTACTTCTGACTGGCTTTAAATACAGGTCCCTGTTAGTTCAGTCCGTTTGCTGAGTAGTTCATAGAACCCAAGGGAATGTCTACTGGTTTATTTAGAAGGAAGTAAATCGGGATAGGAGGCCAGACAAGGGAATTAGGGAGAGGGCCCACAGTGTCCCCCATGCAGGAGTTTCTGACTGAATGGTTTGGGTATGCCCATCTCCAGGGTGCTCAGTTGCCCACAGACTTTCTCCTCTCCTCTCCTCTCCTCTCCTCTCCTCTCCTCTCCTCTCCTCTCCTCTCCTCTCCTCTCTTCTCCTCTCCTCTCTTTGAGCAGACATCACAGTCTGAGCAACAGTGCATGAGCATGTGTGGAGATGTGACTGCACAGAGTGGGTGAGGGGCACAGGCAGGCTTGTCTAACCAGATTCTTCTTGCTGATTTGAGCCTCTGTGACCTGCTTGGGGAAGAGAAATTCTAATCTTTAACTTCTATGACCTGTTGAAGAGGTGGCAATGAGTCAGGAGCTACAAACAAACCCCAAATAGACATCCCCTCCCCCCCGTTCCCATTTCTTAGGACACTGGACTTGTTTTAGGAGCCCTGTGCCACACCCCAATACCGAAATTCTCAGCCTCATGATGGTGTGAGCAAGTTCACATTTGGTAGACACTATAGGCTTAGATACCAAGCTCTTCCTAGACCAGCCAATCACAGCATGATGATATCCTCAAGATGCTGAGAATTAGCAGTGGACCACAGCATCTGACCACGAAGAATGGACGATACTGCAGGGTCATATGGCTTAGCCACTGGCTATAGTCTCAGGATGATTCTGAGCTCTCCAGCAGACCTGATTACTTCTGATTAATTATTCATCTCTTTAATTCTAGAACTCTCCTCTGACCCCCACAAACTCTCAGCCTCCCTTCATGTGCACCCTCTGGGCAACCTCAGCTGAGCACCTTGGTTTCCAAGACACTTGACCCTGAGACCTTGTCCTTACCATCCCTTTTGCCAAGCATGACTGTCCTCCTGACTCCCCAGGACTCTCTACTGCTGGCCTTTTGGGAACCAACACAACCACTGTTTTTCATGTACAACCTTTTTTTGAAGGCTGATTCTTGAACCAGATCATCTGAGCCCTTACTGCTCTGTGATATAACATTATATAGATGGTTGGTGATAGAATGGTGCCCATGTTTGCTGTTTGCTGTTCTCCTGGCACTGTGTCCTACATGGGATTCTTTGACTTTTATAACACACGTACTGGAAATGGCCTTCTCTCCTCTAGATGAGGAGCTGAGACACTCGGAAGCTCACCCGCCCCTCCCAAGTCCCCTCACTGATGGAAGCCGGGCCTTACTCTTCTGTTGATGTGTTCACATTACTTCAGAACTTCATGGCCTATAGGGTTAGGGATATGGCTCAGTTGGTAAAGGTCTTACCCACCCTGCAGGAAGCCCTGGTTTCAATCCCCAGCGCCGAAAAACTATGTGTGGTAGCACATGAAATACATCCCAGACCTTGAGCAACAGAGGCAGAAGGAGCAGGAGTCCAGGGTCATCCTTACCTTCAGTTACGTCATGAGTTTGAGGCCAGCCTGGAATTTATTAGACCACATCTCAAAAAAACTTTGAGTGAAGAGTAACAAATGTTATCCTACACAATCACGAGCATCAAGAATCCAAAATAGGGGCCTGAAAAGAAAAGTTAGCAGTTAAGAGCACTGGTTGCTCTTCTAGAAGACCCCAGTTCAATTCCTAGTACCCACATACACAACCATCTGGAACTCCTGTTCCAGGGGATCTGGCACAGTCACGCAGACATACACGCAGTTAAATCACCAATGTATATAAAATAAAATAAATAAATATTTTTTTAAAACACAGAAGGGCACAGTCAGGCCTCCCACAAAGTTGTATGCCGTCTTCAGCCTCCACAGGTACTGTGGGATTTGCTGGCCAGTGCATTCTTCATGTGTACAGAAGCCTACGTTTTCTTCAGGCAGACTCTCCACAGGCTGTTCCTGAGTCTTTGCTCCATGAGCTGGTTTTTCTAGGCACAGGATCAATCAAGGAAACAACAAGAAGTCTAGGATGCCTTCCATAACCTCCCTGGAAATGTACAAAACCACTCTATAAGTGTTAGCTGTAGATTCAGTTCAGCCCTATTCCATATAGGCTGGACCAACCTGGACACAGAAAGCCAGTGGCAGATCAGAGACTGTCATGACTTCTTCTTTTAGTCACCAGGTACAAGGTGGCGCCAGTGCTCCCATGGCTGGGCCTCACCAGGACACCAGTGCAGGCACCTACAAAACAGGCCGCCTGCAGAAGGTAATGAGTTCACAGCTTGTAGAAGTTCCCCTCGTGAGCAAACTCGTGCCAGCCAGATCTGGGCTATGCTTCAGTAAAGTGAGAAGGTGTGACCCAGGCGCCCCCAGCAGCTTGTGCTCATTAAGCTGGAGGTGCAAAGGACTTGGGGGAGGGGCTGAGTCCTCTTCCAGGATGCTACATCGAAGGAGATTCCCCCCCCCCCAAGGGCAGGTGTGCGCATGTGGGGGGTCAGCAGGTGCTTGGAGTACGCAGGCATGTGATGGGGGCAGGGAAAGGTCTGGTGTGTGAGATGCGGCCTAGAAAGCGCAGAGTCATCTCTACCACCTGAACCCAAGGTGGAAAAAGAGGCTGCATGTTGACTTGAAACTGTCACGTGGGATAGCTCCGCCATCTCCTTGAGGGAAGGTGGGAGCTGGCTTCCTGCCCAAGGCTGCAGGTGCTGCTGTCTGGCTACTTCCATTTATCCCACATCTGTTGACAGGCACTTGTCCTGGACCACAATGAGGAGCCAGTGATGAAGAAGGCAAGAGTAATGGTGTTCACACTTGCCAGCAGCAGGAAGTGCTCTGGTCCCCTACGCTCATAGCCTCCCTCTGAGGGGCTAACTGCTGCACTCCACCCTTGCATTTTGGAAGTCCATGTGGCCACCAGATCCACTGTGCTGGGCTCTCATAGCCTTGTCTCTGCTGGCTCTTTTGCATTTCTCCTGTGAATTCCCTTGCTCTGGCTTTTCCACTTTACCTTTCCTAAACCTCAAATCCTGCCTGATGGATTCTAGCCTTGTTTCTAGCCCTTCTGTGGAGGATTCTGCTTAGCCACAGCTCTTCCTAGTTCTCAGGTCTTTGGGAAACTCTCTGTTGGAGCATCTTGGTCCTGAAAGACCTTTGTACCTCAACTGAGGACAGTCTGGGGGTCGTGTTGGAGTCTCCTCACATGGATATCCCTGCTCTCTACATTTGTTTTACCTGACTGTGTTAGCCCACACCTCTCATGTTAGTGACTATCTGGATAACCTCAACTGTCTGGTCATTCCTGACAACTTGTGCTATGGTTACTGAAATGCCAATCAAAAGCTCAGGGGGTGGGTGGGACTGGACCCTGTGGGCCTCTTGTTGTGTGTGTGTGTGTGTGTGTGTGTGTGTCCACAGCAGCAGGGTCCCCCATGGAGCTTGAGTTACAGGCAGTTCTGAACTGCTTTGTGTGAGTGCTTGGAATTCAGATCCTCTGGGAGAGGAATATATGCTCTAACCACTGAGCCAAGCATCCAGCCATTTTATCTATTCTGTGGTTGGTTTTGTTTGTTTGTTGTTTGTTTTGGAGACAATCTTATGTATTCCAAGCTGGTCTCAGACTCTCAATGTAGCCAGGTAGCCCTGAATTTCTAATGCTTTTGCTTCCATATTCTAAATGCGATGATTGCAGTCACGCGATGATTGCAGTCACGCAACACCATGTCTAGATTAGGCAGTGATGGGAATCCAGCCCTGGGGGTTATGCTAACAACTGGGCACTCCAACCCCAAACCCAGACTCTTAATGATTTCCAAGGCCCAGGGGTCACAGAAGCTGACTTGATTCATCTCCAGGCCATGTCTAGGCCTATGTTTTGGAAGTAGACATTTAAGCATAGAACTCCTAGGGTCTGTGGTGTTAATCCCAGTGTTAGACATTGTGATTTATATTGATACTCTGTCTCTTCCTCTCTATGATCTCACTTGCCCCAAAGGGGGAAAGAAAAGGAAACAAAAACTTGTTAGAAACAATCTAACTTCAGAAGCCTCCTGAATTTTGTGTATGGCTATTGTAAATGCGAAGTGTTCTCCTCAGAAGCCCCATCCTTACTAGGGTGTCTACCATCCTTTGCCTAAACCAGTTCCCCCACCAATCAGTCTGTCTCAATGTTTATGCTTAAAACTATATTAAAGCTATGTCTTAATAGCTCCAAATGTGCTTCATAATGAATCGCCCTGAAACCCAAAGTCAAGAATCCCTGTTTCAGCACACCTTTAATCCCAGCACTTGGGAGGCAGAGGCAGGCGGATTTCTGAGTTGGAGGTCAGCCTGGTCTACAGAGTGAGTTCCAGGACAGCCAGGGCTACACAGAGAAACCCTATCTCGAAAAACCAAAAGAAAAAAAAATCCCTGTTTCACTTACATGGAGGTCTGTGATGCTTCTCCGGCTGTTGCAGGTAGTGGAAATGTGTCTCTAGCTTTGCTCCCCCTGACCAATGGACCTTAGTGTCTAGCTTTCAAGGTTTACCTTTACTATACAGAAAGCATTTAATATCCTACCCTAAAGCTGGCTGTGGAGGCACAGACCTGTAATCCCTATACTCAGGACCCTATACTCAGGAGGCTGAGACTGCGGGATTACCAGGAGTTTAATGCCAGCCTGTGCTACAGAATGAGACTTTGCCTCTATCCTGCCACAGTCTGGGTCGCAGATTTAAAAATTACCTGATGTGTTTAGCATGCAGACCCCCAGCTGCAAGCCGGGGAGCCCTTCTTCAGGGACCAAGGGAGCCCATCTGCATTCTGTTTTGGAAAAGATGGTGACCACAGCTGTATGGCCCCTTTGGCCATGGGAACCATTATGCCTATTAAAATGATCATTGAGGGCTGAGGATACAGCTCCGAGTTGTTGCGGTGCTTATCTGGCATGTGTGAAGCCCTGGGTTTCATCCTTGACACTATATAAGCCGAATGTGGTGAAGCAAGCCCATAATTAGTCATCTCTCAAGAGGCAGAGGTAGGTCATCCTTAGCTACATTGTGAGTTCAAAGCCGGCTTGGGCTACATGAGAGCCTGTCTCAATTAACAACAGTTAAATCGGACCCAATGCAAACAACCCACAGTACTTGTTCTATCAGGACAATGGATCCAGAAGTCTGGTAACAGCTGTCAGGCACCTAAAGGTCACTCTCTGGCAGTCCTTCTCAGGACTTGCGACCTGATATGGTACGCGAATGAGCAGGAACGCTCGACTCCGGAACTCATTACCCAGGCTCTGCATGCGGGGACATATTAGATCGACGGACACTTTTCGCCGGCGGACATTTTTAGGTGTAGGATTCATTCCGGCCCGATCCACCCACCTGGCCGACCTCTCACTCACGTGTCCCACCCCCGGTGACCCTCGCCTGACCCCAGGTGAACGCGTAGCCGAAAACCAGGGGTGTCGAGGTGAGCTGGAGCTGATCCGGGGGCCGTGGGAACTGTTGGGCAGGTGCCTGTCTTAGTGCAAGAGAAACTTCTGTGTGATAAACTCACGCCCTTTCCCCCCGCCCCCACCCCGGCTGAAGTCACATGAAGCCCCTCCCTGATTTGTTTGCGCCGCGCACCATGTGGGATGCAAGTTGCCAGAGTTCTGGCTCGGAAGGGTAGATGGGTCCCTGGAGCAGACTATGGCGGCAGGGATGGGACCAGCGTACATGCAAGGAAGAGTTACTGGATTTGGAAGCGGGTCCGGGAATTTCTCTAAAAGAGAAGTGTACTTATCATCCTGGGAGGGAACTTGTCTGTGGCTGACCACTAAGACCTGTGAGGGCCTCCAGATACTGCTGTAGGAGCACATCCAAGCCGTGGGGTGTCCTGCGATGGAGTCCTAAAATTGGAAAGGCACCAAATGTTCTCAACATGATTATTGTGAAACAGGTGTCCCTGCTGCTCTTGGTCTAGAGACAGATGTAAACATACCTTTCTTGATTCCTCTCCCACCCCCCCCCAACCCCCATTTTTAAATTTAGAGACAGGGTCTCATGTATCCAAACTGGCCTTGAACTTCTGATCCTTTTGCCTCCAGCATGCCCATTTAGGTGGTGCTGAGGAACGAGGGCTTTCTGCATGCTAGGCAGGCACTTACTAATACACCCCAGCCAAAAGATGTTTTGTTTTGTTTTTAAATAGTTTATTATCTAGAATGGATATAGGTTTCAATATGCTACTTTAACATGTGGTTTTGACAGTTCCCAAACCATGGGTATTATGTGACATTCTCTGGCATCCCTGGACATGAAGTGGGTCAGAGGACCATGCAAAGACAGACCTAAATAGACAGACTTTGTTTTGCCCTAAAGAGCTGGCTCTGATTGGATGGGAGTTAGCTCAGCACTGACAGATGTTTAAGTGCTTGGGCCAGGCTCATGTCTGAAGACCAAAGCAGCTTTGGAGGCCTGGACTGGTCCCATTTCCATATATGGGAGAATAAGACAGGGCTTCAGACGGGACATGGTAGAATTTATAAGAATTGAAGATGGTGTAGCAATGCCACCCCAGCGTGAGTACAGCTGTCTGAACAGGATTCAGTTTGCTCCTACTGTCTAACACCCTCCCTGACCTATCACCCCAGGGTCAGTGTGTCCTTCTCATGGGGCCACTGTTCTTGCTGGTGTGTGTATCTCCTCACAGAATGAGGGCCCCGTGAGAACTGTAACTGAGTCTGTTCCACAAGGAGCCTGTCTTGATACCTTCTGATGCCCAGTGTCTGTCCATGGCTACCAGCCTTCAGGGCTCAGGACTCTACCCCAGAGGTCCTGAAGCTGCATCAAATACTCTGCCTGCTCTTGTGGCCACCCTACTGTGTTGCTTATGCCTGGTAGCCATGTTGACTCAGCCCTACCACTTCACAGGGTACAGAGGTGTCAAAAGGAGGGTACCAGATAGATGGGCGGAAGCCAGCACCCTATTGCACATGCATAATTGAGTGTCAGTGCATGATCTACCTATGCTTTTTCAGAGGACCATTGCTTAGTGTCAGTTTATCCAATTACCACTTGTGTGAACATACTACATGCACAACTTTTGTCCCTAAAGTCATGGCGTTAATGCAACAAGGAGTGGGTAAGGGTTGCAAGTATTTATGCTACTGCTAAGCGGGTTTCTCTCTCATGAATCAAGCTCTTGGCCTCTCTAGGACTAGAGGTCTACATCAGGACGGCTCTCCCATGGCCTTGTATGTTGTTCCCATGTGCCGTAGTTTCTCCAGGCAATTCTTCGTCAGGAACCTGGTCTTCAGGGTTCCTTTGTGCAACTTCCTGATGCTGATGAGTTCCCACCTGGGTAACGGGCAGCAGGCACTACATCCCGAGTGCTTGGCACTCCAGGTGCTTCAGAAGGAGGGTTGCGCCATTTTGGAGGCTGTGGTGTAGCGTTATGTTAGACGCTTCTGGTGTCTCTCACACAGCAGGTCTTCTGTGTGAGTTTCTTTATTTTCTGTTCCCTTGTGCAGAGAAAACAGATGAATGACAGATGTTTTATCCTTCCTGTTCATCCATTCTTCCCCAGAGCATCCTGAGACATCTCACACTCTAACCCACAGGAATCTGGTCACAAGTCTGTAACTCAGAAATACCACACGACATGTTTTCTCTTTGGATTTCTCTTGCTTTTGGCATCTCTGACTGTGAAACAAATTGAGAAGTTGTTGGCATGAGAATTAAAGCACCCCAATTTACTCCATGCTTGCTAACTTCTGGAAGCCCACATGGCTGCCGAGCTCTTGACTTCCCTGCTGTTGCCTGCATTTTTTGGTGTCTTTATAGAAGTAGAAATCCAAGGTGTGAACAGACCGGGACCTCTGGACCCTTGTGGAGCAGAGCTGAGAGCAGCTGTGGGACCCTCAGTGCCTCATCTAGACCCCATGTGGTCTCCAGGGGTCATAGTGTTTGAGAACTGATCTGTGCAGAGCCAGTGTGTATAGAGCTTTCAAGCAGCCACGAGCTAACTTCTGCACAGAGAAGTGAAGTGGAGTTTTCCTGCTGTCTTGACCAGAGTGCCCGGATAGAGGCGAAAGCAGCCAACCCCAGCAAGAAGGCAGGCAAACAGAGTCTTTCCCAAAGATCTTGAGCACAGAACAAAATTTAATATTCAGACTATCTATTGATGTAGAATTTGTTTTGTTAGGTAATTATGTAAGTATTGCAAATAGTCTGTATATAAGAGAGTAAAGCTGCCCTGGTGTGGTGGCACACACCTTTAATCCCAGCACTGGAGAGGCAGGCTGATCTTTGAGGTCCAGGCCAGCCTGGTCTACAGAGAGAGATGTCCAGGAGAACCAAAGCTATACAATGAGACTGTCTAAAAACCAAGCTGCTTTTAGTACATCTAGCAGGCAGTGCTGTCGGCTTGTCCCTGGCAAGCTAACGAAAAAGAAAAGTTGGTACATGTCAGAGAGAGCATGCTAGTGGAGACAGACCTCACAGAGGGAACGTGACAGCGGTAGTGCTGTGAGCTATAGAGGGAACTGAAGGGGGGTGAGGCAGGATATAGTCAGTCTTGCCTTTGTCCTTCTCCTGGGCCTTCTAGGATAGTGCAAGGCTCCCAGCTATCACCCCGGAGCATGCTCGCTGTTGTGTCTGTCAGGGTGGTGGCAAGGTTCCCAACAGCAAGTGTCTTTATTGACTTCATCTGAGTGATGTCTAGTGTCAATGTGTAGTGCCTCTCTAAAGACAGGTAGCAATGCCTTCAGCCCATCATAACCTGCACTGATCACCGATCTAGCTCAGCTGTGCCTGCCAAAGCAGGTGTGGCCTCTTGGCTCTTAACTGTGGTTTGGGGAGGCTGCTCTAATGAAAGCCACAAGTGATTGGTGGGTAGGTTTGGCAGCAGCCAAAGGGCCTTCTGTGGTGGGGAGTGATGTGTTCTACCTGATGGAGACTGGACAGGGTGGGGGCTGTCATCCTGCAGACAGGCAGTAAGGGACATGTGAGAGGACGGTTATAAAACCAGAGCAAGGGACGTTGCTGGCAGCAGGTAACAGATCCGGAACATTGAGTGACCTCTGGACCTGCTAGGTGCCCTGTACAGAGCCAGGGTGGAGTGTAATGGCCCTCAGGGTCCCCAGAGCTGATGCCCAGTGGAGCAGCTCCCCAGAGCTCAGCAGTGACCCCCTCCCTCTCCCGAGCATGCTTCCTCTGCTTATTTCATTACAATTTAGTAGTTGTATCTGGGGGACAAACTGATGTCGTCTAGCCTTGGGAACTGTCTTCCTTGAGTTCTGCTGGGTTGCAGCTACGCTGTGGGACATGCTGGAGAGAAGCAGCTCTGTGTTCTTCCTGAGCAGGCTGTGTCTCAGATCACATCTGAGAGGGACAGGGGTGACTTCTGAGTCCCTGCGACGCCTGCTTCTACTAACTAGTGATTTTCCAGGCTCAGAATTACAAACTCCATTATTTAGGTTTTACCTTAAGTATACTGTATTTGGCTTTCCCTACATAAAATTATTTGGGACTTTTGCGTGTTTTTGAACTCTTCAAAGAATCCAAATAAAAAGCTTTGATACTAGACACTTTCTAAACAGGTCGTACCACTGAGAGTGTTAGCCCCTCTGTTTAGGGGATGGTACGTTAAGAGTTTCCACAGCTTTTGGGTGTGTTTGGAAGGTGTGTTTTAAACCTTGCTGTGGGCAGGGCTTGGGTGACCAGCAGATGCTCACCCTCTGTGCTCTTACCCTCTGTAGCCCAGCCAGTGGCTTGTTGGTGTGATGCCACCCCTCTTGACACTACCCTTCAGGCGTCTCATCTGGTCCTTGGCTTCCAGTCAGCTGACTCCCAGAAGATACAGAGGACATAGCCTCCTGCCTACCGCTCCAGAGGCCCACACAGATGGGAATGCCCCGGTGTTCATCCGTGCCCTGGCCTTTGGGGACAGGATCGCCCTTATTGACAAATATGGCTGTCACACCTACAGGGAACTGTATGACCGCAGCCTCTATCTGGCCCAGGAGATCTGCAGACTTCGGGGTTGTAAGGTTGGGGACCTCCAGGAAGAAAGGGTCTCCTTTCTGTGCTCCAATGACGCCTCCTATGTTGTAGCCCAGTGGGCCTCCTGGATGAGTGGTGGTGTTGCTGTCCCTCTGTACTGGAAGCACCCTGAGGCCCAGCTGGAATATTTCATCCAGGACTCCCGAAGTTCTGTGGTGGTGGTTGGCCAGGAGCACGTGGAGCGGCTAGGTCCACTGGCTCAGAAGCTGGGGGTCCCTCTTCTGCCTCTCATGCCTGCCGTCTACAGTGGAGCAGCAGAGAAGCCCACAGAGCAGCCAGTTCAAGAGAGGGAGTGGCATGACCGGGGTGCTATGATCTTCTACACCAGCGGGACCACAGGGAGGCCCAAGGGTGCACTGAGCACCCACCGCAACCTAGCCGCCGTGGTGAGTGCTGGGTGTGCCTCTGTGTACTCCTCTCTCATTATCCTGGCCTCATGGTCATCTCAGCGGGGCCCTGAGGTGCTTGCCGGGGTGGCCTGCTTTTCTATAGTGCTATGCACAGCTGTCACTACCCTGTAAATTCTGAAATGCTTGGTGTCAAGGAGCAGCAGGTTCATGTGACCCATCAGCTTACAGTACACAGTGGTGAGGCTCACAAGAACAGGGGGGTTAGGGGATCACTGAATGACTGTCAAAACTGAATCGTTGCATGGTCGGGGTGTGTGATCAGTACCCAAGGCTGGGATTTATAAACAGGAGCCCATTCTCGGTCAACTCCAGCCTATGTATTAGCTTTGTATTCTGCCATGCCCAAAACCACCTAGGAAAACCCATCGGTCAGTCACTGACTCTGCTCACTTTCTAAAATGTGTGTGTATGTCCAGAGAGGTCTCTTGACAGTAGGAGCAATGCAGTGAAGCTTGAGGCAACACACGGAGGAGGGCAAAGTGGATTCCAGGCTCCTTGGCACATGGTGCATGAAGCTGGTTCCAGCCATCAGGCACACAGGTGTGATGGGTCATGTGCAGCATCACTACTGTAGGAGATGCTCAGCTTAGAGACCATCTCCTACCCTAGTAGAGACACAGGCTGTGGTGGCCTGCTAGAGCCAGTATCACCTTGATGGTCCAGCAACCACAAAGGGGCCTTGTCCACACGGCTTCTCAGTAAGAGCTGAGGGGGCCTGGATATCTGCCTTGTGACTCCTTTTACTGCTGAGAGGGTAGCCATGGTGCAGGGACTACAGACAGCTCAGCACAAGTAGACAGCTGTGCTAGGCTGCTTCCATTCAAACTTGTACTCTGCCGGAATCTGTCCTTTACAGGGACCACACTGTGGGCAGCAGGGCCGGAATCCCATGTCTGCCTTCCACAGTGTTTGCAGATCTGTTCCTAAGACTTTCTAAGGTCTCTCCAGTCCTCAGTGACATGTCTGTCTCCTTCACCTGATAAGTGGGGGAACCAAGGCACTCCCCTGGTCAGGGTCCCCTAGACATTTGCCTACCAGTGCCACCCCTGCAGCCTCTCACTCCTGTTCATAGGCAGTGCTGTTCCCCACAGGTGACTGGGCTGGTCCACACATGGGCATGGACAAAAAACGACGTGATCCTTCATGTCCTCCCACTGCACCATGTCCACGGCGTGGTCAACAAGCTGCTCTGTCCACTCTGGGTTGGAGCCACCTGTGTCATGCTGCCAGAGTTCAGTGCTCAGCAGGTAAGTTTGGGTCAGGGATGTCTGGCAGGCCCAGTCAATCACTGCAGGCTGGAGGGTTAAAACAGCACATATTTGCTGGTCAGTGGTGGCACACACTTTTAATCCCAGCACTCAGGAGGCAGAGGCAGGTGGATCTCTGTGAATTTGAGGCCAACCTGGTCTACAGAGCGAGTTCCAGAACAGCCAAAGCTACACAGAGAAACTCTATCTTGAAAAACAAACAAACAAAAAACCCCACAGATTTATTTTCTTAGCTATCTGGTGGGCAGAGTCTCAATTGAATTTGATAGAGCCAAAATTAAGGTATTGGAGGGAGTTATACCTGAAGGCTCTGTTGAGGTCATTGCACCTTGCTTTTTATGGCTTCTAGAGGCTCCTGGGCCTAGGCCCGAGCTGCTCCTGGGCCTGCAGCTGCTCCTGGGCCTGTGACTACACCTCCCCATTCAACGCAGCCAACTCTAGTAGACACGTCTCCCTTGCATTCTCTGCTAGTTGATGTGCATGGTCACTTCCCTGTGCAGACCCACCACTTCCTCCCATCTGCAGCCTGTGAGCAGGATGTGAGCAGCAGCCTGTCCTCTGCACACCGATGGAGTCACTGTACTCTTCCCCTTTCCAGCAGACAGGAAGCAGGGATGTGACATTGGCCGTGGGGAGGCACACGGCAGCATGGCCAGCATCACTGAGTTGTGTGGTGTCACCTGTGTAAGGCAGCATCATGGGAACAGTGCCTCACGGACGCTGCGTTAGAGTGGGCTCATGTTGTTGGTGACTTCTACTCTGGGAACTGGAAGGTGCAGGTCCTGCACCTTTGTTCTTTCCATCTTTGTTCTGTCTCTTAAGACCTCTGCCTGTCACTGTAAGATACCAGAGCCTCTTCTCGGTCTCTGCAGGATGAAGCTTGGGAGTCTGAGGGATTCATTGAGGAACTGTCCTTTTGACAATTGTGACTTTTCAATCCTTGAGCCACTCTGTCCTTTCCTGAGATGACAACTCGATGCTGTTCAGTCCTGTCCTCCAGACCTTACACTGTTCATTGGCTTCTTTTCTTCCTGGATTTGAGCTTACATCATCTGCTGCCCCCACCCTGCCCCACCCCAGTCTGGCTTCTTTCAAGCCTTGTTCTGCACTGTCGTCTTTTGCCAAGTCTGCCCGGTTCGTCCCTCTTGCATCTACAGGTTTGCTGGTGTCGCTTCACGGGAGTCTGCAGTCCTCCACATTCTCATTGTTTAATCATCTGAACCCTGACACAGTGCTGAATGCCTTGTGCCTGGTCTAATAACTAGCACCTGGCCTTCCAGGCTCTGCCGCCATGTGCTCTCTGCTTTCCTTTTACTCTCTGATGTATTGCTCTGTGCTCCCAGAGGCATGTGTTTCCTCTGTTGGCATCTGGGGTGAGGGCTCCTTATTACAGCTCAGTGGCAGGTGACCCTGCACAGGCTAGACTTGACATCCCAGTTTACGTTTTCCAGTGCTTGGCTGGTGAGATCTGCCGTGTGTGTGTGAGTGTGTGTGTGTGTGTGTGTGTGTGAGTGTGTGTGTGTGTAAGCTGTGGAGCAGGGAACAGGTCCACAACAATGTGGCTTGCTTACTTGGCATCGGCCCTTGGGTGCCTCAGAGCAACAAATGGACACTAGTTTTTCTTAAAGATATTGAAACAAAACCCTAACTGGCTAGAAACCTAAATGTTTTTATACTAAAGCTTATTAGAAGCTTGTTGTGGGGTAAAATGCAAAGCTCACGTGAGGCTTTCAGATAAGACAACAGACCTATCTCCCACTTGCCCCGAGCACCGTCCAGACTCCTGAGGCTGCCCCATGGTCCCTGTGTGGTTACAGTTGAAGCTGGGGTTGCTTCTGGCTGCAGTTGATTCTGGATTGTTCCTCCTCACAGGCCAGACACAGATGTCCAGTGGGAATGTTTCAGAGGCACAAGGGTCCATCTGAGCTGGAGCCACTGATGGGCACATTCATCTCACTTAGGAACAGCCTCTGTCAGGACAGACCGGGAATGGAGGCAGGAGTCACCATGTGGCCGGCAGCCATGCTGTCTTCTAACTGCTGAATGCTGCTTCCTGTCTCCTTTAGGTTTGGGAGAAGTTCTTGAGCTCTGAAGCTCCACAGGTTAATGTATTCATGGCAGTGCCCACCGTCTACAGCAAACTGCTGGATTACTATGACAAGCATTTCACGCAGCCTCATGTCCAGGATTTTGTGCGCGCAGTTTGTAAAGAAAGAATTAGGTGAGTGGAAAGAACCCACATTCCCTCCTGTGAGGCTTGGCGGTCAGCAGGCATAACTCATTCTTAGTGTCTGCTCAGCTCTCTCTCGCTAAATGATGGCCCTGTGCATCTGGCAGCCTCTGCATACATCTGTATTCTGTCCTCTGCCTGGATTCTCTCTCTTTCTGTGTCATCTACAGCCATGTGTCTTGTCTACCCCTGGTATCTCTGTCTTGCACATCTGTCTGCTTCTCTGCCTGTGGAAGGCTGAGAACAGAGCCAGCCTCTTACTGCTTCTCTCTGAGGCCTCCTCACACTCTGCCCCTGATGCTCATTGTCCTCCTGCTCTCCCCCCACCCCCAGAACTTCTGGACAGACCCCTCTCCTCACAGCCATAAGCTGAGGCCTGGGGGCCGTTCAGTAGCATGAAGTTTGCCCTTCTCTCTCCCGAGCCCAATGACATCATTTCTTTCCTGACTTTATGTTGAAATGTGATTTGCTAACCAGAGGTGATTACACTGTGGATTACTGGATCAGCACGCATGGACCAGCAGATGTGGGTAGGGCACTTCTCTTCTGCGAGAGAGACAGGGGTGTAACCTGTGGGAAGGGGGCTGAGGCTGGGACAACTTTGATTTAAAGCTCCAAGCATGACCTGTGTGAGTGCAGGCACAGTGCATGCCCCAGATCAGGACAGGAGGACAGGCAGCAGTGCCTTGTATCCCCAGAGACTTCTGGATGGTCTGAGACAAATATGATAGCTTTACATTTTTGTCCTGCCTGGCATTCTTATGCTCCCTGTCCATAAAGACACTGAGGAAACCAGAGGCCTGTTTCCGATGGTACAGCTTCTGGCTGCCTCTGTGGGCCCCTGCCCAGGCCTGTCTTCTGAAACATCTTGGGGCATCCTGTGCTTAGGAGCCAGAGCCAGGGAAGGATCAGTAGATCCCACCAAAGCCATAGAACCACAGGCATGGTTGCCCTCTTTGAAATACAGAATCCTCAGCAGAGGTAATGAGCTATCTTGGGCTCTTGTTGGCCACACATTTCTGGAGAAGAGTGGGGTTGGTTCCTACTTCAATTTAGAAGACACACAAAGGACCCTCCCTTCTTTCTGCAAGTGGCATGCTGAGAGGCTATAGCAGAAAGCCATGTGGGGACTCTTGACCTTCCCACTGTCATTGCATCATCACCTCCAGTTGCCAGTCCGCTTGTGTGTCTTCCAGCTTCAGCAGCATTTGCCTCCTGCAGGTGTTGTGGCCTTTCCTCCCTGACATAGGCAACCTTGTCACCACCACCCTGATATCATCACTGTGATTTAGGACTCTTGGTGAGCAGCATCATAATTATTTTCTGTGCCACCAAAGATGCTGCTTTCTCCAACATCCCCTCGAAAGACCTGCTTACGTTTGCGTAAGCACTGGGGAAAAAGTCCAGTTTTAACCAGGTGGCAGTGGCACACACCTTTAATGCCAGCACTGGGGAGGCAGAGGCAGGCAGATTTGAGTTCAAGGTCAGCCTAGACCTTATAGTGAGTTCCAGGACAGCCAGGGCTACACAGAGAAACTCTGTCTTGAAACTTGCCCTCCCCCACACCCCCACCCACAAAAAAGAACAAAGCCCGAGTTTAGCTGTAACTCGCTTTTATCATAAGTGTAAGGTACAGGGATGGAAGAGAGCTGTTCTGTGTGCTCACAAGGAGGAGTGCCTGGGAGCTGCCCCCATCAGAGCTAAGTCAGCCCCTGTGGTTGTCCTGCCTAGGCTGATGGTATCAGGCTCAGCTGCTCTGCCTGTCCCACTGCTGGAGAAGTGGAGGAGCGCCACGGGCCACACCCTGCTGGAGCGCTATGGCATGACAGAGATCGGCATGGCCTTGTCCAACCCCCTGACAGAGGATCGCCTGCCAGGTACCAGCCACCCCACGGCTGTTTCTCTCCCATTTCCCAGTGTCCAGCTTGTGGCTCCTGATCCACCTGCACTTAGATGAGACGGACATGGAGGACACTGCCTTCAGCAGCAGACTAAAGGGCCGGGAGCACCTTCTTGGGTGCAGCCGTCCTCTGCCTCAGTCTCCTTTCTCCCAAGGAGTGGTGGAAGGAAGGTAGCAGGGTGCTTTGCTCCAAGCTTAAGTGAGTGGGAGTGCCCTTGGAGAGAGCCCAGCCTCAGGGCAAAGTCCCCTTGCCTGCCAGTCTCTCCTCTACCCTTCGGCAGTAGCTACAGTCCTGAATTCCCATCCCGGGGCTTTGCTTTTCCATGCTGTGAGTTCATGTGTCAGTGTGCGTTGACCAGTGCAGCTCATTCCCTGCTCAGTGACCAAAATGTCGATCTGTCCCTCTGGGAACCTGGCTATCATCCCAAAGCATCCTGTTCCTGTCTGTCCTGAGCTATGATAGAGTTTTGAATATCTGTACAGGTTTTCTGTGTGAGTGTGGACCTATACCACACAGTGCACTAGATCATGGGCTTCTACGTTAGCTTGTTAACTGTTCCCATGTGACCGCTGCTCTCAGGGTATTTTTCATGTTCTTATTTCCACCCTCCTGAGTCCTGAACCCTGGCAGTTCTAGCCCTGCCCTTCCCAAAGGCATCCTGGTTCTTCCTTTGCCTTCCTGTGTGGGTCAGGGTGATGCTGTGCCCCAGTGTTTGAGAGAGGGTTGGGGATTAGGCAGAGGTCTCTGGCCAGTCAGGAAATGGCAGAGGTCCAGAGATGAGGCAGGCACAGCTATGCTAGGTCAGAGGCAGAAGTGGGGAGAACAGGTGGCGGGTACCCAGACACTGGGCTCTCCTGTGGGAACTGGTTCATGGAGTGCAGGCTTGTGCTTTTTCTGAAAGGCAGTATGTGATTAGGAATTGTGTGGCTGTCAAACCCTGGATACCACAGTCAGCACCGTGGGCAGTTAGTCAGCCTGCCTCCTGCCTCCCGTGACCATCACATACCAGCACCGTGTCTGCACTAGCTCTTGCCACCGTGGCGACAGAAGCCTGGCAGAAATAAAATGGAAGGTGGAGCCCAGACTAAGGGAGCCATCTTGGATCTCCTTCCTTCCCTCCTGTGATCCTTCTCATTGATTGTGATGACCCAGCTAGGAAGATGCTCTTCTGCTGAGGCCCCAAGTTCCTAGAATGAGGAACTGACCATAACTTGAGCACAGTGGTTTTTCAGTCCAAGAATGCCAAGTCTAGTACAAACTGTAGCTGCAGCACGACAGGGTCCCCTGAGTGAGAAGGCCTGGCAGCAGGAGGCTTGGTCACCTCTTTCCATGGGAGCATCATGGAGTGTATTCTGTGACTGAGCAGAGTATGTGCGAAAACAATCACACAGCAAATGTTTGTGTGCATCTCCTCACATGGCCTCTGGGCTAGACCACTTTATACCATCACAGACCAGGGGACAAAGCTGCCCAAGGTCACTCCATTTGGGACCAGACTCAGGACCAGACCTTCTAACCAACTCCCAAGCTGTGGGGAGCACAGTGTTCTAACAGAGCCCAGATTTGGAGGGGGGTTGGGGAGCCAAATGGCTCTAATGTCAGCAAATGCAAGAGTGAAAAGTCAGGCCAGGCCAGGAAGGAGCATAGGGCACCAAGGATGGTCCATGAAGGCATGGGCATTGTCCACACATGGCCATGGGGACCTCATTTATACCAGGCCACAGGGACTATCTTTATGGGGCCTTGGAGACTCTTTGCATGAGGCTATAGGCAGTCATTCATACAGGGCCATGGGGTCCATTCTCATGAGGTCATGGGGCCATTTGTGTGAGCATTTGGGACTATTCTCATTAAGCCATAAGGATTTATATATGGCCATGGGGACTTTCCATATGAGGTATACAGGACCCATTTCACCCTGAAGGGATTAAAATGTGAGAAGCTCAGGTGAGGTCCTGACGTCCCTGGCGGCCCTGCCTTTGCTGGCCTCCTGTTGCCTGCATCTCTCACTTTGGCCCATAGACTGGGTGCGGACTGCTGGGAACAGCTACTCTCTAGCCCAGCACAACAGGGCTCTGGGACCTTATCATTGGGTTCACTTGTTAGGACCCAGGCATGCAGAGATGCAGGCTCTGTCCCTCACACCCTCAGAGATGGAGGCCAAAGGCCAGTTGTCTAGGAAAAGCTGACACCATTCTCGAGTGGCCAGCTGTTAGAAAAATGACTGTTGCCATCCACTCTGGCCTAGGAGGGGACCTATTCCTGTGGTGTTGACTTCAGATGGATCCTGGATCCTCTGTGGTGCTCTGGTGCTGTGTGTGTGATGGGGGCAGGCAAGGGGAGCACCACACCTGCTTAAGGTGGCTCTGGACCGGGCTCAGCTCCACACTTAAGGTGGCTCTGGACCGGGCTCAGCCCCACTCACTGGCTTCTCTTTTTGTCTCAAGACCTGAAAGCCAGTCCTAGCCCGGTGGCCTCAGCTCAGGTGCAGCTTGGAGTTCAGGGACTCCCTAAGGCCTCTAGAATAGGAAATCGGCAGGCCTGAGAACTGAGTGCATTCCTCCTCTGAGGGAAAGTGGCAGTCCTGTTTACATCTAGTGCTGTGATGAATGTTGCTGGTGAAGTTAGCTGTCCTGTCTACTGAGGGCATGCTTATGCAGTGTGAGTGTGGTGAAGACCTCAAGATGTCTTCTAACTCATCACAGAGGGTGACAGGTCAATTGATGGTAATTCATTGGCTGGCCATGCACACACAGGGGTGAGGTCTGTAGGCATGAAGAGGCTAGACCCCCAGAAAGCCTCTGACTGAAACATGCCAGGCTAGGCACTATTAGTGGAAGTTTGTCTTAACAGTCAGATTTCTGGAGTCAAGCCCTCGTCCCATCAGTTAGATCTTGGCAGACATGATGGCTGGGAGGGACAGCGTGGTGCTCTAGAGGACAGGGGCTACCTCAGCACTGAAGAGGCTTCGTGAGAGGAGGGGCGGGGTCCTAGGGTCACCAGGGGACAGAGAGGAAATGACCCCACCATGGCACTGAAGACATTGTCTACAGCCCTGGCCACTAAGAAGATACTGAAGACTACAGTTTATGTGGTCTTGTCTGCCTGCAGTGCTAGAACAGGAAACGCACAGAGACCTGGGTAGCAGAGGGAAGGAAGTTCCCACTGGGGTGGCTATGTCCTGCCCAGGTGAGGAGGCTTTGAAGCTGGAGAGGCAGAGGCAGCACAGTCTCCCGGGTCCTCACTGCAGTACGCTGTGCACTTCAACGTGATCAATTGTGCCACACATGATCACCCTGATTTCATTGTTTTTGTTTTTCAGGTTTTTGTTTGTTTGGTTGTTGTTGTGTGTAACAGCCCTGGCTGTCCTGGAGCCTGCTTTGTAGACCAGGCAGGCCTCAAACTTACAGAGATTTGCCTGTGTGTACCTCCCAAATACTGAGATTAAAGTCATGCACCATCACACCCAGCCCAGTCACTCTTATTTTTAAAGTCTTAGAACCCAAAAGACGGCTGCTTTGCTGTCTCACTGGAGTGGGGTGACTCATTTCACTTCTGACTAGAGGTAAGGCCTAGGCATCTACACACCTGGAATCAAAAAACCCCTAGGCAGCTTCCCATCTGCATGCCTCCTGACCCTCTGACCCTCTGCAGTGAAACATCAGCCCTGGAGGGTCATATGCCTCATCTAAAACAGGAACTGAGCAAACAGCTCACCAGGAGCCTGGACCCAAGATACTGAGTGTGTGTGGAGAGTCCACTTAGATGCCTTTTAGCTGCAGTGGTTAAAGTAAGGGCCTGAAGACATAAAGTGAATCCCCAGGAGAAAGGTGTGTTTGGACACTGGCCTCGTGCCTGGATGTCGTGACCTTTCTGCTCTTCACCCTGTTCCTGCTTTGCTTGTTGGCACCAAGGCGTGTGAGCTCAGGGCCCCAAGTCAGCAGCAGAGTGAAGCTTCAAGCTGGGGCATTGTCTAGAACCCTGGGGACTTCCTGGACATATGCCTACCAACTGGGTCTGTCTCAGCTTTGCAGGAGGAAGTGTAATGCCAGAGGTGTTGGGCAGCCAGTATACAGAGTAAACCATAGGCGCCTAAACATGGACCTCTCCCACTTTCACATTAGCCCTTTCTGGGATGCACCTGTGATCTGCTTTAGTCAGCCCTTGCACACATCTGTCCCCTCATATAAATCTTCCCTGGGCCATCCAACTGGTGGCCAGCTCTCCCTGACCAGGAAGGAGTAGTGAAGAATCCACAGGGCGTGGCAAGGCCGCATGACCAACAGTGACTCTGGTTGTGCACCAGCAGCTACTACCATAGCCTCAGTGAGGCTTGGGCTCGAGGACTGGCTGCTCACGTGCACAGTTTGCCACTGTACCCACATTGGTCTCCTCACAGTAATCCCCATGTCTCACACACAGGAGGAAGCAAAGCCCAAACCCAAGACAGCAGCTCTCCAATTCCTACCTTTTCCCCGTTTTTCTACAGGTTCTGTGGGGACCCCATTGCCAGGAGTGGAAGTACGCATCGTCTCAGAAAACCCGCAGAAGGGTTCCCCCTACACCATCCATGCAGAGGGGAATGAGAGGGGGACAAAGGTGAGGTCATCTTTTGGAGGTTTCTTCCTCACCATGCAGGGGTGGGGCAGCCTTGGACAGTAGAGATGTGACATGAGGGGTGTGACAGGTCGAGTGCTAGTGTGTCTGAGCCTCACCCATGAAGGTCTTCCATTCCTTCCCAGAACAGCATGAGGGAGCTCAGCCTGGGTGTGCCTTGCTCCTCCCCAAGCTCTGTCCCTGGGGGACATTTGAGGGGGTCATATGGTTTTACTAAGGAGAATGGGGCAGCACAGCTGCAATCCTTGTGGACTGGGAGTGTGGGAGCGTTGAGCTGTCAGGTACTGGTGCCATCGGGAGCCCCTGTGCTCAGCCCCTTCATCTGCAGGAAAGTGGGTCTCAGCTTCATCCATGACTTTTAACTTGGCAAGTGTAGATAAGAGGGAGATATTGTCTTCTTCAACTGAAGGTTTCAAGAGCCGAGAACTGGAGGGCTGGAGGGACAGCTCGGTGTTTAAGATCACTGGCTGCTCTTCTAGAGGACCCAGGTTTAATTCCCAGCATCTACGTGGCAGCTCCAGTTCCAGGGGATTCAACACCCTCACGCGTACATACATGCTGGCAGACCACCAATGCGCGTAAAACAAAAACTAATAAGTCATTTTTTTAAAAAAAAGAGCTAAGGACTTTACTGAGCGTAAAGAACCCTGGCCATAGAAGCATTTAGGATTCGTGGGAAATGGAATTTTGGCCTGAGAGGAGGTGATTACTCCAGAGACTGACAGGGAGTGCCGCTGACACTGTGACCCTGAGGAGAGGGGACTAGCAAGGAGTCTTGTGTCCTCCCCTGAGTCAGTTTCTTCTCCACAGTGCTAATGTGCTGACACTCCCTGGAGTCTACCCCTACAGAGGCAGCTGTTGAGGTCATGGTGGTCCTGCCCTTACTGACCTTAGCCTCCACCAAGGAGAAAATGGTTGCTAGTGCTCCAGAGAGTAAGCAAGTGGGACCTGGTGGCTGTGAGCTGAAGTCTGTGAAAAGCCTGAAGTAAATGTTCTGTTGTCCCAGGAACACTTCCCAGCCCTTCCCCTGTGGGTAGGGCCAGCGGTGTCTCTTGCCTGCCCTGGAGCTGCCTTGGTGCCTTAATTGAGGGAGCTCTTATTCTCTGGACTCTTCCTTCTGGGGCTTTCTCTGAAGACTACTGACCTGACTGGACATCTCTTATCTCCCTGCTCATGGGCCTCATCAAGCTGGCCCAAGACCCCTTTACCCTGCCCTGCTTCTGCCTTCCTTCATGCTAAAGTGTCTGTAATCACCTAACTTTTCCTGGCTCTTGGGCCTGTGCCCTCTCTACCCGATCCTCAGCTCGGATAATAGTGCACCTGCCTCCCCCAGGCTTAACCAGTCCCCAGCCTCTGTGCCTTGGTGGATTCTTTCAGGGAGGGTTGTGGAGGGTTGAAGCTGCACCATGGTAGCTTCTCCCACTCAGGTGTTTTAGGTACTGGACCTCAGGAATGCCTGTTCTTCAGAAAATGGCAGAACTGTGGCCTAGGTCAGGGTGGGTGGGGCAGGACACTGTCTGAGGTTGGGATGTAACTTCTTAGCACCTGCACAGCAAGCTGCACTAATCATGCATATCTCTCCCCCCCACCCCCCGTGTGTGTGTGTTTGTAGTGGACAGTACACAGACTCTCTCAGCATTTTGAGCTGAGTTCATAGACACTTCGTTTTCTCATAATTATTAGTCCTAAGACCTTTATCTGTGAGGCTTCCAGGACATGACTTTAAATGTTGGGGTTGTCTCCTTCTAATAAAGGCCCCCCTGGTAGTTAGTGGTTGGTAGTGCCCACTGTCCCCACTGTCCATATGTGTGGTGTGGAGAACATGCCTCTGGGGCTGTTGCTGGTAGCCTGAGAATGCCAGTTTTACAAGTAGAACTTCCTGTGGGCTGTGCCCACTGCCTTCTAGAAGGTATCTTCTGCCTTTGTACACAGACTGCAGCAAGTATCTGTACACAGGGCCCTCTGCACTCACCTGCCAGGATGTGCAGTCTCAGCCAGGAGCTGTCTTCATGGAATTCTGGTGCCCCAGCCCCTCTGGCCCTGGATAGTGTCTGAGCTGACCCTGTATTCCTTCCCATTGAGCCAGTTGTGGCTGCCGTGATAGCACACAAGCCTGTTGGCACACACCCTTGTGGGCACCCTGCTCTGTGCCAGCCCCTCAGCACAGCCTACACATGGGATGCTGTTCCTGTGAGTGTGTGCCAACAAAGTCAGAGAATCTTACTTTATGACTTTGGGCTTGGGGGAGCCCAGTGCTTGCCCTCAGTTCCATGCCTAATCACACAGACAGCGAAAGCCTAGAACTTACTATGTGATCACCCTAAATCTTTCTCTTCAGACTTCTGCCTTGGCTAGGAAAGATTGTCTGATCAGATCACAGAGGGAGGGAAAACAAAACTCCTCATCTTGTCCTAGTCTCTGTCGCAGAGGACAGACGTGTTTCCTGTGGTCACCAATGTTGCTGCTTTGAAGAGGCTCTCCCTGTCAGCCTACTGAAGCCACTGAGAGCTACATCTGGTCCCCTCTAACCATGACTGAGAGGAACCCCAGGATAGCTGCCTGTAACTCCTTGCTGTAGATTTTCTGGACTTTGTAAAGTCAAGGATCCTTGGGGAGATGAGCTGCTAAAACAGCAGCCGACGTAGCCTTCTCTGATTCTTAAGAGCTAGTCTGGCCATCGGCCTCATGACCTTTATAAGTCGGGAGGCCTCTGGGAGGAGGGAAGGGAAGTCGGGAGGCCTCTGGGAGGAGGGAAGGGAAGGCGCGGGTATGTTCTTGGATCAAGGAGGTGGCATCAAAGCCAGTCAGGGCCGTGAGCTGAGGCTTTCTTCTCCAGGTAGTAGCCATGTGCAGTGAGAGAAATGGGCCTCTGGGTCCTTGAGAAGAACCCAGTGTGAGAACTGTATGCAGGGGCCGCCAAGCCTGGTCCTTGTGTGTGAGCTCCTCCCTCCTCACCTACTTAGCCGGAGCCTTTTAGCACCATGCATCTCAGTCAGTGTCACACTAACTGCCTCCTTGTCCCCGGTTTCCTAAGTCTTGGAGCTCAGGCAGGCAGTGAGGCTCTGAAGCAGTCGCCCGGTCCCTTCCTGCCTGTGGACAGGGCTCCCTCTAAAGTCATTACTGCTTCACGGGCTTCTCAGAGTGGAGGCTCTCAGGGCTCCCAGCCTGACCCTCCATGTATAAGAGGCGAGTGCTCCTCCATACACTAGGCCTGCATTGTTGGCTTTGATGCACGTGGCCTCATGGGCCTTGGCTCTCCAGCTGGCTCCTGCTGCCAGGCCTGCGAGTGCATCAGGCATTGTCTGTTTATTTATTTACTTATTTCTATTTTCTCAAATTGCTCACATACATGAGAGGCAAACACCAACCAGCAACAACAGGGGTCTATCAGCGGATAAGAGGCTGCACAGCTGTGGATAATGCCGCCCTGTAAGCAGGGCCTTCCGCAGCACTGCTTCTCTTGCTGAGGATGCAGCAGCCATGAGGGTGGGCTGGGGCAGCTACGGCTGGGGTATCTATTGCTGGAGCAAACTTGCTTCTCTGAAAAAATTAATTACCTCATCAGTTTTCCACACGCAAGCCTTCACTCTTGTCAGCTCTGCCGTTACCTTCTCCCCTGTGGCCACCAGCACCCTGGCCTCCCCTTTCTCCTTTCTTTCCCTACCTCCTTATCTCTGTCATCTGCTGTGTCAACTGCTGTACCTGCCCCACATGGAAGGGTCAGACATTGGTGTCCTTTACCTAGTAGCTCTTCCTTCAGAGGAGGATGCCCATTGCCAGGCATGTGTCCTCCCATGAGATGTGTGTGCTTTACCCACTGTATTCAGGGCCAGTCAGGAAACAGCTGGTCCCAAGTGAGGAGTCTTCAAACAAAAGGCAGGTTGTTTGCAGCCAGCCTGGCTTGCAGATGGCCTAGCTTTCCAGCGACCCCCGCCCTCAATGCACTCAAAAGCAGTGTTTTGCCTGTGTGTGTCTGCGCAAGTGTGTACCAGTGCCTGTGCAGGCCAGAGGAGGACTTTGGATCCCTGGAGCTGGAGTTACAGACAGTTGTGAGCTAACGTGTGGGTGCTAAAAGTCTAACCCAGGTCCTCTGGAAGAGCAGCCAGTGAGTGTTCTAACTGTTGAGCCACCTCTTCAGCCCTACTGAGTACCTTGCCCTGGGCATGGGGCCTGCTTACCCACACGTCCTTTGAAGGGGTACTTGGAAATGTGGGGCACTCGGGGAGTACCCCACCCCAGCTTTTCTCCCGTTTTCTCAGCCTTTCTCTACTGGCCCAGTCCTGAGTAGCCTCAAGCCCTGCCCATTCTCTAGGAACCTAGTTTCCTTCCAGGAGCTCAGGGTCTCCCTGTCATTACCCCCAGGAAAGCAAATTATGTAGTTTTTTACTGCCTGGGCCTTGGTTTTAAAGTCCTTTATTGAGATGTGACTCATGCACAGTTCACCCTGCGAATGTCCTGTCCAGGGTGTTTTCACAGACCTGTGATGGCTGTGTACCAGTCCCTGCCATCAGTTTTAGAACCTCTTTGTCATTCTGGAAACCATAGCTGTCAGTAGCCATTCTCATTCCCCCCACCCACCCCCCAGTCCTCTCACCCTGGGGCCCAGGCAGCCATTTATCTATGTGTCTATATATTTCCTGTGTTTAAGTCGTTTCAGTGAAAACAGAAAAACACCTGATGACATCCAACAACCCTTGATGACCAGTTCTGAGCAAATTACACAGAAAAACAACACGCCTCAACATAAAAGCCAGATATGACAAACTTCGGGTAGCATCATCCTGAATGAGCAAGGTTTTAGTTTTCCTTCACAGTCTAAAACCAGTCAAGGGTAACCGTTCTCTGTTGTTTTGTTACTGTTCAACACTACACTAGAAGATTTGGCTCAAGCATCACACCTGGACAGGGGAAAATAAAATTACCCTGTTTAGAGATGTCATGAAATTATATAGACCCAAATCCAAAACCCTATCCGATTTAAACAAAGAAAAGTTGCAGGGTACACAAACAGCATTTCCATATAGTAATAGTGAGTTATCTAGAAAAAAGTCGAGAAAATAATCCAAATATAATATTCATTTAAAAAGTATAAACTAGCATAAGAGAGATGGTTCAGCAGAGAGAGATACTTGTTGCCAAGCTAGATGATCTGAGTTCAGTCCCCAAGAATTGGATGAGGAAAGAACTGGCCCCTGCAAGGTGTTCTTTGGCTTCCCCATGTACCCCACGCAGTAAAACCACTTAGGATCAAACTTAGCTAAGGGGGAGAGGGTTCCTACACCAGAAGCTGTAACCACTGATAAGAGTTGGAAAAAGCGGAGCTGGAGTGATGGCTCCCCTCTTAAGAACATTTGCTGCTCTTGCAAAGGACCTGGGCTTGGTTCCCAGCACCTGCATGACAGCTCACAAACATCTGTAACTCCAGGTCCAGGGGATCCAACACCCTCATTTGGCCCTGAGGATACTCCAAACATGTGGTGCACATGCATACCTGTAGACAAGCCCTCATACACAGTCATACAGTAGAAAAACACATAAAATAAAAATAGATCTTTAAGCCCATACTTAAATGGATAACCAAAACGTTTTGCACAGTTAATGTGGCCCTTACCAACTCACCAACGACATCTTCACGGAGGTAGAAGTTATCCTAGTATTTGCATGGAACTACAACTGACCCCACATAACCAAAGCTTCTTTAGCTAAAAGACAAAGCTGTGGGTCTTGAGCTACCTGCCTTTAACAATCACCAAAGACCACTAGCCACACGGACACAGTACTGCCACAAAAGAGACGTACATGTGGACCAGTGCAATGGAACAGAGGATGAGAAGTCAGTTTGTAGCCAGGTGTTTCAAGTTTTTAGAATGTTCCAAAATGACATTTAAGGAAGAAGGCCATCTCATCAATGAATGTTGAGAAAACCAGATGCCCAGATACCGAAAGACAAGATCAGAGGTGGGGGTGCTGCCTGCTGTCATGACAGCACTTATGAGGTGTAGGCAAGAGGGGTGTGTGTTTGAGGCCAGCCTGGGCATGTGCAGTGAGTTCAAGGCAAGTCTAGGTCACTCGCTGAGATACTGACGCAAAAACAAACATCCAATGAAACCTGACTGTATAAAAGAGCCAAATCTGAGTCAAGGATTCTTAAATGTAGCACCAGCAACTGTGACAGTACTGGAAGACAGAAGGGTCGGTGACAGTACCAGAGGACAGGAGGATCGGTGACAGTACCAGGGGAC
>JADRCH010000090.1:12502736-12535099 GCA_019843965.1 Rhynchomys soricoides
TGTCTACTGGCATGGTTTACATCAGGAAGTCAGCGTTCTGTGTCTGTTCATGGCATGGTTTACATCAGGAAGTCAGCATTCTGCGTCTGTCTACTGGCATGGTTTACATCAGGAACTCAGCGTTCTGTGTCTGTCTACTGGCATGGTTTACATCAGGAACTCAGCGTTCTGTGTCTGTCTACTGGCATGGTTTACATCAGGAACTCAACGTTCTGTGTCTGTCTACTGGCATGGTTTACATCAGGAAGTCAGCGTTCTGTGTCTACTGGCATGGTTTTACATCAGGAATTCAGCGTTCTGGTCGCATTTCCCTTTCACCCTTCTGTATTTCTAACATGTTGTGTATATGCTTTCTTTTCTAGTTCTTAAGGTAATACTTTTCACAAAGAAAGGCCTGTTTCCCATGTGACATCCTGGCCCTTGTAACAGAGGTGGTTTTGACCATGTTCTTTGGGGGAGCAAAGCCTTGTGGGGGCCATGTGCCCTAGGTGGGTACTGTGGCTCATCTGAAAGCAGTGGGGTCTGTAGGTAAGGAAGAGGCAATCTAGAAGTTTGCCAAATGCCAAATCTACAAGTCTGGTCGGCCTGGAAGCATGTGTTGTCCTGGCTACCTTGGGCCAGTATACTCTAGCTCATCAATCCAGTACCTCCAGGAAGTACCCAGGGTCCACAGGTTGAGACCCACAAGCTCCTGGGCATGCCCTGCAGGCACCACTGTTGCAGGGTGTCACCAGCTCGGTGGTGGAGAACCTGATGTGATTATATCATGATTAGTCAGTAGATGAGGGATGGGAAGTGGTAAGCCTCTAACACACGGCTCCTGTGCTCCCTCTGTAAACACCCTGGTTAATGCCAGCTAGCTGGAGGAAACAAACCTGCTGCTATTGTCCCTCCAATGCAGTATTTAGGAGACCCTGCTTTTGAGTGACTCCTGTGTTTAGCAGGCCCTCCAACAGGCTTCGCACAGTCCCTGCGGGGATCCCAACTTGCTTTGTGTCACCTTCTTTTATGTTTAGGTTTGGGTAAAATGGCTGTGTTCTTCCCTTAAAAACACGGGTAGCAAGCCCTATAGGTTTTACTGATGTTGGGACTCATGGAGCCCTGGGGTGCAGCAGGAGCCACGTGGGCAGTGAGCGCTCCGGGTGGGCCTTTCTGCTGAAAAGGAATAGCATGCATTAATTATTGTAAAGAGATGTCTTCAGGAGAAAACGATTTTGAAATTCAGTTTAATTTCATTGTAACGTGCTGCAAACAGGAAGGGAGTGAGTGTGTTTAATTGGCTCTCGGGGGTAAGGCCGGGAGCTGGCAAGCCTTTGTCACAGGCCATTAGCGATACAGGCTGCATAATGAGAGTGCGCAATCAGCTCGCAGCTGCTGCTCCTACGGGGAGAGCATGATATTAAGTAGAAATCAGGATAAATTAAACTTAACCCTTTCCCTAGCTGTCCCTCCTGCCACTCGGATTGTGGCATAAACTGAAGAGAGGCTGCCCCAGGCTCTTGGGAAGAGCTCTTCCCCCACGGCCTCTCTCAGGTCTCTCTGAGTCAAGATGAGAGGGGTGGTCACCCTTGATCCCACTGCTCCACCATCTCCACCTTACTTTCTGTGATTATTCTTGCCCCAGAGAATGTGCAGAGGAACTCACAAGGTTGGTGGCTACTCAGGAGCCAAGGCCTCCCTTGCTGCCAAAATTAGTCCTCCTAACTCTGTGACTTCCAACAGAACTGTTTAGAACTGGTGGCCTGCCTGGAGTTTGGGCCCCAGGCAGGCGGTAGTGGATGAGCCTAGAGTCTGGAGTTAGGCTGTCCTCGGTGGGTGATAGGAGGAAACTCTGCTGGGGCCACCTGAGAACTACCAGGGTAAAGAGCCAATCATCCAGGTCCCTACAGCAGAGTGACTGGAATCTAGGCGCTGTGAATCAATTCCATTAATGTACATAGGAACCAGGTATAGTTACTAATAAACCTACAAGGGGGCCCACCAACTGTGGGACTCCTTAGAGAGCAGAACCCCATCTGAGGAAAGTCACTAGCAGCTTCTAAGCCACGGGAGAAGGAGAGATAAACGCCTTTGCTCCCCACCGTGTCCCACTGTTCCACCTTTAGATTCGTGCCCTGCTTCGTGTGTGTCTGTCTGTTGGGGCTCTGTAGTGGTCTGTTGTGTGTGGCTGGCTTTGAGGACTTTGCCCTTCCCTGTTGATCTACACCAGGCCATCGTGTGCTTTCAGCCGGCCCAGGCTGCAAAGTGTCTTAAACACATGGCTGTAAATGGTTTTCGAATGTAGCCTGTTGACCTTTATCCAGACCCTCCATAGGAATGGTAGCGCGTGAGTCAGGACCTATGACCCCCGTGTGGTGGGCAGAGGCTGCCTGTCTGTCTACAGGACTGGACTCAGCCAAGATCTGGGCTGGGAGCCAACCTTGCCTTCATGCCACAGTAATTACACATGGCGAGCAGTTTGTACTATGCTGCGCCATGGATACAGCAAGGCACCAGCAGGGGGGCAGGAGTTAACAAGACCCCAAAGGCACTGGGTGTTTTAGAGGGTTGGAATCCTCCAGACAGGCTGTGTTTCCCCTAACTTGGGTTTCCATGGGGACATGAGATATGCAGAAGCCAAAGCTTAACCTGGAAGAGGCCACCCACTGATAATGGTGTTGTCCACCACCCACCGAATAACCTGTGTTGGCCAGGATAGGCAGGCAGGGAAGTGAGTATCTCTAATGGCGCTGCCATTTGAGCAGAAGTCCCTGTTCTCTGTGTGTGCCATGTTCTTCTTGAAGTTCTGTGCGTGTTTGCTTAGGGTTAGTACCAAGTGCTGCTGGGAGAGTCTCCTTAACTGGCTGAGTGGCTTCTCCAGTGCAGTCTCTAAAGGTTATCGTTAGTTTTTAATCAATTATTGATTGATTAATAGTCTTCCCATAGACTTGTAAGCTGTTCAGCATCATCACAGCCAGTGGAGGTGTGTATAGGTCTTCATCTCTGACTGTTGAGCTTCCTTCTCTTGCTTTGCTGTGTGACTGTCACCTAGGAGGTTGGGGAAGCATCAGTACCTTCCTAACTGGTGGATACAGGAAAAAGGGGGGCACCTGGCATCCTATGTGCTTTGTTCCCAATGGCAATTCCCTGGGCTCAGGTGCTGTGTGTGCATGAAACAGGCCATGTCCACAGGATGGTGGCCTCACCCCCCTGGTGCCGGAATGGCGTGAGGGCTGACAGCATGTGTCCCTAGTTTGTTCCTGCACGATGAGCTGTGGACTCCAGGCAGGAATTTGCAAGCTTCTTAAAATCTGAGCTATGTGTCTATCCACGGCTTAGACCTTCACAGCCCAGCCAGCCCTAGCCTAGCCCAGAAGACCCAAGACTCCAGAGCACTGCGTGTGTGGAAACAAGAACCACGCCCCCTCCCGCGCTCTCCCCCAGTCTTGCTGGTGGGTTCAGGGGTGGATGCTGACCCCATTCATGGAGGATGGCCTCTTATTGTCACCTGGTTACTTACACCCTGCCATCCTCTGGTTACTCATCCTCTGGTGGACCCTACTCCCTAAGATAGTTCACGGCCTGGTCAGTCCAAAGGCAGTATTTGCCCTGCTAAGCTCCGGCTGGTGAATGTGGCCTGCTTGTGCTGGAGAGGCCAGGGTCTATAGGTCTCAGGTCCTTCTTGAAAACCCGCCCTTCTTCCCAGAGCATCCAGAGCCCAAGACCTATAGTAATATACACATGTGCATTTATTCCTTGCCACATGGAGCGCCTGCTAAGCTCTACAGTGCTTGACCACCTGCCTGTCTGCTTTCTGGCATTCAACTTCTGAAATATAATTTCTTCTGCTTTCTCCCTACTTTAAGATTTATGCCTTTAAAACCAAACAAAGAAACTATGGTTGATTGTATCTTTAGGGTTCCTAGCTGTGTCTGGTCTGCCACGGTCCCAGGCAGGTTTTGGTGAGGTTTAGGATCCTGAGAAGTTACCATGTCTGTTTTGGTTTTATTTCCTGCTCCTTCTAGTGCCTCTCTAGGTCCTGGGCCCCAGGCTTGGGTCTCAGAGGCTTTCTGCTTCGGTGCCAATGACAGCTGGCTCCCTTCTGCCACAGGCATGCCCTCTGTTGGGGTCATGATGCCTCCCCTTCCGTACCTCAGCCATCTCCTCTGTCAGACACGAGAGGCCCAGGTGGAATTGAAGCTGATGGGGACAGGACTGTGGCAGCTGTGAGGAGCAGCCAGGGGACAGGTAGTCCTCGGTCCCCAAAGCTTTGAGAACCAGAATCCCAAGTGTAGGATGTCATCCTGCAGCTGCCCGTGGATGCCTGGCATCGTGCCAGACCAGCAGCCCTCAGTCCTCTGCAGAGTGGATGCTGTGCTGTTGTTTGCAGGATCCATAGCCAGAGTGAAGTGACCAGGAGGTGGTGTGCAGCATCCCTGACAAGGCCCCTCAATGAAGGCACTGCCCCTCTCCATTCTTGCATCCAGAAACCGGAATCCGAGTATCACAGATTTATTTTCAATTACAGTGTAAGGCAGAGACATGAACTAGCACTGGGTTTGAAAGCAGTGCATAAATCCATGTAATAAGATTTTATTGATTGCATGCTGTTTCTGTCGGAACAAAATCCCCTTGATACACACATCAGGTCAGACCAAGGAGGCTAAATCCAGATCAATGCCTTCTGACAAATATGTGGTTATAAAAAGTAAAAGTTACTTAACTCGTTTGATGTACATTTCAAAGTGAAGACTTAGTCTTTAACTCCCAGCCCAGCAGCCTGGTGTCTCGGATGCTTGGAGCCTCTTCCTTGCCTGTTTGTTCTGGCTTCCCTGTCTTTAATTACTTTGGCCTTTGGTAATGGGGTTGTACTGAACAAGCCAGGACAAGCTGGAGGCCAAAATGGCCTCACACTAATAAGTCAAAAGTCACAAATTAGGTGAATTTCTAAGGGATTGGCTCAAAACAGTAAAGTATCAGGAGGCTGCTAGAGGACTGTGAAGTCCAGGGGATTTCCTATGAAGGTCCTAGCCAGGGAGAATGTAAGAGGGGAGAGATGGCAGGCAAAGGCGGACTAATGCCCGGAGAAGGGCATGTGAGCAGCCCTCACAGTGAGGAAGACTGTGCTGGGAATCCCAGCTAGCAGGATCCTGCAGGGCCTCCGGACCCTGGGGGGCTTCCTAGGCTTTCTTCTGAGACAACGTGAAGCCTTCTCCCCAAGGGCAGAGACAGAATGAGAGTTCTGCTGTAGAACACAGTGAGGTAGCTTGACCAGAGCGAGCCAAGCTCCTGATGTCCCAGTGTAGAGGCAGCTCGGCCATTGAGGTAGCCTGACAGAGTTAGGCTGCAGTCGTGGAAGATGATCCTTAGCCCCATGCCAATCTGCTTAGCCTCCTTGCCATGCTAATGCCAAGTACAGCCTTCTTCTGATGGCAACAGCCCCTTCCTCCCTCCCAGAGACCTGGTGGTCTGAAAAGGGTGTGGCCCCCTGAACTCTGCCTTGTGGGTATTATGAGCAGAATGGTGGCCCCCTGAACTCTGCCTTGTGGGTATTATGAGCAGAATGGTGGCCCCCTGAACTCTGCCTTGTGGGTATTATGAGCAGAATGGTGGCCCCCTGAACTCTGCCTGTGAGTATTATGAGCAGAATGGTGGCCCCCTGAACTTTGCCTGTGGGTATTCTGAGCAGAATGGCCGGCACTCTTTCCTACTCCCGCCCACGGAAGGAAGCCAAGGTAGTGGTTCCTTCTTTGAGTCCCTGGAGGTGAGGCCGCAGGGCACATCTAGGATAGTTCTCGTATGGAGACACTGATGTGATGTCACATATCAAGTATGTGATGTCACATGTCAAGTAAGGGCCCAGCACAGTGCCCTGGAGCAAAAGCAGCTCAGCCCGTGTGGCTGGCTGGCTGTGGGGAAAACCGGGTACTGCTTCTGTGGCCACTGGGGAACACCACCATCAGGGTCCCCTCCAATTCACTCTCATGTGCCCTGAATTCCAAATCTTTGTCTATGAGGACATTCACTGCCCCAAGTGTCCCCTTGAATACTTTCTGTCACCTCTGTCTGGATGTACCTGTGTCAGCAGCATTACTGGGAGGAAGGAGTTAAGAACTTACCTTCAAACCTCCTTGACTTGCTGTCTTTTCTAAGCTAGTGGTGTGTTACCTAGTGATCTGTCCACAGAAGCCACTCTGTGGACAACCGTGGAGACCACACCCAGGTTCTCCCTCGGCTTGATGCCATGCTGCTTACAGCTTACAGTTCTCTACAGCTTGCCAGACCTTGGCATCAGCATGCTGTGCTGGTCCTTCAAGTCTTTGAAGGGCAAGGACACCCAGTAGCCTGGAGAGAGTAGTTTCCTCAAGACTCAGACAATGCCAAGAGCAAAAGCATGGCTGGAGCCATGGAGCTACCACTGTACTGCACTGCAAAAGATGTGGACTGTGCTCTGGTGGAGGTGCTGATGGCAGACATCAGCTCCTTGCCCTGCATCAGACTCTGCTGTGAACACGACTGTTCAGCAGAATGGAATCCAGTCATTCAAGTAGAGATGGAGGCCTGGGCTGCCAATGCTTTGTGTGTTGACATCTGAGCGGAGCAAGGCAAATGCCCAGCACTCTCTCATCCTGCCTGTCACCTGGGGACAGGCACCAGCTAGAGATTTATAGAGCCCGTCTCCAGGGCCAGGGTTGATGAAGGTTGAGCACACTGCCAGTGGCTCGGACTCCGTAGTCAGCATTGTCAGAGCTGAGAGCACGCTGGGGTTGAGGTCTTCCCGGCTGTAGAAATCATGAGTGTAAGCAGCATGGAATCAGGCAGAGGGAAACCTGGGTGTGGCCTGTATTAGTTACAGAGTCATTCTATAGACAGATTGTGACGTAACACATCGTAAGCTTAGAGAGGGTGGCCTGTCAAGGAGGTTTGAACCAGGCACTCAGTTCTTAACTCCTTCCTCCCAGTACTGCTGACACAAGTACCCTCCAGCCACAGAGGAGACACTAAGGTAGACAGCCACTGGTACCCTTCATCCTACATTGTCCCAAGCCATGGACTGTGATAGTCCTTCATGTTTGTGCATGAAGCACGTCACCGTGCTTAGGTGGCTCTACAGAGCTGCTGTCCTGAGAGTCACCTAGTGTTCCCATGGTGAGTGGTTGTGTGGAGAAAGTACTCTACCTCCTCCCCTCGGGGCCACCGCTGCTGGTCTCACCTTTCCCCCTCACAGAGTTGGCCATATGCCCTGATCCACAGAGTCTTCTCCCTGGAGAGCGATTGCTGACTTCCCCAAATGTATGACTTGTATATCACAAGCAAGAGCCAGTCCTCAAGCACTGGCAGTGTGAAGCAGGATCTACCTAGACGGCAGATCGTGCCAAGCGCTGCCTAGATCTCTTTCCTCAAGAGAGAAAAGAGCAGCATGGGGCACGGCCCCAAATCAAGAACCCACATGTGCAAAATTCCTTATCCCAAGGGCTCTCACCAGATCAAACTTAACAACACGGGGCATGGGGAGAGGGTAAGAGGCTTTGCAGTGGGCAGTATGGTATCTCCTGCAAGACCAAAAAGAGAAGCCATGTTCAGGGCAAGGTTCAGCTGTGCTGTACCTTAGAGTTAGTGGAGGCTCCTGAGGGGCAGCATCAGAGAGCTTCCTGCTGGGACCCTCAATGCAGGCTGCCACCTCACTGTGGAGACTGAGCAACCTGATGTTTACAGAGCAGGAGAAGCCAGTGGAAGACGGAACTTCCCAGTCTGAAGGAAACGGCTGGACCCAGAGCTACAACAGAAATGGGAAGGGATCATAGATGGTCCCTTAGGATTCAGGACATGTCCTGTATACCCCATAGATATAGGGTCCCTTAGGACTCAGGACAAGTAATATATACCCCATAGATAGAGGGTCCCTTAGGACTCAGGACGAGCCATGTATGCCCCACAGCCCACACTGGGTCCTTTCCCTTCAGTCAGTATTGCCCAAGGCTTGTCCTGATCTAGGCTGAGAGGCTACCCATTCAACTCTTCTGCCACATGAGAGAGAACTACCCAGTGCCATCCTTGCTTCAGGGACCAGCTTCTTCCCTCTCTTCCATAAATAAGCCCTGAGCATGTCCCGGCCACCCATCCATCTTGTTTAATAGACTGGAGTGTGCCCTCCACTGCAAGTCCCAGGGAGTAGTGGGGTAATGGATGGTGCCTTCCTGTGTTGGGCCGCGTGATGTATAATGAAATATTTATGATTTATTCCAACTAATAACCCACAGGGAGTGCAGGGAGCGTGTGAACAGACGGGAGGCCCCAGCACTGCTGCCAGGGCTGCTGCTGGCATCTGCATGCTTCCACAGAGCCATAGTCCTGCAAGTGTGTGTGCATGGACGTGCACCCACACTAATGTGCAGATACACACACCACTGTGCAGGAGGAAGACTCAGCCCTGTGCTCTGGCCCGGCCCCTGCTCCTGGCACTGCCAGTGTTTCTGTGTGGCATAACAAGCTCACCAGGCCCCACGCTCCTGTGTGGAAGGAGCAAGAGGCCATTATTTCAATTAGGGAAAGAACCACTCTGGCTAGGGCTGGTGGGGATCAAGGGCAGAAGAGCAGGAAGACATTTACCACAGGGCATCCCCATGTTGGAGGAGGAGCTGAAAATGACCCACCCATGATGGGATGACAGAGGCTTGTGGATAGGAGTGAGACAGTGCCTGGCATGTGTCTGTGTGAAGCAGAGGTCAGGGTCAGAGGCTACAAACTGTTGGCTGCTCTCTTGTGAAAACGGTGCACCCTGTTTCTGATCCCTTTGACAGGAACATGGCCCACAGTGGCTCAATTTTAAGGTATTAACAGAATCTAGTGGCCCAGTAGGTTCCCAGCATGCCATGGATTCTGGTGGGCTCCACCCCCCACTGCTGGCTGCAAGGCTGGGTGCCAATGTCAGGAATGGAGAATGGAGAATGGGGAAGGACACGTGCCTTTGGAGCTAGCCTCTGCAGGAAGTGGGCCTGGACAATGGGAATGGTGGGACTCACATATGCACGTGGTCCCCGGGGACTCTTGAGGGTGATAATCAGGAGCACTGAAGTCTCCTGTGACCAGATTGTCCAGAGCTGTCACAGACATTCCCTTTCCAGGAGACACCGCCGTGTTCAAGGATGGTAGGTACTGGATCCGAGGGCGTACATCAGTGGACATCATCAAGACTGGAGGCTATAAAGTCAGCGCCCTGGAGATCGAGCGGCATCTGCTGGCCCACCCCAGCATCACAGGTCAGTGGGTGGTGACCTCAGGCTTAGTAGAGCACTGGCCCCAAACCACGGTGCCTCTTTTTCTATTCTGTTAAGGTTTAAACTTAAGGACCCTCTTCCACCTGCTAGTAGGGATCCTGTGAAATGCATCTGTGCTCCCTCCATCCCCTGCACACAGTACCATGATGGTGATCCCAAGCTGCTCCCTGCTGCACTAGAGTGGCCTGCAGGCCTGGCCAGAATGTGCAGCAGCTCTGCAGATCAAGAGAGCAGGCTGAGCTCCTAGAGCTGCTTCCCACTCCCTGGGGCATTTCCGTAGGTCTTGCTCCAGGGGCTTGGGCACTGCAGCTAACTGCCTGGCATTACCACACATCCCTGAGTGTTGTTCAGCCTCCTGTGGTCATCAGGACCTTCCCAAGCATCCTCAACCTGTTCTTCTGTCCTCAGATGTCGCTGTAATTGGAATTCCGGATATGACATGGGGCCAACGGGTCACAGCTGTGGTAGCTCTTCAAGAAGGACACTCACTGTCCCACAGGGATCTCAAGGAGTGGGCCAGGTAGGGCTAAAGGGACTGTCCTGGGTTCTAGGACATCTAAGGGAACCATCTTGGAATCAGGGCCAGAAGGGCCTGTCCTGGAGCTGGGAGGCTGGGTGGACCATTCTGGATTCTGAAAATGGAGAGGACAAGGCTGAGAATCTCAGCACTGTGACCTGTAAGTCATACTGTCTCTTCTCTCAGTAAATGCATACCTGGCAGTAGGAAGGGCCTCTTCTGCAAACCGAGTTGGGAGGCAGTAATTGTCTGAGGCAGAAATGTGTGTTCCTGAGACAGAAGCAGATACTTTGGTATCAACTTATTAACCCCAAAGCATTGTGAGGCTGAGGACCCCCAGAAAGTGCCTGACAATCCAGTGCTGCACTGAGTAACCTCTCCCTATCCTGCCAAACTTGCACAGCCTGCCACAGAATGGCCTGGGCCCCGCAGCCCTGAGGGTGGCCTAGGTGCCTTACACCTTACTATGGGGCCTTCAAAGCCTGGGGGTGCCTGTGCCCACAGCTCCCTCCTTAGACCCCAGGTGGGGATGTCTTCCTGGCTCCTGTAGATGCTTATTTTGTTTGGAGACAGGGTTTCTCTGTGTAGCCCTGGCTGTCCTAGAACTCTCTCTCTGTAGACCAGGCTGGCCTCCAACTCAGAGCTCCACCTGCCTCTGCCTCTGCCTCCCGAGTGCTGGGATTGAAGGTGTGCGCCACCATGGCCACCATACTGTACTGGCTTTTTGGCCCCCTATATTGTTTGTGGTAGACTCCAGTTTCTCTCATCTCAGCACCTGGTGATTTCTGATATCCTCCTAGGACTCACAGGACAGAAGGGGGGCTCTCGCAGCTTCCGCTGTGAGGAGACCTTCAGGTTCCTTCTTTATATGTGAGTTCCCTCTGCTCCGCTGTGTCTCCTCCTGCCCCCACCCCCACCCCCACCCCACTTGCCTTCTCTCAGCGTAGGACTATTTTTGGGCTCGTCCAACGAGACTGCACGCAACAGGAGCCCTCGTTTCATCAGGGCCACACAGCTGGGCAATTACCGATTCCCCTGGATTCGCAAAATCACAGTTGGAGCTCCACAGCTTAGCAAAGGCAACAGTCTGCTTGGCCGCTTGCTGCTTTGATTAAACAATTACTTTCTTGAGAAGAAAACCACCAGGCATCCTCTGCTGAAAACCGCTGTAGTTGTTAGGTGGAGGTCCCACGCTGGCCTGAGTCCCTCAGGCCATGGTCTGTGTCCGTGGCACAAGTTGGTGGTTCCTGCTCTGAGTGCTTCCCCTCAGGGCCTGTGTCTGCTGCTGAAGTAGGCTCCTTGCTTAGGTACTCAGGCTTGTGGTGAGGTAAGAAGGCCTGGAAATGAGGGTCTACCGTTTAGAGCATCCTGGGAGTTGTGGAGAAGAGAACAGTGCAAGGAAAATGGCCGGCATGGCCGAGCTGCCTAAGGGAATTGTGGCCCTCAGATTTTGTCCACAGTGGGTAGCCTCCCCACCAGTTGTTTCTTGGGGTTGGGGATCTGAGGAAACCCCAGCCCTACCCAGTCCCTAGGGAACAGTGTCTAAGTTCCCTGTGCTCCCCCTGTGAGGACACCTGAAGGGCCATGCAGCCCGGTGATCCACACCCTTATATGATGTCTGAGTCTGTGCTTGGTGGCTGCTGCTTGCTGCTGGTGACACACACTTTCTCCCCCAGAGCCCTACTGGTGCCGCTCTCAGGCCACAGGGCTGTGCTGTCCAGTTGCCATTAGAGAGGCAGAGGGAGGAGGGAGACTAGAGCACTCATCCTGAAGTTGCAGTCGGCTGATAGGACTTGCAGAAGGAGACAGTGTCTGGAGAGGACACTAACAAAGAACAGATTTTCTCCATGTTGACTGAAAGGGAGAAGCGCACAGCGATACAGGCCTGGGATTTAAGTTCTCAGTCTTGGCTACATAGCAAGTTCAAGGCCAGCCTGGGCTGTGATGAGAAAGGAGATTGGAGAAGGAACACAGAGAACCCAGGTGTCACTGTGTCCACTCGTGTTAGCCACCTGTGTTATTCACCTGCTGTGAGGTACAGCCCACACCTCACAGAAGCCCAGTGATCATCAGGAGGTCCACACAGCCCCAAGGGTGTCCTCCTTGTAGCTGGTAGTACTGGTGACATGTGTAAATTACTGGAACTAATCTAAGAGCCAGGGCTGAAGAGCTCTGTGTCCAGGAAGCTGAATCCCAGCTAAAAACCAACAAGGCAAATGCCAGGCCCAGAGCACCTCAGGGGACACTCCCCAACGTGCATACAAATCCATTCCTCCCACCTGACTTTATGGCACCCACGACCCTGCTGTCAAAACCAGACAAGCAACCCAGACCAGTTTCCTGTCAGACAGACACAAAATGCTTAACCAAATGCTAGAAATTAGGCCCTATTCACAAGAGAGCCAACACATCATGACCGTGTGGCACTTACACCAGGACAGGAGGTTAAACACTCAGAAATCCAGCCATGTGGCACGGCGTGTTGGCAGAGAGAAAGCCTCGCTGGCAGTTCAGTAGACACAGTAGAAACATGCATTTCTAGATGCTCCTATCACTTGCAGGGACTCTAGTGCCAGAGAAGGAGCATTCCTGAGCTGAGTGAGGGGCTCTGAGGATGGCTGCAATTGAGACTGGACCTTTCCTCCTGTGTTCAGGGGCAAGAACCCATCTCGCCTCTTCCCAGTCTCACGCGGACATACAGTTCATCTGGAAGCTAATATGTCTATTACTTTTGATGGGGCCTGGAGTCCAGGCAATGGGCATGCTGTGCCTCTGTCTATCTGGAGCTGGGTGCCAGTAGGTCACTTTAGCCAATTCTAGAGGCTTGTACCCAGTCCCCATATTACCCTGCACTGGACCTCCCTGTAAAAACCTGCCCAGTTTAGTTTCTACACATAGAAATACACAGGCCAGATAAACTTAACAGGACCAGAGGAGAAACTGGGGCACCAGAAAGAATGGGGACCAGAAGCTAGGAACAGGGAAGGGGCTGGAATCCCTTGTGAGAGTCTCAAGAGGAGCCCTTGGGATGAAGTCATTGTGAGTGAGGCCAGTCCATCAAGAACCAAGGGATACAGTCCAAGGCTTAAGTGCCACTGGGCCCCAGACACAGCCATGCTGGGAGGTCTGAGCAGTCACTGCAGGTGACTTTAGAAAGCTGTCACATGAGTCATCAGCATGAGAGCTGGTGAGTCAGGCTCAGGTAGGAACAAAGTGTGGTACAGAAGGGCCATGAGTCGCTCAAGACTGGAAACTGTACCTGCAGTTACAATGCCTGTGAAATCCTGGCGGTGTCACTTAGAACACTGGGTAAGGTCAAGACCGATTTCTCTGGTCAGTGGGATTTGGCGGCAGGTGAGGATTCTGCCCCAGGTCTTACACATGATCTCTGGTTGGGTTGTCCATGTAGCGAAGCAGGAGAACATCCCTAGGGCTCACATCCCCACCTCAGTGCCATCTGAGACTCAGAACAGTACCCACATGCAGCCTTACCTACCAAAAAGAATGCCTCCCTTCCGATTGAATTCTGGTGGTGGCCCAAAGGCTACTTCTCTGTAGTTGACCATGCTTGTTACCTACAGGAGCCATTCTCCTATGCCAGAGTCACCTTTGGAGGGAATGGCAGTTGGCAAGCCTGTGGCCAGTTGCACCCAGGGCAAGAAGAAACCAGGCTGGATCAGGCAAGCAAAGAGCTCGCTTTCTTCCTGTTCCTTCCTCTCAATGTGTCCTCACCCACAGCACTGCTGCCTCAGACCTGACTTTGCAGGAAGCCAGAGGGAAGAAGGTCCTGTTGCCGTCCGTCACAGTCAGGTTGTGACCACAATGGCTTCTGGGTATATCAGATGCCTACATTCCCTGGGGGTGAGGTGCTGTCCTCTCAGGCTGTGCTTGTCTCTGCAGAGGTGTCCTGGCACCCTATGCTGTGCCCTCGGAGCTCCTGCTGGTAGAGGAGATCCCACGGAACCAGATGGGCAAGGTGAACAAGAAGGAGCTACTCAAGCAGTTCTACCCCTCATGACAGGAGCCAGCCAGGCCACCCCCCACCCCCACAATCGTGCTGTGGCCTCAAAGCAGTCCAGAGACCCTCAGATGGAGCCCTCCCCTGCAATCAGGTTGACCAGAATCAAACCACTAGGATGAATCACCAAGTGAATTTCCTCAACCCCAGCTGATTGTCCGAGCTCAGGTGACTCTGACTGCTGTCTGTGCCCTCGGCGGTCCTTAAGATCACTGGCCAGTGTGTGGCCAGCCCTCCAGTGCCCGTAGCTGCTGCCTCTCCTAAGGGCAGGTCCCAGAGAGTCAGAGGTGGCAGTGAGAAGAGAGATGCAATAAAGACACGATGCGTGTCTGCTTGCTTTTCTGACTGTGACTTCACGCCTCTGCCCACATACACTTCCTACAGCCGTCAGAGCTCCCGGCCCACATAGGACACCAAACAGCAGCACTAGATGGAGCCTACGGCACCCCAGACCAGGATTCCTGCTTCTGGGACTATCACCCTGGAACTGCTGTGTGTGTGGTACAACACTTGAAGTCCTTGTAGCCACCCAGGGCTTCTCTTCCCTGACTTGTCTCACCCCAGGTTGGGTCTTTCTGGTCCTGTGTCCCCTTTGTTGCTTTCTTCTCAAACCTCTTCCTGCTCTGCTCCTGAAAGCTTCCCTGATCTCCATCTTTCAGCCCACAGACCTTAGATGTCCTGCCAGCTCAGATCCATGGTTATGTGCCCTCAGGCCACGTGGAGAAACAGCTCTATGTCTCTCTGTATCTGTCTGTCTGTCTCTCCCACTCCCCTGGGGCCACTGTCAGCTGTGTTAATGACAGCCCCGTGTCCACACATGGCCCTCAGCAATCTATAGACATCAAGTGATGGGGCCTCTGACATTGCCTGGTAGAGTTCCAGGTTAGACTGGCTGCCTAAGGAGCTATTGTGGTGATCCCTAGGGGCAGGATTCCCAGAGAACTCTAGTGCAGTCTGTGGGAGTGACCCTATGCTACCTATATCTGGAGTGTCTCTGTGGTGGACCATCTTGCTCAAGAAAACACAGCTGCTACTGGGCCCAAGACCCTGGACTCAGAGGCCAGTGCAAAACAGCCTCAGGAATGGTAGGAGGTAAGGTTGACTCTCAGACACATCCATGCCCTAAGCAAGGTTGACTTCCGCATGTTGAGCCTAAGTGCACCATTGTGAATGGTTTCCTGAGGTCAGAGGTCACTGCCGTGGCCACAGGAGCTGCAGACGCTTAGGCTGGTCTCCTCCCAGCAGCTCTTAAATTTCCCTTACAGTCCCTGGCTCTCTGACTGCCTTCAGTGTTACCACTGCTGCAGCCAACTTCACCTGGAGCCTACCTTCCAAAGCAGGTGTCACGGGCCAGCCCAGACCTCAGTCCTTATGTTTCCAGAAGACATCCTCACAGGGTCACGGGAGGAGGCACCCGGGCTGTGCACACCTACTTTGTTGGCTCAAGGCCTTCCTAGTGGAGCCTAGTGCTCTTGGGAGGTAGAGAGCAGCTAGGCTCTCTCCTGGTGAACTGAGCCTGAGAAGACAGCAGGGGGCTGATCCTTGTAGCCCCTACATCCTCATTGGTATTCAGGTGTCTGGAGCCCTAATGTGGCCCAGCATAGTGAAAGGTAAGATGCTGTGGGACCATCATATAAACCTGAAGCTGGAGCCACCCTAGCTCAGGCAGCTGTGCAGAGTAGAGAGTAATGTCAGCCTAGCCACTGGAGAGCTGTGTGAGTGCACGCGCACGCACGCACACACACACACACACACACACACACAGGTTTCTTGCCATTCTCTGTATGGTGTTCTCAAGGCCACTGTGGCTTGACTGTTTTCTAGACAGCGCATCTCTTGCCAGAGTGGGGAACATCCATTGTCACACTCATCACACGCCTATGGGTGTAGTACTGGTGGCTCATGGCCCTTGTAGAAACTTCAAACGCCCAAGAAGACCCACTTCCCTGATATCTGGGACCCTGGCCCTCGATGTTGGTCCCTGTAATTGTTTCCCCATTGTAGCCGTGAGCAGGAGGTCAGGGCCACCTCCACGTGCTCTAGTGGAGCTGAGTGCCCTTGCCAACATCCTCCATGTGGTCAATTTAGCTCAACAAATAGATCGATACTAAATTATCCCGATTCACCTTCATAACTCTTAAGCGAGCAGTGGTGGAGGGGAGACAGGGTCACTGGAAATAAATAGCCGTGAAAGGCCTTTGTGATCTGTCACCTGAAGACAGCTGCAGCGTCCCGCGCCAGCTGCTGACAGTCATTAATAAAGCCCAGGAAAGCGTTGTCAGCTACAGTGAAGGATAGCCACAGGTCAGGCACGGGGACCTGCCTCACACTGGCAGGGTACAAGATGCACCATTTGTGACCTGAGCCCTTCTCAGAGGTGGCAGTGGGTACTGCCCAGGCAGACACACTGGGTGCCCCTGTCCAACTGAAAGTTGGAGGAAGTGTTTGTCCTAATCCTAGAGAGAAAGGATGTAGACCGCACTCACTGCTCAGGTCCAGAGCCCTCAGCCTTTGAACTCCTGGCCTACTCTCAGGAGTCCCTCCCACCTCTTTCCCACCTGCCTAGGGCATTTGTGTGTGATCAGAGGTCTGCAGGTGAACACCTGTGGAACTGGTGTGTACATATGTGGTACACAAGGACACTTGCCTCTGTAAAAGTGAGCACGTGTAGGTGAGGCTAGTGCCTCTGCACACTGTCATAAGTGACCATGTTTGTGTTCAGGCTTGTAAAAGGGGTTTTCCTGAGGACTGTGGGTATCACGTGGGATGCTGGCATACAGGCCCAGACTAGGCTCAGCTGGGTCAGGCACACCTGCGTGTCCTATCTTCGGTGGTCCTTCCCCCCTTCTCTGGATCCCCTCTGAAGCACAAGGAGACCATTGGCCTGCAGGGTATAGCCCCTAATGACAGGCTGATCAGGTAAGGGTGATAGACCATTTAAGTGTCCTTCTTCCCAGACCGTCAGAGCTCTCCCAACACCAGTAAAAAGCCAGCAACAACCAGCTGCACACCATCAGTGCCTAAACCAGTGCTCTACAGCACCTGCTTTAGCGGGACCAGGCTACTCCTTAAAAGGGGCAGCACTCCAGGCTGGCTGGATTGTGCACACATGCCACCAGGCACACATGCATTGAACATACATGAAACACATGTACACGGCTGTCCAGACAAAACAGTTCTGGTCTCAGAAATGCCTTGCTCAGTGAAATATTAGTTGTCTCAGAGGCTCCAGGAGCCGGTGTCAGCCAGAGCCACATTATATATTCTAGAAGAAGGTGCATGGGGCCCTGCAATTCCTGATAGGACATTGGGTCCACAGAGCATCGTCAGTTCTTCATTGACCCTGCATGTGACACCTGCTCCTGTCTCAGGACATGGAGCCCAGCCAGTCCAGAGGGAGATCACTCTTTACAAGATGTTTTAAGCATTGTGGAATGACGGGGGATACCCTCACCCCCAACAGACAAGTTTATTGAGTAGGAGGTTTGTGCTGTTTGCTTTGCTCAGCTTCAAGAAGTGAAACCCATGGGGCTGGAGAGATAGCTCAGTGGTTGAGAGCACAGGCTGCTTTCCAGAGGACCTGGGTTCAGTTCCCAGCATCCATGTGACAGCTCACAGCTGTCTGAAACTCCTTTTCTAGGGGATGCAGTGCTGTCTCCTGGCTTCTTTGGGCACCAGGCATGCATGCATATATGTTGTGCACAGACATACATGCAGGCCAAACGCTCATTCAGACTTTGTTGGTGACACGGGACCCAGCTGGGGCTGCAGGTGGAGCTTTCTTGACATCAGCTGCACCTCCACCTAGGAGAAGACCGCATGTGTCCTGGGTGCTCACAGAATGTGATCCCACCCCCGAGCACTCTCTACTGTTCTGGGATGAGTTCACCGCCACAGGAAGGTGCTCCTCCATACGTGCGCTCCAGCATGTCTTTGTAAAATTGAGCTTCTCCATGGCCTCCAGGAGAAAGTTGGGGAACCAGTGGACGGAGAGGACGTCTAACTACACGTGAGAGTTTGAGATGGACACTCAAGGATGAATATGGAATCAGTTGGCATTCGGTGTTCTTATATGACTGTAGCCTCAGAGGGTTGTTTAGGAAAGTAGGGAAGATCACTGGAGCCTTTGTGCAGATGAAAGATGGCCGGGCTGGATTTCAGCCAGCAGAGTCCACGTCTACCGTACACAGGCCCGGATGTGATCCACCTTGGCACAATGTAAAACCAAACAGGCATGGTGGTGTATGTATACCTGTAATTCCAGCACTTAGGGGTGGAGGCAGGAGCATTGTCATGAGTTCAAGACCAGCAGACTCTGTCTCAAAAAAAGAGGGGGAGGAAATAATCCTAACTGATTTTATTGTACCTTAAAATTAAAGATACGAAGACAAAGCTGGGCGGTGACAGTGGTGACGCTGGGCAGAGGTAATGGTGACGCACCCCTTTAAACCCAGCACTGGGACGGGGTGGGGGCAGAGGCAGAAGGACCTCTGTTTGTCCGAGACCAGCCTGGTCTACAGAGTGAGTTCCAGGACAGCCAGGACATCGACCTTGTCTCAAACAAGTGTGTGTGTGTGTGTGTGTGTGTGTGTGTGTGTGTGTTCCATTACATACAGATAGATAGATGTTATTCCTTTAAGTTATCATTGTAACCTAGATATTTATTCTGCTTGTTCCTATTTATAATCATGGGTTTTTGTAGCATGGATGTGGTTGGGTTCGTTCCAATTAGAAACTTCACAGATCCATTGTTTAGCTAAATAAATAAATATGCAATGAACACATGTATATATGTGTATGTATAGATAGATATAAAGCATAAATATTTTTTAAAAAATGTTCCCCTATGGAAACCCACTACTTTGTAAGCTAATTTAAGTATATAATTTGGGGTTGGCAAAATGGGTACAGTTAAGAGCATTCGTTCTTACAGAGGACCCAGCTTCAGTCCCCAGCACCCACATGATGGCTCACAAGCATATAACTCCAGTTGCAGGGTATTGGATGCCCTCTTCTGACCTCTGTGAGTACCAGATGTGTGTGTAGGACACATGCCTACATGCAGGCAAAACACCCAGACACATAAAACAATAAAATGACTCTATAAGACTAGACAATTGCCAGGCAGTGGTGGCGCATTTAATGCCTTTAATCCCAGCACTCGGGAGGCAGAGGCAGGCGGATTTCTGAGTTCGAGGCCAGCCTGGTCTATAGAGAGTTCCAGGACAGCCAGGGCTACTCAGAGAAACCTTGTCTCGGGGAGGGGGGGGGGGAAGGCAATTGAATAAATTGAATATAAAGCCTATGAGGTCCGACCCAGCCAGTGTGGAAAAGGCTGTCATTTACTGTCTTAGCTCACTCTTCCTAAGACACCCTCTTGACCAAGACTCGGGTTTACTCTGTCCAGACAATTCCAATGGAGTAGTGGTCTCTTCTTTGCAGCCCTGAACTTATTTCTAACTAAGCTTCTCTACACAAAAGCTTCTCTAGGGTTTTTGTTGGAGCTGCAGAATTTGTAGGTTAACTCGGGTAAATCTGACCCTGCAGGAGCTCACCCTGGAGCTCACCTTTCATACTTTCCTGTCCTTGGAGAGACTTGCCCTCGGGTGTCAGCAGCCTTTGGTGGATCCTGGGTGAGATGGTTTTGTCTTTCATTTTTAAATTGCTTACTGGGGTGCTCTTGGGTGCCTTGCGTTCATCCTTGGGCCTCCAAGCCTGGATCCCTCCCGGCTTCTTTTCTGAACTGTCCAGAGTTCTGTTTCCTCCCTGATCCATCTAAGTAATTGCTGAAACTTCCAAGAGAATAAACCCTGAGGCCCCTTCCCCCTGCCTGCCTCCTCACCTTCCCCAGGGACTTCCTTCCTGTGCAGGACCTGGCCGAGCTTACCACACTCACTAAGCAAGTAGCACTTTAAGCTGTCTGTACTCTCTGGGTCCAGTCTCTCTTGGGGACTTCCTGTTGCAGACCATCCTGCTCCTGGGACCGTTCACTATATAGGACTTCAGGTTTGTGAGTGTGTGAGCTCCCTATCAGATCTGACTGTAACTCTGCAGGGCCCTATTTCCAATTCTAAAACCCAGAAGGCTCTGAAAAGCAACGTTGTTTGGGTTTTGTTTTAGTGTCTTTGTTTCCTGCAAACTCATTCCCAAAGAAAGCTGAGCTGTATGCTTGAGGCTCCATCTGGTCCTGGACCCTGCTCTGTGAGAAGCTTTGCAAGTCATGCTGGGAGCTGCAGTATGTTGTCTCTGGAAACAACCCCAGACCCTGCTGGGTGTCATATACCAGGTGTCTCCGTGCCTCTGAGACAGCTGAAAGTTCAGACTCTGACACACACTTTGCCGTGAGCTTTGGATGCAGGATGCAGAATTACTTTTAATCTGAGATTTTGCAGGGTAGTAAACTGGCCTCTGAAACCTCTTGACCTCTGAGCTGGGAAGGTGGGATGGGGGTGTCTCGCTCCAGATTCCATTTCCCAAGGGTTAATGGCTTACTTAGAATTACACTTGAGCATGGATGGGTTTCATGCAGGTTTCAGATTTTCAAGCATAAGGCAGCTCAGGCGTCTGTGGCTGTCCCTGTGTCCTGTGTCCCTTCCTCAGTCCTGCAGGAAGTGTTCGGGTGACTGATCTGCGGGCCCACCCTTCTAAATGTATTCAGCGATCCTCCTGACTCCAAGCTGAGCTTGTGCCTGCCAAACTTACCTCTGGCTTCCAGGCTTTTGAGACAAGGTCCTCTGCTCTAAGATAACACGTTCTGTACGGTTGACAATGAACCTGCTGGACAGCAATGCCAGTCTAAGCTTAATCCTAATGACCTGACCTCACAGAGAGGCCACCAAAGAGTCTACAAGGCTTTTTCTCAGCTGTTTGGCAGCCCTGAGATCCTGGATTGCTGCATGTTTGAATGGGTGTTACTAACTCCTTCCCCATCTACTGCACTGCTAGTCTGACAGCCGGGTTGACACTTTGTCCATCTTTGTAAGTCTCTCCTCCACTTCCTGCATGGCTTCATCCCCACTTCCTGCATGGCTTCATTCAGTAACAGTTTTGTGGTTTTAATTCAATATGATAAGATTACTCTGTCTGATGTGTTTACCACCGGGTGTAGACCACGTGTCTTGCGCGATGGCTGCCCGTCAGGCCTCCTTGTTCTTCCTTGTCTTGCATTAACCTCTGTATTTTTTACTCTCAGCTTATTTAGAAACTATAAATTAAGCTTATGATCTTTTACAAGAACCTTTACGTTTTCTGAGTGCGTTTTCAGCATAATTTCAGCATAAAGCCAGCCATGTCTTAACTGAGTTCTCAGCTGTTCACTGAATGGATCCTCCTGACCAGACTTACCTTTTACAGGGTGCCTTTCTGCTGTCTTGGTGCACTTCTTAAAATGTCTCTTTTATGTTTTTGGGTTTTGATTTGCTTCTGGTTTTTGAGACAGGGTCTCACTATGTAGCCCAGGCTGGACCTGAACTCTCATTCCTCCCGCCTCAGCCTCTCAGGTGTTTGTCCCTTTGTTTTGTTTGGCACGAGAAGTAAAGGTGTCATTTTCAAAGGCACAGATGAGAGCACACTGTCTCATGGTCACCCGGCTCAAGGGTCACACTTCCACAGACTCAGTTCTCCCACCAAGCATCAAGTGGTGCATGATCTACACTCAAATGACCTTTGCTCTCACACCGGAAGGTAGTGTGAGGGTGAGGCCAGCTCCTGGCCTCAGCCACTGTCACCACCTTTGACCCTTTTAACTTCAAATTGGTCTTTTTCCAAGGGTGTATTTAAGACACCCCTTGTCCTTGCTAGAATGGTGACCCAGACACAGGTGGAAACCATCCCCCAGTGTCTGTCCTCCCCTGTGCCGTCCCTGTCATCCCTCCTGAGTACACTCTGAAGGAGCATGTTCCCTTCAGGTCTGACTTCTCTCTCAAGCTAGAAGCAGAAGCTCAAGCCTTCTGTGACCTAAATCTAGGAAGCTTTCCCTCCAGTGGTGGCTTCGTGGAGTGAGCCCAGCAAGACTCCCCCACCCCGCTTGACCACTTTAATGGAGGCCTGCATTTTGCACATTCAGATTGCATCATTAGCACAGGACATGTGAGGGCTCTGGAGAGAATCTTGGCCTGCAGAGCGCCGGCCACCTTCTGTGACAGACCATCAGGTCAGGCCCCACTAGTCCCCTCCACCAAGCTGCAATATCAGCAGGACCATTCCCACCAAAGGCACACCCTGTGCTGGAGACCTAAAGGAGTGTGGAAGTTGGCAGATGCCTGGCAGGAATCCTAATGAGGGTTTGTAGGAATGCCCTGTGCGAAACACCCTTGTGAGGAGATCCTATACAAGACCATTTCTTGGTACCTTCCTAAGGAACCCCCTTAGGAATCCCTCTCTGTGTGAGACTCCCTTCTTTGGGACACCCCCAACTCCGCAGGACACAAAGTCATTCACCCAGAACACAAGGCCACCAGATACAGTGACTCAGTAGGCAGGCAGCCACAAAGCTTCCGTCTGATGTGCGGTAACAACGCAAGGGACTAAGGTAGAGATCAGGGAGGTGGCAGGGCCGGGAGAAGATGGGATCACAGAAGACAAAGGTGTCAAGGCTGGATCCAGGCTGGGTACACAGCCTTCTAAAGAGCCGGTGCCTCGTCCTTGCCCCCATGACCTTGGCTAACACTGAGCCTTGGGGTGAGGCTCTGGTCTGGCACTGCTTGTAGCAGCAATGAGAAGCCAGGCATGACAGGAAGAGTCTGTAGTGACTTAGCCAATGTCTCCTTGGAGAAGGAGAGATATGTGCTTTGGGGGAGCTTGGGATGCTAGAACTCATAGCCAGGTGTAGTAGTTTGAGTAAAAATGGCTACCGTAGACTCATAGGGAGTGGCGTTATTGCAGGTGTGTGATTGTGTGTCACAGGAGGGTGGACTTTGAGGTTTCAGAAACTCAAGCCAGGCCCAGTGGCTCGCCCTCTTCCTGCTGCTTGACAATCCGGATGTAGAACTCTCTGCTCCTCTCCAGCACCATGTCTGCCTGTGTGCTACCATGCTTCTCACCATGGCAACAGTGGACTAAACCTCAGAACTGTAAGCCAGCCCCAATTACGTGCTTTCCTGTAGAGTCGGTGCAGTCATGGTGTCTCTTCACGGCCGCAGAAACCCCAACAGGACAATAGATGTGGTAAAGTCAAATCTAAAAAAGTCAGCTGCCAGTCAGCTGCCCACAGGAGAGCAAGAGGCAGGCATTGACCAAGGAGAGAAGCCTGGAGACAGTCACAGGGCAGGCCCCTGAGGTGTGCAAGGACCCAGGGACAAGTCCAGAACATTCTACCTGTGTGGAGGGTCTAGATACAGAGCCACTGAAGGAAAAGTGACATGTTGGTAGAAGGTGACCTGCAAGTGGGTGGTGTGCCTAACAACCATCTAAAATGGGCAAGGCCTCATCAAGGAGTGGGCAGCCCAGGCAGGTGTGCGCGCTGGCATTCCTACCAGAGGAACTGTACAGGCCTAGATGTGGTCCAGTGGATTCCCTCACCAGACCCCAGCACCAGTGACATCCTTGGCCTGTCTCGGTGATCTCATGGCCACACCCAGCTCAGCCTGCAACTCTAGACTTGCCTGGAGGTTCCCATGTTGCTCTGCGTGAACCCCCTTCCTGGAATCTGCTGGCCCATGGCTAATTGTGCAAAACGGCCCCAGGGAATGGCCCCTGGGACGAAAGAGTCCTCATCGTCCTCATGGATCCGGCCTCTCTCCTGAGCTCTGTGGCTGAAAAGACACACGGGCGGCCCCCCTCTTTCCAAGCTGTGAGGCCATCCCAGGAATCCTTAGAGGCCAGCTAGAAAGCACCGAGACTGGGGGTAGAGGGAAGCAGTGATGTCTTGTCAGCTAAATGGGTTCGATTCCATTGACTGATTCTATCTGAATGGTCATTAATGTGATTTATTTGGCTGTTTCAGATTCTTTGCTCCCAAATTTGTCACCAACCCTCTTGGTATTGACTAAAAGACAGCAATCCTAGATCAGAATAGTGGGAACAGGGCTATCTAGCCTGGCTCGGGGCCCCTGTTCTGTGCTCTTGGGGCAGTTGGACTGGAAAGGGTGGTAAGACAGAGGAAGGGATTGTGCCTGGCCTCCGGCCTTTCTACCCAACAAATTCTCTCCTCCCTCAACCCCAGCCATGCCCTGGTCTCCCCGGGGGAAGCCTGTCTGAGATGACCCCAGCCAACACTGAGCTTTCCTGACAACAGCGGACAATTACTGAGGCCACTGTGGAACAGAGTTCATTTCCAATGTCCTGGCATGAGAGGCTCAGGATACCAAGCTCTCAGCTGCTGCTCCAGTGCCCTACCTGCTGCCATGCTCCCTGCCATGATGTTTGTTGATGGACTCCTATCACTCATGAACTCCAAGCCCTGAATAAACCCTTCTATTAAAAAACAAAAAAAACCAAAACATAACCACCCCTGGATACCGTCTGCCCCAGCTCCCCCGTTGGTGCTCCAGCTGCCTCCAGCTCCTGACCATGCAGCCCCCATGAGATCCAGTGGCCTGTGGACACAGCCCTTGCCATGGCCAACACACTAATTAGATTGGGAGGTAACACCACGGGGGCAGCGGCTCAGCCACTGTGCACCACAACGTGTCCCCAGCCCTAGGGCCTATTCTTGCTTCTCCTTGACCTCCTGCCCCACCAACCTGACTCAAGGCTCTCGGCTCACCCTGACTTCTCCCAGAAAGTCAAGAGAACCATCCCAGCTGAACCAGGGGGTGTGGGTAAGTACCTGCCCTCTGTAGCCCTGCCCTCTGTACCCCTGCCCTCTCCACCTCTGCCCTCTGTACCCCTGCCCCCTGTACCCCTGCCCTCTGCACCTCTGCCCCCTGTACCCCTGCCCTCTGCACCTCTGCCCTCTGTAGCCCTGCCCTCTCCATCCCTGCCCTCTGTAGCCCTGCCCTCTCCACCCCTGCCCTCTGCACCTCTGCCCCCTGTACCCCTGCCCTCTGCACCTCTGCCCTCTGTAGCCCTGCTCTCTCCACCCCTGCTCTCTCCACCCCTGCTCTCTCCACCCCTGCCCTCTGCACCTCTGCCCTCTGTAGCCCTGCCCTCTCCATCCCTGCCCTCTGTAGCCCTGCCCTCTCCACCCCTGCCCTCTGTTCCTCTGCCCTATCCACCCCTGCCCTCTCCACCCCTACCCTCTCCACCCCTGCCCTCTCCACCCCTGCCCTCTGTTCCTCTGCTCTCTCCACCACTGCCCTCTTCCTCTCTTCCTTGACACCAGCATGGGGCTGAGGGGCTGAAGGACAGAGTGGCTATAGGGGAGGGAAGTCCTGGGATGAGGATAGTGGGCAGGCACTCCAAGTTGAAATGGCCCCACTACTGCACACAGCTGTGCATCAGGGAGACCCGTGGTTCACTGGGGAGGGGCTTTTGTGAATTGAGGCAGGCCCTCTCTGCTGTGGCCCAGACTCACAGCCCTGGCTCTGCCTGCTGGGAAGAAGCCACCCACCTCCCACCTGCCTTTCTGGATTTGGCCTAAGATGACGCACCTGTCTCCTGGTTTCTTACCCAAGCCCAGCTCCCACGGGCCACATCTGGAAGGGGTTGTGAAGAGGCATCAGCCTTTCCTGGTGATCACTTTCACCATAATGGGCTTTCCCATCAAGTGCAGCCTGGAGGCAGCTGGTCCAAGTAGAAAAGACCTTAAAACTGTGTCTCCTAGCCAAGTGGTAGGGCACACCTTTAGTCTCAGCACTCAGAAGTGGAGGCAGGAGGAGCTCTGTGAGTTCGAGGCCAGCCTGGTCTACAGAGGGCATTCCAGGACAGCCAGAACTACACAGGGAAATGCCCCCCCCCCCCAAAAGCAAAATAAAACAAAAACCTGTGTCCCTTTGGAGGCCAACCCTGCTCACCAGACATCTCTGACCTGGCACACGGTTTGTTTGCTTACCTGCGCTGGCTATCAGGTCCCCTGCACACATCCTATTGCCACATTACTGTTGGATCACAGTAAGACAGGTGACTGACCTACAAGCCAGGTTCCCTGTGGCAGAAGACTCTGAGCTGGAGCTGATGGAGCAGGAAGACCAAGTTGGGCAGGTCCATGGGCAAGGGCCACAGAGCAGATGTGGGGCCTCCATGCCTGAAAGTTAGGGGGTAAGTGTGACCCAGGTGGAGACAGCTGGTGAAATAGCCGATCCCCAATCCCCCAGTCCTGGTCTAACAAGGAAAGCCATAGGACCAGGTACTTCCTCTTCTGTGTCCCTGGAGCCACACTGCCCCCTGCTGCTGCTAGTGGACATGGCAGGAACCTCTGAGCAGATACCAAGTGAGAAGCCAGTTTTAATTTGTGGATTTTTCTGGCCCCAGCTAGGGCACACAGGAAGCCAAGAGAACTCAAGGCTGGGCTTCTGCCTGCATAGGTACCCTTTCTGGTGGGAGGGCATATTTGGCCAGTACCGGAGCTGAGGAGACGGCGCTTATACCCAAAGCCAGAGGTTTGGAGCTCAGGAGTCAGCATCCCAGCACCCTGTCCTAGCCCCTGTGGCACTGGGACTGGCAGCCCTTGAGGACACAGGAGCCTGCAGGGGCTGCACCAGTCAGTCTACTGGCTCCTATCTTCTCCACCCAGCCTCTCTGTCCATAGATCTGGAATGTTCCATGCTATTTTTTTCCTGCTGGTGAAGACTGAACCCAGGGTCTCATGTGTGCTGGACTAGCCTTCTCTACCACTGACAAGGCCCCAGACCGGGCAGTGGTGGCGCATGCCTTTAATCCCAGCACTTGGGAGGCAGCAGACAGGCGGATTTCTGAGTTTGAGGCCAGCCTGGTCTACAGAGTGAGTTCCAGGACAGCCAGGACTACACAGAGAAACCCTGTCTCGAAAAACCAAAAAAAAAAAAAAAAAAAAAAAAGAAGAATCTAAGTTACCCAGGCTAGTAATCCTCCTGTATCTGCCTCTTGAGTAGCTTCTTATGCGACCCCTTCAGGCCCAGTGTACTTTTAATTAATTGGTTAATTATATTGGGGAAGGGTGGGACAAGGTCTCACTGTGTAGCCCAGGCTGACCTCCAGGATGGCCCTTGTGGCTACTCAGTTCTTCCTGCCCTTCCTCCCACCCTTCCCATGCTTGTCCCAGTACCGCCTCCTTTTTACAGGGACATGGAATTATATAGATTTAAAAGGGAATAACTCAAGTGAGATTGGTTTGTGGTATAGGACATACAGAAGATAAGATTGGGTTCTCACCGAGGGTGGTACATGGATGGATGGAGCATGGGGTCCAACTGCCCAAACTTGTCCTAAGTCACTTGGACTGGAACTGCTGGACCTTCTCACCGCCTGCCTGGGAAGCCACTGTGGACCGTGGAGCCCAGGACAGGGTGGGTCACACCATATTCCTAAGCAGCACACACCTGGGGTTGCCACAGGAGCCAGCGTGACATTACCACAAGAGGCAGGAACGGGTCATAGAGGCAGGAGATACCAACAGGCCAAGCCCAAGGAAGGAGGCTCCACCAGGGCCAGGCTGATGGGGAGTCTTCAGATGCCACTTGGGAGGGACCTCACTTTGATGCTAGCCACCTCACATCTATTGATGGTCCTGACAACAGGTGCTGGGCTCACCGCCCTAAAGACCAACCACAGGCACAGGATGCACAGATATGTGTGCAGACAAAACACCCATACAAATAAAATAAATGAGTAGAATTTTTGTAAAAGTTTAGGTTGGCCCACTGCAGGGGTACTCCTGCACCCGATGCCTCCAGTCAGCTGGAAGAAGCCAGAGTGGGTGTTTCCTCAATTCCTTCTGGCAGTTCTTGACAGGGTAGGGGTGATGAGAACAGGAGAGAAGACTGGATAGGCAGTCTAGGGTTAAAAGACTCAAAAGAATGGGCAATGCTGGCACACCCCTTTAATCCCAGCACTCAGAAGGCAGAAACAAGTGGATCTCCATGAGTTCAAGGCCAGCCTGGTCTACAGAGTGAGTTCCAGAACAGCCACGGCTACACAGAGAAACCCTGTCTTGGGGGGTGGGGGGGGGAATGACTCCCAAGAAAAGTAACCAGTTTGTCTCTGCCAGAAATGTCCTCAGACCTCCTGCCAGCCTCATTCTTGCCAGAGGCCAGAGATGCCGAAGTGTTTGGAGGGCTCTGATCTGGTTCCTAAATGATTCCAGGGTCGCCTTTAGAGGGGTGATAAATACTGCAGGAGCAGCGAGGGCCCACAGAGAGAAAGGCCTCTGGTCAAGAGAAGAGGACTTCAGGCCTGAATGGAGACCTAGCATTCTAGTGGATAGAGATCAGTCACCTGGTCAAGGGACCGCCCCCAGGAAGACAGGCTCACTTTAAGTCACGCTAAAGAGCTAGAAGAAGTAACGCCTCGACCTAGGGGCCCAAAGGTTCATCAAAACCAAACAGTCTCCTGTCACTTAGAGCAACAATTTGCTTTTACTAGAGACTTCAGGAAGTCGGCATATGCCAGATGAGTTTGATGGGATTGAGGGACAGCAGCCATAAAGACAGGGGAGTTGTAAGGACTTGTTTGTCCCCTGTCAACCAAAGGTGGCTAGCCTGCTAAGGGCCAGAACCCCACAAAGCGCTCTTGTCTTTTGAAACTCCGTGTGCATGCCTGTTTGCCCAGCTCCTAGCCTTTCTGGAGACTTGACGTGCTTTAACACCCCTCCCCTTTGTGCCAAGTATGAATTAGCCAACCACATCAGACCGTGAGGGTGTGCTCCCACCACTGAGTTGAGACACAAAGTAGAATACAACGGGCAAGAACACCAGGACACGACGCTCCCTTAGTTGTATGGTCATCATGCAGTGTTGAGAGTTTCCATGCGTAGGCGTGCGCATCTGAGTGCATGTATGTGCACCACATGCATTCAGGAGCCCGGGCAGGTCAGAAGATGGTGTTGGGTGTTTGGAACTGAATACGGGTCCACTGCAGGAGCAATGAGTGCTCTTAATCGCTGGGCCCTATCTCCAGCCTCATGGTGCACACTTTTTGCAAAAAAAAGAGATAGCCTTGCCAGGTTACAAAGCATAATCATAAAGCTGTGTCTTTAAGCCTTTCTGTGAAACATTATACAGGCCCTCGAGTTAAGGCCCCAGTGCTATCTAACAGTAAAAACGAACCAACCTGAAGAATAACAGGGCGAAAATACTCTCATGCATGTGGGAAAACATTTCTGGTGAAGGAACCTTCCCTGCCTTTGTAGTATGCAACATGAGATCCACCAGTCATGTGTCTTGACTGATGGTGTGAGCTTTTCATAACCCAAGTGGCCATGAACGTTTAGTGGCTACCATTTTGTGGGTCAAGTCAAGAGTTGGTCTGCGGGACTTTCCTAATGCCTGCTAAGAAGTTGAGGGTTGGGAAACTCTTTGCTGGTACTGGGTTGCTCTGGCGCAGCCTACCCAGGGCAGGGCCTGCTGGGGAGAACTCACACACCCTTCCAGCTTTCAGAGTAAAGGTCTGGATTTCGGGGTCACTCAGGAAGGTGCTTCTAGTGTTAAAAGTTTGGGGTTAGGACTCCTGAAGGCCATCTGTGTGCTGCCTTACAGGTGCTGAAATCACTACCGAGTGTTACTTATTTTGGGACAGTATTTCTATAGGACAGCTGAGGGGCTGGGCCCCTTCTGGCCACCTACAGGTTGCACTGGGCCCCCTTTTTTGTGGGAAGATCATGTTGCTCTCAAACTCTTTGCCTGCTCACAAAGGACTGGCCTCCTCCATGAGCAGGCTTGTGCTATAGGTAATGAGTGTACGCACACTGAACTGGTGCTTGACCTGTGGTTTATATTGCCAGAGGCCCAGGTGGGCGATGAGCAGGTGATAGCAGGCCATGAGGTGTCTGTGAGAAAATGCTAGTAGAAGGCTCAGTCCAGGAACCAGATCTCAGTGCCGTGAGCCAATCCTGATTTCCTGTTCTTGTAAGGAGGGAAACATTCCCATACCCACTGCATAAATCCACTTCAAATAGCACATTGAGAGCTTCTAAGTTAACAGTGCGTCGTGCGCACCATGCTGGGTTTTGTCAACTTAAGACAAACTAGTGTTGTCTGGGAAGAGGGGATCTGTTTGAGGAATTGCCTCTATCAGATTTGCCAGTGGATATGCCTGAGAGACCTTGTCTTAATTGCTCATTTATGCAGGAGGGCCCAGCCCACTGTGGGCGGAGCCATCCCTAGCCCAGGTGAGGCTGGGCTATGTGAGCAAGGTAGCCGAGCCACCCAGAGGGAGCAAGCAAGTAAGCAGTATTCCTCTGCCTCAGTTCCCACTCCCAGTTCCTGACTTAGGCTTCGACCATGTCTTCTCTCAGTGATGGACTGTGACTGGTAATCCTTCCCTCCCAAGTCACAATTTCTGTCATAGTGTTTACACAGCAGCTCGGGGGAAACTACCACAGGTGTCATCCTGTGGATCTGCCTGGGTCTGCCAGCATCAGTGCCCAGGAAGCCTGGTGAGGCTGAGGGAGTTTTGAAGTGCTGTTGAGTCCAGTGTTTCCCAACAGACATGATGCGTGCCTCTGTCATTTGATGGCTTTCATCCCCACTCAGCACAGGTGGTCACAGTTGTTGGTTTTTTATTTTTCCAGATAGGGTCTCTCAATGTAGCCATACTTAGGTCTGTCATGGGCTCCCTATCAGATGAGTAGACATCTGTACTCTCTCCCCAGGAAGCTCACTCTGTAGACCAGGCTGGCCTTGCATTAAGATCCACCTGCCTCTGCCTCCTGAGTGCTGGGATTAAAGGTGTGTGCCACCACACCCTGCTAGTGACTGTTCTTTTTATGTATGCTTTCCAGAGCTTCTGGACAACAGTCCCTACTGTGGGTCCTGAAGGCTATGGAGCATCTTGCAGTATATCCTGTGACCAGCAGAGGACAGACAGAGCCCTTGGCACTGGATAGGGCATCTCAATCCCTCTATAGACAGACTCCTCTGTCTCTGGGAGGTACTTAAAGAGCCAGAAACCCCTCTATAGGAGTCCCCAGGCCACTGAACCAGGGCAGGGCTCATGGGTCTTCCCGATTTGCCCCCTGCACTCATTTCCACTTTAGGTCTGGCCCTGTTGTGTTGGGGAGACACTCCACATGCCAACTCATCCATAAGAGAGCCCACGACAGACCCAAGTACAGGTACCAAGAAAGCCCAACTTGGTGAGCCAATGAGTTTTATTGGGGTTTCTTACAGGAGCAGAAATGACTCAAAGACATTTGTATCACCAAAACTCACCCCAGCATGGACGACAGCTCCCAAAGCTGGGAACCTGGAGCATACCAAACGGCCTGCAGGTAGCTCAACAAGTTGGTGATGTCCTTTCCAGTCAGTTGGTCTAAACCTCTTCCAGGCAGCTCAGCTAGCTTCTGCTTCTTCTGGGCAGCTAGTCTTCTCTGAGAGTCTTTGGAGCTTGGCTCTGCTCCTCTGAAGAGGGACTCTCAGTTTCTATTGCTTATTCTGGCATGGATGGACCTACTGAATCTAGTCAGTTTCAGGGACTTCCTGAAGCTTCCTGAGTTATTTACTGTGGTGGTTTGAATAAGTCCACAGGGAGTGGCACTACTAGGAGGTGTGGCTTTGTTAGAGGAAGTGTATCTCAGTTCTCTTCCTGTGGCCTGCAGATCCAGATAGAGAAGTTTTAGCTACCTCTCCTGCACCCTGTCTACCTGCGTGCTGCCATGCTTCCCATCATGATGATAATGAACTACCCCTTTGAACTGTAAGTCAGCCCCAGTTAAATGTTTTCCTTTATAAGATTGCTGTGTTTGTGGTTTCTCTTCACAGCAATAGAAACCCTAAGACATTTACCCTCCTGCTTAAGGAGCTTCCTTGCAGGATGGAATGTTTTGATCTGGTGGAAACAGTTATGTAACACCCCCTCCCTCCTGGCCTACCTTCCTTTCTACCCTCCACCTACAAATGAACCCTAAGGCAACAGTGTCCAGGCACGCAGAGAGCTGGGTCTCTAGGAACCCCTGTCAGCTCATTGTGCTGATACAGCATCAAGGGATAGCACTGGCCCTCAGTGAGTGCTGATGGGTGCTTTTCCATGTCACTTTCTGTGAACCCACCTTGATTCAACATCACCCCAGTGTCACCTGGCTGCAGAGAGACCATTCTTCTCAGAAGGCCTCATTTGATCTCCAAAAAAACTGAAAATTACTTGTTTTTTGAAACAGGGTCTCACTATGTAGCCTTGGCTGCACTGAAACTCACTGTGTAGACCAACTGTGTAGGTGTTACAGCTCTGAGGGGAAAGAAACTCACTGTGTAGACCATCTGTGTAGGTGTTACAGCTCTGAGGGGAAAGGTATCCTGGCTATCCAAGGAATACCACAAAGCCACACCATAGGACAGATCTCACACCGAGATTTGTTGGGGAAAACACGGGAGGGTGGCTGTCTCTGCTTGGGCGAGAAGCAGCCAAGAACTGAGTGGGAGGCAGGCTTATAGAGGGTTTTCCAGAGAGGGGATTGGTGGGATTTCCAGTGCCGAGTTTGGGGTGAGCTCAGGGATTGGTAGGATTTCCAGTCCTGAGTTTGGGGTGTGCTCAGGGATTGGTGGGATTTCCAGTCCTGAGT
>JADRCH010000090.1:12535109-12622719 GCA_019843965.1 Rhynchomys soricoides
CCAGTCCTGAGTGTGGGGTGTGCTCAGGGATTGGTGGGATTTCCAGTTCTGGAATTGTGCTCGGCTTTTTACCTTATTACCCTCCCCCCCCCCCATCACCACTGATAAACAGCCAGGTTGGGAAAGGGAAGCCATATATCATTAAATTACTTCCTGCTGAATGGGAGCCTGAGGTCCATGAAGCAAGCTTGCCCTTCACCATCAGGGCATGATCGGAGGCCAGGAGGTCACAGACCTCTGGTCCTGTAGTTAAGAGCTGATGCTCCCATTTTGCACTAATTAAAGGTCTGGTTAACAGTTCTTTGAATTTGCTATTGTAGAAATCCACACAAGAAGTTTATGAAGCAGGCTGCGATTGGTGGGATTCGGGAAGGGAAGAGAAAGGAGGTTAGGAAAGGTGGTATCCAGTTCCACACTGGTCAGTCAGCGATCCACTGGCCAGAGGCATCGAGCTGCTTCCTGTTTGGGAGATCTGTCTGGGGTTGTGAATCTTGTCTTTTACCTGATTGACATAAAAGCAACATTCCTTCCTGAGAAAGAGGCCAAGGTCACCTCTGCTATTAGAAGGTCTGAGTTTGCAACACCACAGCAGCCATGGAGGCTATTTGGTCCTGGAAGGTGAGGATGATCTGAGCCACCCATTGGTTAGGAGAGTGGTTAGTCCTGAGGGTCCGGTGGTGATGCCAGTGGTGTACTCAGAACTGCGAGAGGAGCAGGGCCTGCACCATTTGTCATATCATGCTGCTATAAACCCCATGATGGGAACAAGAAGGGTTCTAAGACACCAGCCCTCGTTTTGGAAAATAAGAGGCAAAACCAGGAGATAGAGGAGGAGGGAGGAGGGATAGGGAGCCAAGGAGAGGGGGAAGGGCTATTTGTTTGGAGATAGGGAGGTGACAAAGGCCTGCCTCTGGATAGAGAGGTGACAGACATGGCCCATAGGCAAATGGCGGTTTATAAAGGTTCAAGGGGAAACCCCATGTTAGGATGAGGCGTTTAATTTTATGTGATCCAAAGGGGGCCTGTGATTGCTGGATTTAAATCCTTTGATAGCTGGACCTTGGTGGTCAGCTCAGGAGGAGGAAATGGCCAAATAAGGGAATAGACTTGGTAGCTAGCTTCAGGATTATAATCTAATAGTTCTTAGCAAGACAGAGGGAATGGGGGGGAGGGGGGACAAGGCCTGCTGGAGCCACGTTTGCCACACTCAGGCTGGCCAGTGGGTGGGTGGGGGAACAAGGCCTGCTGGAGCCACGTTTGCCACACTCAGGCTGGCCAGTGGGTGGGTGGGGGAACAAGGCCTGCTGGAGCCATGTTTGCCACACTCAGGCTGGCCAGGCTCCGTTCATGCCCTCACTCTTCCAACTTGTAGGTATAGAGACTATAGAAGATGTGACCCAACGTTCATCTGACGTTCTAGCCTCTCTAACGGCTCCTCTCGTGGACAACACCAATCCCACCTTCTGTCTTCACGGTAGACCTTAACCTCCACCTATCGGCTAGTAAATAACACTCTTCCTGGTCATTCTGGAGAGTGCTGGTGTGTGTCCCTCCCAGGTCAAACTTACCACCACCATTCAGAGCCTTCCCACTGACTATTAGACTCCCTGACCTAGCTGCTCATCAACTGCTCTGAGCCAAATGCCACTAAGGTCTGTGCTGAGCGTTTGGTCTTGGGGCTCCCAAGCCGATACCAGTCCCTACAGTGTACCCTTTGTATTTCGAGGCACCCAGTGGATTGTAGTGGTAAATGTCGTAGTAAAGCTTACCGGTGACTCCCATCTCCCATCTGGGGTGTCACAGCTCCTTAATTCAGAGCTAAAAATTCCCCATTCTGCACGAAAGGTAGAATGCCTTCCTGAATGTCTTAGAGGTTCATTGCTGTGAAGAGAAACCATGACCAAGGTAACCCTTATGAAGAAAAACATTTGGGGCTGGCTTACAGATGCAGAGGTTTAGTCCGTTATCATCATGGTGGGAAGCATGGCAGCATCCAGGCAGGCATGGTGCTGGAGAAGGAGCTGAGAGATCTACATTTTGATCCATAGGCAGCAGAAAGAGACTCTGTGCCACACTGGGCATGGCTTGAGCATATATGAGACCTTAAAGCCCACCTCCACAGTGACACACTTCCTCCAACAAGGCCACACCTCCTAACAGTGCCACTCCCTAGGGCCCATACATTCAAACACATGAGTCTATGGGGGCCATTCCTATTCGAACCACCACTGAATATCCATCATGTCTCCTATAGGACCGATAAGGACAGCCTCCATAAATCTCTGGCCAACATCGACAGTAATCTCTAGTCTGGTCATAGAAAAGGCAAGCATAGGGAATGGTGTCCTAGAAGTTGATTCCAGTGTTGTAGTGATGACCTGCTGGTGAGCATTCTCCAGACCCTGCCAAGCAGGTGAATGAACCTCAAATCTCCAAGCGTGCAGTCTGCTACCAGTGGGAGGGAGCAGGGGCAGCTGGGAAAGAAAAGGCAGGGTACACGCCTGTGTGAAGGGTGTAAGGGTCTGAAAGTCACTGAAGGAAGACCCCAGACTCAGTATGCAAGGACAAAGAGCACTTATTCTGCCTGTGTGTGTGTGTGCGTGTGTGTGTGTGTGTACCATCCTCCAAATGGCGACCCCAGACAAAGGCGTGCAAGCCTTTTTATGGGGAGCTCTCTAGAAGGATTAGGTAATCTAGCTTCCTGTCCTGGCGACCATCGAAGAGCAGCAGCCATGACTCTGCACTACCCCATGGCCGTGGGCCTCCACAAGGGCTACAAGGTGACAAAGAATGTGAGTAAGCCCAGACACAGCCGGCCCTGCGGGTGCCTCACCAAGCACACCAAGTTCGTGCGGGACATGATCTGGGAGGTGTGCGGCTCTGCGCCCTATGAGCTGCACATCATGGAGTTACTCAAAGTGTCCAAGGACAAGTGCTCGCTCACATCCATCAAGAAGAGAGTGGGCACACACATCTGCACCAAGAGAAACCGCGGGGGTGGGGGGGGGTGGGAACACTGAGCAACGTGCTGGCAGCCATGAAGATGGTGGCACCAAGGACTGATGAAAAAGAAAGAGAATTAGGTAATCTAAAATTTCATTGGTGGGTGCTGGGGCGTCACAGGTGGTCAGTGGTCTGCATTCCTATGTCATGAATGTTTACCCATAGGATGAGATAGGACTGCCCAGCCCAGGTGGCCCATTCTGAGATAAGACATTTCCCCATTTTTGTGGTTATCCCCAGGCTGTTCTTTGGGAGGGGGTTTTATGATCTTGTTCTGAATTTTACGGTCTGTTCCTGGAGCTGGTGCCTTACTGCCTTTGTCGGAACCAGGCCTGGTTCTTAAATGGAGACAAATGGGGCTTATGTTGTCTTTCCAATGAGGTTGAGGCAATTGGTGATGGGTGAAATTCCAGAGAGATGCCTAACTAGCTGGTGAGAAGGCAGTTGGAGAGGTGACAGCTGGAACATGAGCGGAGGAGGCAGAGTTGGACATCCATGTCTGAACCTGAAAGGTGGGGAGAGAGGGTTACAGGAGAGACAATGGCAAAAGTTTTATCCAGTCTTCATGGAGTTCTTCTGAGACCGTTCTCTGTGTAGCCCTGGCTGTTCTGGAACTCACCCTGTAGTCCAGAGCCTCGAATCCACAGAGATCCACCTGCCTCTGCCTCCTGAGTGCTGGAATTAAAGGTGTGCACCATCACCCGCCCCCCTCCAACCTCTACTCTCCATGGGGCTCTTGAGAGATCCTGACAAGGATGTTAAGAGAGAGCAGTTGGTTTATTGAACCCTTACCCGAGGACTGCGGATGGCAGGGACTGTGGAAATGCCATGGGAGGTTAAGGGCTTTAAGCTAAAGTTTGGCGGATTTGAGAGGTAAACGTGGGGCCATCATCTGATTGAAGGGAGGTTGGGACTCCAAAACAGGATGATCTCCCTGAGAAGGCTGGAGACTGTGACCTCAGAGGTGGGGAACGCCTCCACCCCTCCTGAAAATGTGTCTACCAGAGCTAAAAGGCATTTGAAATGTCTAAGGGTGGGCACATGGGTGAAGTGGAGCCACAGGCCACCCCAGGGAGGGATCCCTCAGCTTGAAGAGTGGAGAAAGGAAGATCCCGATTAGCATTAGAAGTTTGACAAATTTTACAAAAAGCAGTGATAGCTCTTAGAAAGGATAGGTCCCCAGGGGTCAGCTGTAAGTAGACAGAGCCTGGTTCTGAGGGTGAAAGATAGGTGCAGGTAAGATAAAGTTTGCCTAGCATCTGGGGAGGGTAAGGAAATGGCGCACGCCTTTAATCCCAGCACTCGGGAGGCAGAGGCAGTCGGATTTCTGAGTTCGAGGCCAGCCTGGTCTACAGAGTGAGCTCCAGGACAGCCAGGGCTACACAGAGAAACCCTGTCTCGAAAAACAAACAAACAAACAAATAAAATGAGACTTCCTTGTGGCATATGATGGGGCCCAGGCCTCCGAGAGCTTCGGCTCTAGACACTCGACAGCTGGCTCGCTCCCCTTGGAGACAATAGAACTGTCTGCTTGGTGTGGTTGGCCACAGATAATTCTTCTGACCATGGAAGGCACAGCCTTTAGCATGGCCATAATTTGGTTTGAGTTGGTTATTGTCTTCCCTTTGTCCTTAAGGCCATGCTCCCTCCAGATGGCTGTGTGACAGGAGACTATGGAAGATATGGCGTCTGTAGAAAGGTTTAGGGACTGTCCCTTTGCTGAAAGGCATAGGTAAGAGCCATTAGTTCAGCTTGTCAGTTTGTCTGGGGCTGGAAGAGCCTGCGCCTCAACCACCTTGCTGTCAAAAACAGTGGCATAACCTGCCTTTCAGACTCCTCCATGTCAGAAGGAGCTGCCATCTGTGTACCAAGTGTAGGTGTCCTGAAGTCGTGCTCCCTCGTGGGATGAGGGGGTGTTTCTAGGGTCTCCTTGCAGCAGTGAGATGAGGAATATCTGGGACTGACTGGAAAAGGAGATTTGAAATGTCGGGAGGTGGGCATGACTGAAAGGTCAGTGTTGTATCTTCTCCCAGTGCTACCTGGAGAGAGAACTCAGGCAGTGGGTAGGCAGTGTTTGGAGACCCTTGGGTGTCAGAGTGGGGCTTGGGAGGGGGGGAGAAGACAGTAATAGGCGACCTGAAGGTTAACTTTTTTGATTTGCATATAAAAAGTCCGGCTCTGGCCAGAGCACGCAGGTAAGGTGCCCATCCTGGGATAGTATGGCCCGATTTTTCTCCATAAGTATGCAACAGGAATTAAGAAAGGTACTGGTTGGCACCCCAGGACCCGAGGGTGTATCCCTTGTTCTCTGTGACATAGAGAAGGGGCAAGTCAAATCTGAATGGTGTAGGCCCAGGGTCTGGAGGAGGGCCTGCTGAAGCTTGTACAAGGATTTAGGGATGGACCAAGCAGGGGTGTGTGTGAGGGGCCAAGGGCCACCTTATACAGGGGGTGAGTGTAGAAAAAAGGGGTGCAAGAGTGTAGGAAACCAGTCGTCCCTAGTGACTACGAGTGACTGAGTTAAATGTTTTCTATCTAGGACAGTGGCCTTGTAGCTAGTGCAGGTAAGTAATCTGAAGAATGGTCAGCTGGGCCTCCGAGGGTGAATTCTATATCCCTGGCCAGACAGAAAATTTAATAAGGTAGAGGTGTCAGTCTTTCAGGGACAGACTACAAAAGAGAAATTCATCTACACATCGTATAAGATTGGGTTGAGAAGCAATAAAGAGCCTGGCCAAGCAAATGTGGGCTGTTCCCACAGCCCTGGGGTAGGACCCTCCAAGTGAGTTGGGCAGAATGGTGGGGTGTCCAGTCGGTCAAGTAAAGGCAAAGATATCTTGTGAGTGAGGTTGAGGGGAACTGAAAAGAAGGCATCCTTGAGGTCTACGAGAAATGAGAGGTCCCTGAGGGGATGACCGAGTGGAGAATGGAGGGGCCATGTAACTGCAGGGCGGAGAGGAGCCACTGGAGAGTTAGTGAGGCAGAGCTCCTGAACCACGTTGTCCGTGCCATTGTGCTTTTAACTGTGAGTAAGAGGGGGTTAAAGTGAGAAGACGTGGGGCACAGAAGGCCTTTTCTTAAGAGGTCAGAGACGAGAAGCTGAAGTCCCCTGAGACTTTGGAGAGAAAATGGGTATTGAGCCTGGGTGATGTAATTGGTGGGTTTTGTAATTGGATGACAAGAGACGACTGACTGTTGTGGATTTGGTTTATTGCTTGTATTGGGTTGAGTTCCCAAAAATGACACAGGAATCCACACATGTAAGACACTGATGGTTCCTGCCCTGGTTGGCTTTGATTGGTAAATAAAGTTTCCCGTGGCCAATGGCAGGAAGGCAGAGGCCAGACTCTTAGGACTCGTAGGCAAGAACACAGGATGAGGAAGAAGGTGCCATGCTGGGGAAGGAGAAGGACCAGGCCTGAGAGTGTAGGACAAAGAGACAGAGAGAGGCAGCATGTAGGAGTCAAGGATCATGGCCCAGGAGGGCTGCAGGCCTAGGTCCGGGGTGGCCAGGATGGAATGTGGGTTTTAGTAAGTAATAATTCAGGAACATCAGTGGGGAGAGTGTGCTAGCAACATGGAGGAGTGAAGTGGTCCGGTCATTGAGTAGCTTAAGGCACATTTAATATAAGGCGCTGTGTGTGTGTCTTTCATTCCTGAATCCAGAACATCAAAGCGGGTAGCCGCCGCTGCTGCCACCACCACCACCCACCACTGCCAGGGAGATTAGAACAGATTAATCAACTACAGCAACAACTGATGTCTGGCTACAGAGGGGCTTTGGGTGTCCCATACTCAGGGACCCACCTGGGAGTCTGGCAAAGGGAGAAGTGTGTCTGATTGTATGATTTGGAGGAGGAAGAGGAGGGGAGTGGCTGACGAGCCTGGGGTCAGGTGGTGGGGGAAGGAAGTAAAGTAGAGGCTCCCACTCTGGCTGGGAGGTCCCTTCCAGCAAGGTGATAGGGCAGGTTGGTGCCACCAGGAAGGAGTGGGTACGGGAAATACCCCTAAAGTACAGCCACGTGGTGGGCATTGTGAGGCTACTCTGACAAAAGAAGAACAAGAAAAAGATGGGTCCCCAAAATTCTGTCAGGACTGCGTAGGTGGCCCCAATGTCCAGAGGATGGAGATGGATTGCCCTGATACTGTGATGACCTACCTGAGGCTCCCTGCCAGAGATCCAGTAGTTGGGCCAGAGAAGCCTGGACTCCCTTGGTCATCCATGGCCAGACCTAGGAGGTTGGCTGGAGGGCAGTTTGGGCTTGATGTCCTCATGCTGTGAAGGGACATGACCCAATATGTCTCTTGATGTCACCTTGAATAGAGTTGAGGTGTTTTATGAGGACTTGGGCAATCCTGGGCAGAGTGACCTTCCTGACCACATTTGGGGTATGGAGCTGGAGGTCCTCAGGTCTTGAGGGGAAGGGGAGCATGGGCAGTTGCTATGGCCAGGGAGCATGGGCAGTTGCTATGGCCGGAGAGCCTGGGCAGTTGCTATGGCCGGAGAGCCTGGGCAGTTGCTATGGCCGGAGAGCCTGGGCAGTTGCTATGGCTGGAGAGCCTGGGCAGTTGCTATGGCCGGAGAGCCTGGGCAGTTGCTATGACCAGGGAGTCTGGGCAGTTGCTAAAAGGCCTCAGCTAGCACCAGGTGTTTTGTTTGGGCCTTTCTTGTCTCTCCCATGGTACATCTTAAAGACTAAGACTTCTGCCTGTGGAGTCAGGGGTCTCTATTCTCCACATCTAAGCATGGTCCTAATGTCTGGAAACTCTGGGGGAGAAGCAGCATTGCTTTAAGGGCAGGCTTACGGAGACAGGCTAAGAAGCAAGTAGTCTGGACTTCATCTGCACGTTCTCTGGCCTGGGCCCAGACTCGCCTGCACTCCTCCAGGACAAGGTCATGGAAACATCATGGAAAGTGAGACTGTAACACTGGGTAATGTCTTAAATAAAGGTGGAAGAATTGGCAGCATAGGAGCCCAATCCCTTTCTATTTGAGAATGTCTGTTTAATGACTAGGGGACACGTACCCTAACCAAGCCATCCACTCTGGCAACCTCCTTCGAAGGGAGAACCACGGCCAGGTTAGGCCAGGTTAGGCCAGGGAGGGGGCGTTGAGGCCGATAAGGGGGAGGCTTGTTAGTGTGATCGAAAAAGTGGGAGATTCATCGAGTTTGGGCTGCAGAGCTGGGAAGAGCTGCTTCCCCCTTAGTTGGCTTCTGCCATATCTTAGTGAATTCACGTAGCAAAACTCATTCATTCCATCCTCAGCAAAGATGGCTGTCAGCCATGTGGCTGCTTCCTCCTGATGTGGGGACAGCAGCTAAGGAAGCAGTAAGCCCCATATTTCCTTTAAGATTACCTATGCATAGATTTTAAAGCTATCAACCTCAGTGTTTCATTACACATTTTACAGATTTTTTTAAATCATACCCAATATGATTACAAATCTTGAGGTACAAAAAGTTTACATAATAGTCTTACAAATCTTAAGATACGATTTATGTCTTAGCAAAAGTTTTAGAGAGTTAAATCAGATCCAAAGGAGCGTGAGCTGAGCATTTATAGTTCCTACAGGGAATAGCCTTTTGTTTTGCTCTCTTTTCTCTGTCACATAGGTGGGTCACCTGATATGGGACAGAGATTATGGAGGAGACCTTTAAATGAGCATTCTTGGTTCTAGAGGAGGAGGAGCCAACTTTTTAAAACTGGCTTCATTAAAAGCCACTCCAGAGCCAGCTTTTAATTAAAGAGAGCCAGCATAAAACAACAGTCTAATGCCAATCATATCGAAAAGATACCTCAGTCCCTGTAAAATTGGATGTGGTAAGCGAAGAAACAAAGGATGCTTTGGGAACTTTTGAGCCCTGGCTATTGACAGAGGATGCTGCAGGGAGGAGCTGAGAGACTCACGAGCAGGCAAGGAGTGTGTGCCAGGCTACAGCTGACCTGCTCCTTTGCTTTCTCCCCCTCCTGCTAGGTCTGGATCCCACTTTGCAACAAACTTACAGATCTATCAACAGTAACTTAAAAGTTACACAGAGTGGGTTGGGAGACCAGACAAAACAAAACAGGGCTTGGAGCACAGAAAAGAAAAGGCTTGAATTTAGGGAGCATGGAATCTCTGTCCATTTCTCCAACTGCTCACAGCATTTGTAAAGATTCAATATTGGGATCTAGGGTCCATTGGGCAGCCATTTGGACTGATAATCTAAGGGATATTGAGGCCAAATTTGATTGCAAAGGTGAGCACGTTTAGTGCCCTTCAAGGCAGGTGCTAGGTGTAGAGGCTGGAGGTTTTCTAAGAGGCGTCCCAAAGGAGAATGACACGGTAGGGAAGACAACATCCCCATGGATGGGGAGCGGTAGAAAAAAATGGCACCGCAGCCTATGGCAAAGGGCATCTCCAGGACTCAAGGAGCACCAGAGGAAGACACAGCCATTCAATGGATCATAACCACACCTTAATGAGGATCAAGGATTTAGCCTGTCTGAGCCCAAGGAGGGACTCGGTGCTTTCATAGAGGTCAGAAGATGAGGACAAGCACCAAGCTCTGGGGCGGGGGGGACTCATCCATAGGAAAGGGTCTGGAACAGGGTTTCGAAAGCCATGAGGGCTTGGAGGAGCTGTGGAATCCAGAGGCCAGAAGGTAAGGAAGGATATGTGCAGATCCAAAGAGGAAGAGGGCAGGAGAGGGGTTCAATAGCCCAGTCGGACCTAAGGAGCCTGCAGGACTTCGGCCCCAAGGATGGGGGAACAGGGCTCAGTTAAGATGGCCAGCTGGGGGTGCCTCTACCCAAAGAGGGGCCTTACCAAATTACTGCTGGTGGGTGGGATGCTAAACGATTGGTGAGCTGGAAGATGAGTCTCTTGTGGGTGCACTAGATATGAAGGATAAGGTCCTACTGCAGTTCAGACCCCGAGGGGGAGTGCAGGCGCCTACTGCAGTTCAGACCCCGAGGGGGAGCACAGGCTCCGGGAGAGCCTCCCTGGGTACCAGTGTGTCACAGCTCTGCTCCTGGGGTGGGTGGATTCCTCACAGCAGTGGTACAGCTCTGAAGGGAAAGGTATCCTGGTACCTGCACAACACACATAAGTCACACTGCACGACGTCACACTTATCGGGGGAAACCACAGGAGGATGGCTGCCTCTGCTCAGGGGAGAAGCAGCCGAGAACTGAGCAGTAGACAGGCTTATGTGGGGTTTCCTGGGGGTGGAGTTTTCCAGGCTGGAGGCTTCCAGGGTAGGGATTGGTGGGATTTCAAGTCCTGAGCTTGGGGTGAATTCAGTGATTGGTGGGATTTCAAGCCCCAGAACAGAGCTTGGGCTTTTTACCCTACGGTCTGGCTTCAAACCCATAAAAAATCCACCTGCCTCTGCCACCTTAGTGCTGGGATTAAAAGCTTGTGTCACTCTGACCTTGAAAATTCTTTAACCAAAGATAAGTCCCAGGTTAGTCCCTGCCTACCCTCAAATACTGTCTCATGGACATGCTGGGCTGCCCCTGCCTGCTTCCTTTCCCTTGGATGGATGCATCTCTTAATGGTGAGCAGAGAGGGGCTGGAGATATGGTCCATTGGTTAAGAGCACTGACTGCTCTTCCAGAGGTCCTGAGTTCAATTCCCAGCAACCAAATGGTGGCTCACAACCATCTGTAATGGGATCTGATGCTCTCTTCTGGTGTGTCTGAAGACAGCGACAGTGTACTCATACAGAAAATAAATAAATCTTTAAACAAACAAAAACAACGAGTAGAAAGAGTAGAGACCTCTGATCACAAGGCCCTTGGGGTAGACAGAAGCCAGAAAAGAGGGTTACCCAGGGGAGCCTGGGAGATCTAGACAGGGCTTGGGATCAAGGTGCTGGTGAGTATCTTTAGTCTGGGAAGATCTGAGGTGAGGGCTCAGCAGCATGGGTGCAGGACCCAGGGTGTCCCTGCCCATGTTTCTGTCCCCCAACACCTGGCATCATGCCTCCCTCCTGTGCCGGGGGTATATAACAGTGGAGCCGTTGCTGGGACTGTCCAGAGCTGCCCAGTGTGGGGGGTCACAGCTGGAGGTTTGTGGTGGTAAAGGAGAGTTGGGTGATGGCCCCAAGTCTGACAGTGAAAAGAACTCTTCCTCAGACAACTGTCCCCTCCTGACACTGCCCTCAAGTCCTTTGCCCAGGGAGCCCAGCATGCTCTTTCTACTCCCATGTAGAAGAAGAAACTGGGGAGAAGAACTGCTACCCAGAGACTGGTCCCCAGCCCTGGGTCTTAGAGACTCCTCCAAAGAGAGGCTTGGCCTGAGGCTGAGGTAATGAGTCAAAGCAAGGCTAGGAAGCAGAGGTGAGTCTCTCTGAGTGTCTTCCCATGTGGGGGCGGGGAACATTTGACTCCTGGACTTAAAGCATGAGGCAGATGCCCACAGACATCCAGAGAACATTGCCATCAGAGCCCCCAAGGGGGACTGTCCTCCTGAAGGGGTCTCTTCTCCCATCCCCTCATGTGTGGGAGAGATCAATATTAGGGCTGCTCCCCCCCCCCCCCGCAGTCTGGCCACCCCCAAGCACAGATGGTGTCACACCTGCTCTCTTCTGTCTCTGTGGTAAAATGTCTGACAACTTGAAGGAAGAGTCGATCCATCCTGAGGATCATTGATCTGCGTCAAAAAGCAGAGTGGTAGATGCTGGTGACAGGCTAGTCCAGTGACCCAGATGTGACCGTGACTGCTGTGCTGGCTCCTTGTGTGTCAGGCAGACAGAAGCTAGAGTCCTCAGAGAGGAGGGAGCCTCAACTGAGAAAATGCCTTTAGAAGATTGAGCTACAACCAGGCCTGTCGTGATGGATGGGGGAGGAGCCAGGTGGGCATGGTCACTCCTGGGCTGGTGGTCCTAGGTTCTATGAGACAGAGCAAGCCGTGAAGGGCAAGGCAGGAAGCTGCACTCTTTCATGAACTTTGCACCAACTCCTGTATACAGGTTCCAGGCCTGCTTGAGTTCCTTCTCTGACTTTCCTCAGTGTTGGAGTACTACCTGAAATAAAACCCTTTTCCAAGTGGCTTTGGCCATGGGGTTTCACCACAGCAATAGTAACCTTAATAGTATAGCACCCAGCCTGTCACTCCCTTTTTTCAGTCTTGAACCCCAGCTCCTGGGACTGTGATGCCCACATTCAGGGTGGGTCTTCTATACGCTGTCAAATCTTTATGGAAACACTTGACACAAACAGAGGTGTGTTCTCATGTTTGTTTGTTTTTTTAAGATTTATTTATTTTATTTATATGTATTATTTATATATATTATTTATATTTATTTATATTTATATTTTATTTAGTTGTCTTCAGACATACCAGAAGAGGTCATCAGATCCCATTACAGATGGTTGTGAGCCACCATGTGGGTGCTGGGAGTTGAACTCAGGTCCTCTGGAAGAGCAGTCGGTGCTCTTAACTGCTGAGCCATCTCTCCAGCCCGTTCTCATAGGTTTACAACCACATTTCATCTGGTCTGCAGGATCCTGTGTGGGAATTCTCATTCTCTTTCCCTCTTTCCCCATCTTCCCCACACTCTTCCTCTCCCCCCCTTCCTGTCCTTCTTCCAGGTCCAGAGGACAGCATATAAGGCCAACCACATAGGGGCTGCACCCACTGGGAGGCGAGAGGAGGAAGGAGCAGCCTTGGTTGAGATGGGGAGGGTGCTCCCTTGAAGGCAGCCATGGATCTAGGCATTGAGGGGTGAGTAGGAGTTCTCTAAGTAACAGCGGAAGGAAGGCATGCTCCAGGCAAGGCATCTCAAGGAACAAGGTGACCCTGGAGGAAGGGGGTGGTCGAAGAGCACTTGGAAGTGAACTAACAGTTGAGTGTGAGAATGGCTGTCGGGACAGAATGGAGGGGGAGGGCATTGTGGTAGACCAAGAGCCACCTGGATGGAGAAGGCTGGTACAGATCTGTTGGTGTTGGACAGCCAGGGTGAGATGGGTGTGAGCGCTGGTGAGTTGAAAAGCCTCTAGCTTATGGGTAGCTTAAAGCTACTGGACCAATGGAGGCCTGGGGAGAGAGTGAGGAGCAAAAACCCCAACCAGCCTGGAGTCTCTAGCCACTGAGCCACACACTGCCTGGGGGACGGGGCTCAGAACTCTGGCTAGGCAGACGGGTTTCAGGTAGCATATAGATCTCCTGGGCACAAGTCTGGTGCAGCCTTTATTCCTTCTTTTCAGGGTCTGGGACCTTGATGTATGTCAATCAACCAAATCTCTACCAATCCACATGGGGTCTGCCTAGTACAGTGGAGTAGAGCTAGCAGGGACCAGGCACCCTTCCTTCCTGCCTATCTTGAGTAACTTCTCCTGCCTTCTTCATTGCCTGACAGTCTGCCCCACATGGCCAGAAGGATCACAACCAGGGCCAGCTGATGTTAGGGAGGGCCATGCAGAAGCTATTGCTATCAGCAAAGAAGATGTTCCACGAAATCACGGTGACCACTACATGCACGTGGTGTGGAGGTAGATGCAGAGGGTAGGGAAAGGAACTCTGGCCAAAGCCAGAGTGGGCAGTGGGGTGAGTCCTGGGCCTGAACCACTCAACAATAGGCCACACTCCAGTCTTCCTCGCCTTTCACTCAGATTTCCCTGGGCCAGTGAGCTCCCAGGACGCTCCTAACTACCCCAGGACTCCGTACAGGCGATAACACAAAGGTCACCTTCCATGGGTCCCCCAGTAGTGGTGGAGTGCTATTAGAACCTTAAAGTCAGAGAGGGAGTAAGCTTTGGGTGCTGTCCAGGTAAGATGTCCCTGTGCAGTCCTTGCGGTAGGAGCCCCTGATGTGTTCTGGAAGAGCAAAACTGAACAGGCAATCCAAATGTGCTCCCTGATCCTCCTGTTCCTTCCTCTGGGTTAGGGACCACTTTGTTTTCTTTTGTTTTTGTCCTTTTGGTTTTTTGAGACAGTTTCTCTACTTAACCGGGCTGGCCTAGAACTCACTATGTAGAGCAATCTGGCATCTAACTCACAGGGATCTGCCTGCCTCTGGCTCCCAGGGACTAGGATTAAAGATAGGGGCTACCATGCCTGGTGCCCTCCGTGCTTCTACAAACCTGGGCCTCTCTAGACAGCTGCCAGAGGCCTCAGTCCGAGCCTACTGCATGCTGGATATTTCCCGTGTCCACTCCCAGTCCCCCTACATGCTGTCACTCAGTCCAAGAGCGTCCTACTACACATGTGCAGACCTCAAAAGTTTGTATACAGAGTCTCCCTCAGGCACTGACCACATATGCTGTCACTCAGAACCCAGGCCCCGCCCCGTCACTTTGCTCTGGCTCTGCCTGGCATCCTTCATACCACACTCCTGTGGCTATCCAGGCCCATCTACATGTGCTGTCACTCAACTCTAGCCCCGCCTACGACTCAGCCCCCCCCATGCTGTCACTCAGCCCTAGCCCTGCCCAGACCCCGCCCTTGCCCCGCCCCACCACACACGTGCAGTCCCTTGGCCTGTTCCCCAAGCACTTGCGCTGTCACTCAAAGCAGTGCTCTCTGCTTGGGGGTAGAAGCGCCGCCGACCGTCCTACTGGCCGCCCAGTCGGCCACTTGTCCTCGGCTCTTCCGCCCCGCTGCCCCAATGGGTTCTGCTCTGCTCTTCGCCCTCGGGCTGCTTGCCCAGGTAAGCTTCTGAGCCCTGTGGCATTCCTTCCTCTAGCTTTGGGATAGCTTTCCTGGGACCACTGGCCTGGAGTGTCTTTGGGGGAACCTGAGAGCTGGGGCCTGCAGTGTCCAGGGTGGGCTACACTGATGCATTGTAGGAAGGGGTGTCCTATGTTTAGGGGCTTCCAGAGGAAGGGTGACTGACCTGCGCACCAGTGAGCAAAATGGTTCAGGACTGAGGAGCGTCTCTGAGGCACGGGAACAACCATCCAGCTGTCCCTTCTGTCTGGAAGTGTACCACAAGTACCCCCTGGACCCTCCCAGAGCCTAAGGGTGGCCAGTCTTGTGAGGTCTTTGTATTCCAGAGCATAATGCAAAGAGAAGGGGCAGGAAGCAACAGCATCTGTGAAGCTTGTGCCTCTGATTGCTCTTAGTGGTGCCTGAGTCTCTACCCAATGGTCCTGGAGTGGCAGTAACTCTTTCCTTCAGGACCTAGGAATTCAGAGAAAGTAACTCCAGGCCAGAGCAGCCCAACATACACTCAGTTTATACTGCCTTTGACCTGACCAGGCCAGCGGCTGTGCCTGGATCCACCTGGAGATGTAGTGACCTGTGGTCCCCAGATCGGTCAGTCTCTAGTACCCTGTTTTCTTTTCTTTTTTCTTTTTATTTTATTTTATTTTTTTTTTTTTTGGTTTTTCAAGACAGGGTTTCTCTGTATAACCCTGGCTGTCCTGGAACTCACTCTGTAGACCAGGCTGGCCTCGAACTCAGAAATCCGCCTGCCTCTGCCTCCCAAGTGCTGGGATAAAAGGCGTGCGCCATCACTGCCCTGCTCCCTGTTTTCTTAACATAGCACAAAGAAGAGTTGGGTGAGCCCAGGTCCCCAGTTTTTCTTGCTGTTGGCACTCCTCAGACAGGCTGCTGAATGGTCCTGGACTGGCCAGGTTGGGGATGTAGATTCTGTGGTCCCTGCCAGGGTCCCCTGCCACAGAGATGGGCCATAAGGTTGTGGCCAGCCTCTGCACCCCAGAGGCAACAGGTGGCAAGCACAAAGAATTGCTGTGTTTGGAGAGTGGTCAGCCAGCACTGCATGTGTGTGTGGTGGTGGGGGTCCCTCCCTTCCGGGAACACACTTCAGGACTTTCCTGGTCCCCTCAAATTCCCACAAGCCTTGCAGCTCTGCTCAAGTTTCAGTTCTTGGCAGCTGACGGGAGCCTGGCCAGAAAGCCCCTCTAGCAGCTGGCCCTGGGGCATCAACCCTACATCTACCAACACCCAGCTTTGGGGGCCCACATTCCCTTGCTTGGGCACATCTGCTAGGCTATTAAAGACCCAGCACCCCTTGAGACCTAACACAGAACCCCAGCCTTGTGCATCACGCCCTGACCCATCAGAAGCTCCCCTTCTGTTACTACTGGCTACAGTAACATTATTCTTTACCAGCACCCCCAAGGCTGGAGGGTGGGTAGTGCTGGGTAGCATTCTTCTTCCCCTCCCTCCCCAAGCCTCCCCTCTCTGTTGCACTAGGGCAACTGCACAATACCCCTCCCCCAGGCATCTGGAGGCCCCAGCAGTCAGGTGGGGGCAAGGACACGCCCTGAGACTAGGCCTGGCCTCCTGAACTTTACCTCACAGCAGCGCTCAAATTAGCTCCAGTGAAGGTGAACTTTCCCTACCTCCCCCAAAGATACACCCCCCACCCCCACCCCCACCCCCACCCTGATTTCACGCTTCTATCTGCTCTTGTCCACACACCAGTTCCTGAGGCTGCCATCTGGTCATTCCTGCTTCCTCACTGGGCTTTTCCCTGGTCACCCTGGCCCAGCAGCTCTGTCTTGGGCTCTTTGGTTTGGGGTTAGAAGTGGACTGTGCATGGATTCACACCTGGCTCCATTGTCTCCTTACCCATGTTCCCTCTGGAATCTGAGCTTCTCAACTCCATGGCAGCACCAGGGGGTAGGACTGTGTTCAGAGCAGGTCCCCACCAGGCTTCAAACTCTAGCTGCTCAGGAAGCTGAAGCAGGAAGATCACAAGTTCTTGGCCAGCCAGGGCAATGCACTAATACCTTGCCTCAAAAGAAAAATAAAAGCAGCCGGGGACGTAGCCAGTAGAACACTTGCTAAACATGCCTGAGACCTGGGGTCTAATCCCAGAATCATCTACACATTAGTACTAGTACTCATAAAGATGACCCCCTCAGCCTCTGCACTTGGGGTTCAATCTCTCTAATTGCTAGCTGGGAATCATGAGGGGAATCATGGATGGTCCAGAGATGCCTGTCCATCTCACCTTTGTCTAGGAACCAGTGAAGCCTCGTGGCATCTGAAGGAAAAATGGGTATCAGCAGTACTTTGGGGGACTAGTCACTGATGCTGGGAAAGGACCTTAGCTCTAACAGGTCCAGCCTGCAGCCTGCAGTGACTAAGGCTGGAGGCAGGCTGCTTGTGGTTCTGAGCATGTGCCCAGCCTGTGCTGGCAGGCAGGCAGGACCAGTCTGATTGGCGGGGACAGCTGCCTGTCTGCCCCCTCCTCATTCTCCTTTGATGGCTGCAGCAGCTGGACAGGGTGGTCCCACAGTCGGAATGTGGGGCCACCCAACAGCTGGGCTCATTCCTGGCATGCTGGCTGTCCAGGAATGAGGTGGCCATGGATTCCAGCCTGAGGGAGCTGTGCAGGCCTGAGAGGCCTGTGGGAAGTCAGTGCAGGGGCTTCCTGCCCTCCACCCAAAGGCCGTTAGCTCTGCTGAGATGGAACAGACATCTTGCTCTCATGCCTAGGGCACTTGTGTCTTCCCAGTCAGTCCCATCTCACTGTCACCAGAACCTCTGCCCAGGATCAGTGCAGGGGAGTGCACCAGGGCCAGACAGCTCTTTCCTTGGCCACTGGCAATGGCTGATGCCATTCCCACTGGTAGTGTTGGTAAGCCTCCTGCCTGGCCAAAGCACATACTGCATGCCTAGCAGGACCCTGGTCACCCTGCAACTCCTTAGGGTTGTGAGGGGGGTCAGGATATCCCAGAGGGTAGTAGGCTGAGGGATGTGGGTTCAGAAACTGGTCCCAGGCATCTCTAGAACTTTCCAACTTTTGTCTGGGTTGGTTCTTGACCAAGAGCAGGCCTGGGAGGAGGTGAGGCACATTGGGTATCTACTGAGGGAAGAGACTCTGTAACTATTTCCTGTCTGGCTTGGATGGGGGACAGAGGAGTGGTTCATGTAGGACACCTTCCACAAAGTCACTTTCCAGGTGCCTCTGTCCTTGTCCTCTGGCCTGGATGTGGGGATCCTGTGAGCCTGCCGTGGCCATGTGGCTTTGTCCTAAACACCAAATGTCCTAGCTTCCCAAGGAGGCCCCTAGCTTTGCCTCCTGCCTGCCACGTCTTCTGGGAACTGGGTAGGGAGAAAGGACACGGCGTGGGTTACACAAATGCCTCCCAAGAGCTGGAAGCTGTGGCCTGCCACTGGGCGCCCACTCATACCCCTGCAGCCTCTGATCTGGGCACAGGGCCCTGCCAACACATTGTGGTTCTGTGACCTCGTGAACTCGGGCTGTGGACAGGCCAGGCACCCAAGGTTCCCAGGCCCTGCCTTGACCACACCCGGTGAGTGCCAAGACTGTGGGCACTGGCTGGGGCAGTTGATGGAGGTAGCAGGACCAGGAGGAGGGAGGAAGTTCTTCCCAGGCCATGGGGGCTTCAAAGATCCTGGAATCCCATTCTCAACAGGCCTTCCCAAGGCAGGGCAGACACTACAGATGACACCAGCCTGGCATGCCTTCTGGTACCAGCTCTGCCTGTGTGACTTTGGGCAAATGGCTCAGCCTCTCTAGACCTGTCTCAGAGCTATGAGGACGGTGCTTCCCTTCTCTCAGCCTTTGATGTCATGAAGATCCCCAGATCCCAACCCACACACGATCCTGCCGGGAGGAAGATAGAGCCAGACTTCCCCAAAGCAGCCTCTCAGGGTCTGCCACCACGCTCAGGCAAAAAGCCCCTGTGTCCATGGAGGCTATGACCCAGGTTCCCCATGCCAGTCAGGCAGGTGTGTGCCTGGTAGGGACACTGCCCTGACCTAGAAGTGGCTCTGCATGCTGGCCTTGGCAGGTTCTCAGGACAAGGTGCCATCTGTGAGGACAGAGATGCCCAGGCAGGACTCTGGCCCCTCCACACTCACCCTCCTATCTTGAACAGGGTCCTCTGCTCTCTAAGTGGGTGACAGGACTTTACTGCAGCTGGTCTCCGCTGCCTTGAGGGGCTGAGGAGGAGGTGGCTGGGGTCCCCACTGATGGGATAGAAACAAGGGCTCCCAGCATGGTGCCTCAGTCGGGCCAAGAGAGAAGAGATGGGGCCAAAGCCTTTGATCTCAAAGCAGGCTATGCAGGTGCCCACAAGGCCAGTACCTTCCCGAGCCTTGACCATCCGTGTGTGCTGCAGGAAGAGACATGGAGAGGCCAAAATCTAAGTGGCCTCCTGGCTGGCTGGTTCTTTTCTCTTTGCTGCTTTTAGAGTACTCTCCCTGAATCAGCCACTGTATCTCCCTCCTGTGACCACCAGCCTCCACGGAGGCTCCACAGGTCCAGCTGAAGTAGAAGCCAGGGCACCTGGGTAGCCAGCAAAGTCCACAAGGATGGAAGCCGGAAGGGAAACTGTCCACTCTACATAGAAAGAGCAGATGGGGAGCCATGCAAGCAGATAGGCTCTGGGGAGGAAGTGGTACCCATAGGGCCCGGTCCCACCAGTCTTCTTGGGTGTAAATGCTATTCACACGACTGTCTTATAATTTAAAACATTTATTTTTGTGTGAGTTGCCTGGTGGATGTGTAAGTGTATGTGCCGCATGCATGCTGTACCGGAGGAGGGCCAGAAGAGTGTGTCAGATATCCCCCAGACCTGGAGTTACAGATGGCTGTTAGCCACCATATGGGTTCTGGGAATCAAACCCTGGTCCTCTATAAAAGCAGTGATTGCTTTTAAACACTGAGCCATCTCTCCAGCCTCCATGTGACCTGCTTACAGAGAGAAACTGGCGTTCTGCTTTCTGGTCCCTGCCGGGGCCTCTCAGTTCTCTCACTTGGGATGGAGCCAGGTGGGAGTTTCCCTAGGTGTGGGCACACAGTGGGCATTAAGTATGATGAGATCCCCTTGGAGCTCCCGATCCCATCCCACCCGCCGTTCTGAGGGATGTAGTCAGAGGCAGGCTTCCTGCCGACAACAGTGGTGATATGGTGATACGGAGGAAAACATGGCGCTCTGACCTCTTGGGATCCATGCTGAGGCTGAGGCTGGCATAAAATGCTGTGTTTGGCATGTCTGTGTGTGGTGGCTCTGTCCTCCACACTCCCAACCCTGCTCTGTCCTGAGGACACCCCAGTGCTCACCCCTTCATGAGGTCAGCCTAAGGATCTGTCCTTGGAAGTAAGGGATGGGTGACCCCCAAAGAGGGAGGCTTCCCTGGGCACCTGCCTCTAGAGGGTACACATACACCCAAGGGATGTAGATACAGGAGTACAGGCTCATCTTTAGCTACATAGTGAGTTTAAGGCCAGCCTGGGCTATAGAAGTTATAAACAAACCACAAAGCAGAGAGAAGTCTAAGCGCTGGTAGGAATCTGAGCCCTACCCACCCGGGGATCTGCCACTTCCTACAGCAACCCCTACTGACTGTGACCCTTGGGTCTCAACCTTGCCAAGGCTAGGCATAGTTCTGATTGCTGGCATCTGGCACTGTGTACAGCAAAAGAAGCTGCTGGCCCTGGGTACTTGCTTACATTAGCTAGAAAGAGACAGAAGGGAAAGCATGGCCCTGCTTCCTGTCCTCTGAGACTGCAGCTGTGGACAGGACAGATTCAGAGGAAAATAGTGTCTAGAAAGCCCTCTCCATAGGACAGAACCTCGAAGGAGGGAAGCCTTTATAAACAAGACGGCTCAGCGGTAGGGGCTCAGCGGGTAGGGGAGTTTGCTATCAAAGACCCAAATGCATTCCCAGAACCTACACAGCGGAAGGGGAGAACTGACTCCTGTAAGCTGTCCTCTGGTCTCCACACGTGTACCTCAGCGTGTCTCTCACCCCCAAGATAAATAAATGTATAGGAAAGGCATGTAAACAGCTCTGAGACGGACACTGAAATCTCCCAAGCTCTGCCCTTGGCTCAAGAAGGCCAGGCTAGCAAGGATTCTGAGGGATCAGCTCCTCTGCTTGCCCTGGGCCTGCCTGTGAGCCCAGGGAAATGCAGCTATGGACAGCTACAAATGCTAAGAGTATTTCCAAGCCTAGCAGTTGCCATGTGCTAGAGCCTTCTGCACCCAGCACTTGCATAAATCCTGCCAGGTGGTACCATGTCCAGCATTGGCCTGACAGCCTCCCAGCCTCCTGGAAACATGAGGTGGCCCTAGGTTTTGTTCCTAGCCAACACATGCTGTGGAAGATGTGGTCAGAATGTCACACACACACACACACACACACACACACACACACACACTCAAAACACTGCACCCTCTGCCAGGCTGTGCTTTACAATGAGGAGTCACTCAGGAATACCAATGGAGCCAGTAATACAAGGGTCTCCCCAGCACCCTCAGAACGGCAGTTCTCGCTGTCCCTCCAAATCAAGGGGTGGAATAAAGAGCAATTGGAGAGCAGGTCCCTGGTGAGATCCAATCAGAAACGAGAATGAAAACCGCAGACCCACAAGGTTAGCCATGTCTTTGGGGAACTGCTAGGCATTCTACCATGTACTCGACAGATGAGTCTCTTCTCCAGGCAGTAGTTAAGCCTTCTGAGGGGTGGGGTTATCTCTGAGCATAAACAGGTAACAGCAGTGAGTTTGGGGAGAATGGGTGTCAGTAGGGTTCCCTCTGAGCTTAGAGACTTGGCTTCATCTCCTGTCTGCAGGCACACAACCCCGGGGAACTGTGTGCTTCTTTTAAATTACATTTATTTACGGTGGCGGGAGCATGTGCATATCACGTGGAGGTCAGAATATGGGAGTCAACTCTCTATCTACCAGATGGCTTCCAGAGATCATACCCAGATTTTCCAACTTGAGAGTGAGCATCTTTGTCCACTGAGCCAACTCTGATCCAACATGTCTATAGGTCACTGCCAACCTCCTGGCTGTGATGAGAAAGAATGGAATTTAGTCCAAGAGTTCTGGGTTTCCAGAACTGAGATGAAGTTATGGAAACCACGTGGTGTATTGAATGGGCCACCCTTTCCCCCAGCCAGCCTCTCAGTTGAGCCACACAGCAAGGCCTGTCCCACCCTGTGCCCTGGAGCAGCCTTGGCTGTGGCCCAGCCCAGTCCCTGGCATCTGTAAGGCATGTCCTCCCTGGCCCTGCCCCATGCTCCAGTCCTTGTCACAGACCAGGCTGGCCATCAAAGGAGGCCACAGACACTAAGTCCCACTGTGCAAAGCAGCTTCGATGAGCTCCTTGATGCCCTGAATTGCCTAGGGTTCTGGAAGCTTGGGCATTCCTTCTGCAATGCAGTATTAAGAAGAGAGATGGGTTAACCCCGGGCATAGCCCCTCTCTGTTCACCCAGCAGACTGTAGCAGAGGAGCTATCAGCTCTTAGGCTCCCTAGCCTGGTTTCTGGGAGTGTTTAAAATCAAGCCCCAGGCCTGGTGGCAGAGGGAGGTCTCTGACATGGGGTCAGTTGTGTGTATGACCATCCTGGGGCTAGGGTGTATGTCTCGGGTGAGGGTTGGACCTAGATGCTTAGGGGCAGGGCCCCTCCCCTCAGCCGGTCCATTCTAATAAAAGCAGGCACTGTTAACCATTCACTGGTGGCATTCAAGCAGCGAGGCTGAAGAGGGACTCATGTCACCTCCCACTCTAACTCACTGGCCCCATTTCTGACTGAGTCCCTGGCCCCACCAGCTGCTGTCTGTCCCCCTTGGCCCTCACTCCCAGGAAGCAAGAGTTGCCCTCTGGCCACTTTTCTGGGCCTTGTTGACATCTGACCTCTCAGGGACCCCAGGAAAAGTGAAGACTCTCACATTGCCTTCAACCACCCAATAAACATTGTCTACAATAGGGATCTGATGACCCTGTGGATACAGCCTATATTCTGGGCATTAGACAAGGAGAAAAGACAGGCATGGAACATCCATTTGGGAACTTTGAGAGCTAAGCTCTTCAGGATGTGGCTGCCAAGGCCCACACAGTCTGTACCCTGCAGGGTGACACCCTCAGGTGATATAGAGTCCAAGCACAGTCCTAAAAAGGTTGTCATCCTGGTGTTCCTGTACCCTGTGTGGCGGTATTCTATTTGTGTTTTAGAGCCTTGGTCTATCTTGGGCAACCCCTGAGTCGGAACCCAGCACCCTGTACCCCTGGCGCCGGTCATCAGCCCCAGGCCGTGTGCGGAGAGCCTGGGTCATCCCACCCATCAGTGTGTCTGAGAACCACAAACGCCTTCCCTACCCACTTGTGCAGGTAAGAGAAGGGGGGATGGGTTGTCCCCATAGGTCCCCCGTTTCTTAAAGATCCTCTTGGATCTGGGGAAGCCCCATCTGCTGACAGGAGCTGTAGCCTAGGAAGGACTTCCTCACTTTGTAGGATAAAAGCAGGGCTCCCATAGCCCTGAGCCGTAAGCACCTAGCTACTGCAGTGAACATGCCCCCAGGATGCATGCCCCCTGGAAGGCATACACTTCATCCCAGTACAAACAGACCTGTGACATGAAAGCTCAGCCTTCTTCATCGTCAGAATATAACTGGCTGTCAGGTCCCAGGATGCCCTGCAGCTGGACTTGAGTTTAGGAGAGCAGCTTATTAGGTTTCAGAGCTTTGGACCTCTGTTCATCTGGTTAGGGTGAAACATGAAGGTATTGGGGTGTTCTCTGGCCCTCACCGAGCCCCACTCCTCCCCCACAGATCAAGTCTGACAAACAGCAGCTAGGCAGTGTCATCTACAGCATCCAGGGTCCTGGTGTGGACGAGGAGCCCCGAAATGTCTTCTCCATCGACAAGTTCACTGGGAGGGTGTACCTCAATGCCACGCTGGACCGTGAGAAGACAGACCGCTTCAGGGTAGGACCTGTGGGAAACCAAACTGCTCAGGTCTCTGTTCCCTACCTGACAGGCTCCTGGTCAGATGCTCCTGGTCAGATGCTTCTGAAGCAAGATCTGGTCCTCATAAGACCCACATCAGAGAATTCAGTGTTTGGGATCATGTTACCACATAACATAGGGTCACTCTGAGGCCATGAAGTAGGTTGTCTTTTGGAAGGCAGAGCACCGTTGTAACTGATGAGCTGACATGACAGCCAGGTCTCCTTGGATCCAGGTTCTGTTGGGGGATAGGTGTGTCATGATGAATCCCTGAATAGTGTTACTGTCTGCTGCAGGGAATCATCTCTGAGGAGTGAGTAGCCAACAAGGGGCCTCCACTACCATTACAGTGTTGAAATGTGATGGTCACAAGGTGTGCACAAGGCCAAGAGACCAGCCCTGGACCCCCTTTACCTGCCAGGCTGAGATGTAGTGTGCTTACCTAGCACTAAAGGCCCTGGTTTCCACCCCCAGCATGGCTAGCTAACTAGAGCTTTGAATAGTATCGCAGGCCTGTGATATTTAGAAGGCTCAGGAGGATCATGAGTTTGAAGCCAGCCTCCACCACATAGCAGAAACTGTCACAAGAATAAAACCAAGCAAAACCTGCTGAAGTCTTATGTAGCCATGACCCTGTCGACTGCACCCTAGCTGGCCCAAGACAGGATAGCTTTCTACCTCTCCTTTCTTTTACAAGGGGGCCAAGATTTCTTTTACTTCCTGGAGAGATCCTTCCAAACTTAAGAGGCTGCTGTGGCATTCTTCTAGAGGAAACCATTAGACGTTTTTTGTTGTTGTTGTTTATGTGACTCGAAATGTCTTGCCGTGTATCTCTAGCTGGGCTTGAATTTGCTGTCTTCCTGTCTCGGCTTCCAGAGTGCTTGGCCATACCATTCTCTGAAAAGAAGCAGGTTAAAATGTGATAATCTCAGCCGGGCAGTGGTGGTGCACGCCTTTAATCCCAGCACTCCAGGTAGAGGCAGTGGATTTCTGAGTTCGAGGCCAGCCTGGTCTACAGAATGAGTTCCAGGACAGCCAGGGCTACAGAGAGAAACCCTGTCTTGAAAAACAAAAAACAAAACAACAACAACAACAAAATGTGGTAATCTCATGTGAAGCCCTGTTCCAAAAAGTAAAATGAATTAAGCCAGGCATGGTACAAATAGATCAATGTGAGTTCAAGGTTAGCCTGGTCTACCTATCAAGTTCCAGGACATCATGGCTCATAAAAAGACCCTGTCTAAAAAAAAAAAAAAAGTGTTTTATATTAAAAAATAAGAAAGTAAAATGAATGAATTTGACAGGCGTCAAAAACACAGAGAGATAAACCTTAATAAGAGCCACACCGTGATGCAGTGAGCATCCTGGCAGCCAGGGGAAGAGAGGAAAGCTGGAGCCTATGTGGTGGGAGAAAGCAGGCTTTATTCAGAGAAAGGATGCATGTGCACTGCACACATTCCATCCTGTGTGTTCCTTGCCTGTGTTCAGCCCTGGCTGTCCCTTCTGCAAGGCTTTAGGAGCCACGGAACCATTGCTTACCCTCTGTTTGTTCAGCTAAGGGCCTTTGCCCTGGACTTGGGTGGCTCTACCCTGGAGGACCCCACGGACCTGGAGATCGTTGTGGTGGATCAAAATGACAACCGGCCAGCCTTCCTACAGGATGTGTTCAGAGGCCGAATCCTGGAGGGTGCCATCCCAGGTGAGGTGGGAAAGCAGCCCCATGCAGGGGTGGGCCTTCAGAAGGTCCAAGTCCCAGAATTCCCCACAACCGGAGGACTAGAGATAAAGCCTTCCCCCTCCCTCATCATCAAGTGTGCCTGGCATGCCAGGCTCCTCCCTAGCGCTGCAGAATTGGCAATCCAAAGGTCATCCAAAAGGTCGGGTATAAGAATCACCTGTCAATATTAATTTGATCTGCCCGGAGAGGCTTCCCGGTGACTGTTCTAGTTGTCATTTTATGATGGTAAGCTTTGCATAATAGGAAGCTTAGCATTTCAGTGAACCTTTCTGTCCCAGTTAGTGCATCCACCTGCCATGAGCTCCATCCAGTGTGGTTTTTATCCCCCAGAGAAAGCTCTACAGCCTGGGGCGGTGCCTCCTCTGGCTGCTGCTTCAGGTACAGTCTGGTCACAATCTTCGCCAGCCTGTTGTGGTGGCACATGCCCGTGAGCCTGTCACCTGGGAAATGGAGACTGATGTAGTTACCTAACCAATCTGAGGCTAGCCTAGACTACTTGAGACTCTGGTACCTCTTCAAAATCACACGAGGTCCTGTCCTTCCCCAGGCAATCTGGCTGGGTGGGGCCAGGCAGGGCACCTTCCCTTCCTTACGGCCTGTACCCAGTGTGTTCAAACCTGGCCTAGGCAAGAGCTTCAGAAAGCCCAAAGCATACAAACAGAGTCTTGCCTTGTTTGGGCTCATTCTATTCTACCTCATTTATTCATGTTGCAAGACTTAAATAATGGTGTGCATTTACTTACCATCTTTACTATGACCTGACTTCAGACTTACAGAAAAGTCTAAAACAATTCCCACGTGCCCTCAACAGGGAGCTGTTTATCAGTTTAACCTTTTCCTGTCTTTTCACTTGCTGCTTGGTTTTAGACCAGATGCTGGACATTCTCTGTCAGCATGGTCTGACAACTCTCTGCAATTGCCAAAGTCTGGAATCAGTGTGCACACCACCCTAGTATGGTGACTACTGACCGTATCCAGCTGTAGTTTCTGTAACAATGGGTTCGTCAGGACAGAGAAGAGCTGGGTCAGGTGCTCTAGTCCTGCGGCCTACTCCCCCTGCCCCCCATCTCTATACCAGGCTCTTTTCTTTCTACCCCATCTCTCCTTGTGTGCCTCCAACCCTTACAGTACTTGGTCATTACAGTCCCATGGAGCCGCCTGCCTGCCCCTGGGCTGCCCACCTATAGCGGGGAGGGAGCGGTGAGTGAGTGGATACGTGCAGATGAGGCTGGCTTGACCTCAGTCCCACTCCACTCATGGTCCTTGGGTGTTTCCTCCTCTCTGTGTCTAGCCAGCATGCCCAAGGGTTTTCTGCCTCCCTGCCCTTCCCGGCAGGGGGTGTCCTTTGAAGACCCTGGAGGTGACCTCAGTTCCACTCCAGCCCTCCAGTGGGCAGGAGAAACCTGGCACCAGGGCAAAGATACTCTCTCACAGTCCCAGCCCAGACTACAGGTCTCTCGGTATGCCTCAAGCTTCCCTGGCCAGCTTCAGTCCTTATGGGATGCTTGTGACATTTGTTAGTGCCACAGTGATAGGCTAGGACTGTGCCCCCACTTCTCGCACAGCTTTTCACTGTCCCCGTCTCTGCAGGTGTGTGTGAAACTCTTATTTTCTTCTGGGTAGTCTTGTAGTGTTGTGTTTTTTATTTTTATTATTTGGTGTGTATGAGTGTTTGTGTGCACACCATGTGCATGAAGGTTGCTTAGAGACCAGAAGAGGCTATGAGATCTCTTGGGACTGAAGTTATGAATGGTGAATTGGCATGTACGTGCTAGAGATTAAACCTGTGTCCTCAGGAAGAATAGCTAGTGTTCTTAACCTCTGAGCCATTGCTCCAGTCCCTGGCACTATGATTCTTGCTACCCTGGTCTGATGTCCCATGTGCTCTTGTGTCTGAATATACATATATCCAGACATGCGCACATGTGTGAACACTACATGCAAACTCACTCCTACCCACTTGAGTCTTAGCACACCAGGTCCAGCTCCCAGTGGTACCACTGCTTCTGTGTCAGCTCTAGGGTCCCTTCCCAGCACACTGTATCCCTCCTCTGATGGGGGAACTGGCTCCTTGAGCCTATATGTACTTACCCACTTGCCAGAGAACACTTACAAAGCTCAGGATTGGTAATGAGTCCTGTGACCAAGAAGCGTGCTGGAGGCATTGTCCTTGGTGTCACCCTGGGGCCGGGTACTATGCATAAGTCACCTGCTCAGTCTGCCTGTGCAGTGCCTGGAGCACTGATATTTGCCTGTGTATAACACAGGTAAGCAAGCCAGGACCTTGAGACACACACTTCTCAGACCCCTCCTACCCCGACCCACTCTGTTGGCTCAAAGTTCTTAAGCCTGTCCTGGAGGAAGGACACATGGGTGACAGGTGAAGAGGACCCTGTGCTGGGGCCTCGACTGGCAGCTCTTTCCCAATTGTGGCAGCTTTCCTGCAGGTAGCCCCTTGGAGGATGCTGGGTACCTGCTTTGTTCTGTTTGTTTGTGTACCCTTTACCTGGGCTGGTGTCACCATCTTATAGCAGGGTTCAGAGCTGTCTGGGGACCCCAGTGTGTTTACCACTTTGACCTGGAACATTGGCTCCACTTGCTGACGAGCATCTGGTAAGAAGGTGCATCTGTTTGCTACTGAGAGTCCACTGTAATGCTTCTGCAATGCTCCGCCTACCGTAGGCAAGGCATCGGGAGTGCCCTGGACTTGAAGCTGGTATATGCTGCCAGCCCCAGTGCCACAAACAGTATAGAGAGCAGGCTGCCTACTCTGTGGTCACAGTGTCAGACCTAGGGGATCTGTGCACACTGGGAGCACTCTACCCCAACTAGGTTGCCCCGGCACAACCGCCCCATGGTGGTCGAGCACATTTCTCTCTGTCATCTCCAGGTACCTTTGTCACCAGGGCTGAGGCCACAGATGCTGACGATCCAGAGACAGACAATGCAGCCCTCAGGTTCTCCATTCTGGAGCAGGGCAGCCCTGAGTTCTTCAGCATCGACGAGCACACTGGAGAGATCCGCACAGTGCAAGTGGGGCTGGACCGTGAGGTGAGGCAGCCCCACGGACAACTGAGGGCCTGGGGGCCAGTTCACCACATCTGGTCTCCTCAAGCCTTGGGGCTCTTCACAGGCATGACAGGGCCTTTCCACCTCTCAGCCTACACTGTGGTTCTTCTCACCTGGTCCTTCCTTGCTGGTACCGTAACCCCCGAGCCTGTCCCTTATGCCTGGGAGATGCCTGCAAAGCTCTCCAGTGCAGCTGCATTTGGAGATTCCTACCCCTGCCACTGAGGTGGCTCCATCAGCCAGGAATCTGCTTTCTACAACCCCTAATGTCTGACATTTCCGGTCCCACAACTGACTTATTACTCAGAGGCTGGGACTGGGACAGACCCCATGAGGGGTAAGCCTGTAGGTAGCTTTGCTGTCATCCTAAAATGGTTGTCTCTAGGTATCACAGCTTCTAAGACATGTCATATTCTCCCCAGGTGGTGGCTGTGTATAACCTGACCTTGCAGGTGGCAGACATGTCGGGAGATGGCCTCACTGCCACAGCTTCAGTCATCATCTCCATAGATGACATCAACGACAATGCCCCCGAGTTCACCAAGGATGAGGTGCCACCTCTGCCCACCCCCATCAGCTTAGGGCTATCTTCCCTTTGTAGGTTCCAGTAGGGGACACTGTGAGGGTGGATGGTTTCATGTCGTAGAGTGGGGGGAGTGTATGAGCAGGGAGCGTGACACAGGGACTCGTGAGGTTCCTTCGAGAAGAGCAGCTCCATGGTGTCCTCTGCCCAGAGTAAGTCTCGAGGTCATTGATGTGTGAGGAGAATAGTTGGTCCAATATCTAGGAACAGCTCCAGCAGGTAGGAGCCATGGCTCAGGAAGACTAAGCAGTGAAATGGGCTGTGGTGAGCCCAAAGCAGGGAAGGTATTTTGAGTCACAGGACCAGGTATTCTAAAGTGCTGACTGATGAGTAACGGGCTGGGGTCTCTCAGTTCTTTATGGAAGCTGCAGAGGCCATCAGTGGAGTGGACGTGGGACGTCTTGAGGTGGAGGACAAGGACCTGCCCGGTTCCCCCAACTGGGTGGCCAGGTTCACCATCCTGGAAGGCGACCCTGAGGGGCAGTTCAAGATCTACACAGACCCCAAGACCAATGAAGGTGTGCTGTCCGTGGTCAAGGTGAGCCCCGTCCCTGTCATGTGCGTGCTCTCAGCTAGAATCCATCACAGGTGTCTTCCTGTGGCAGCTTGAGCTGCCCTGGGTTCCTTCCTGGTAGGGCTGTGCTAGGCAACCTCCTGGGATGTGGGCTCCGGATGGCCTGGGTGCTGACTACTGGTATCTGGCTGAACTGGGCAGCAGGAAGCACCTGCAGAATGCCATTGCTACAGCCTTCTCCTTCCTTATTAGGGTAGTTCAAATGTCAAGTAAAACTGCACCAGCATGATCCCCATTCCTACAAGAGGAACAGCTGCCACACACACACATACACACACACACACACACACACACACACACACTCATACATATACATACACACTGTCTTAGTCAGGGTTTCTATTCCTGCACAAACATCATGACCAAGATGCAAATAGGAGAGGAAAGGGTTTATTCAGCTTACACTTCCACACTGCTGTTCATCACCAAAGGAAGTCAGGACTGGAACTCTAGCAGGTCAGGAAGCAGGAGCTGATGCAGAGGCCATGGAGGGATGTTCCTTACTGGCTTGCTTCCCCTGGCTTGCTCAGCTTGCTTTCTTATAGAATCCAAGACCACCATCCCAGGGATGGTACCACTCACAAGGGGCCCTCCCCCCTTGATCGCTAATTGAGAAAATGCCTTACAGCTGGGTCTCATGGAGGCATTTTCTCAACTGAAGCTCCTTTCTCTGTGATAACTCCAGCTTGTGTCAAGCTGACACAAAACCAGCCAGTGCACACACATACACACACTCACTATATATACACACTCATGCACACACATACACACACTCACACACATACTCAACAATAACATGTAGATGTAGATGCATTTGGATGTTGGTGCATTTGAAAATTTATGGCAAGAACCTGGTCAGGCAAGTTGAGGTAGGCTGGGACTCTCGAGGGAGAATTTTTTGCATGCTGCTCTTGAAACCTGCCTAGTGGAGGACCACCATGAGCCAGATGGACCCTGTGCAGAGCATCAACTGGTACATCCACCACCCAGCTATGTGCAAAGACCACAGCTGTCGAGTATCACAGCAAACTATCACACCACACTCAACAAATCCATCGGGGCAACACAAACTCAGCTTGTCACCTGTTCGTAGTTGAGCCTTGCATAATTTTTTTTTATCACGTTAAGGTTTAAAGGGGGTGGGGAAGGACAGATGGGCTGGACAGACCTGTGCAAAGGCTCTTAACACTTGGCATTTCAGCTGCCTCTCTCATTCTCCTGCAGCCCCTGGACTATGAGAGCCGTGAGCAGTATGAACTCAGAGTGTCTGTACAGAATGAGGCCCCACTGCAGGCAGCTGCCCCTCGGGCCCGGCGGGGCCAGACCAGGGTCAGTGTGTGGGTTCAGGACACCAACGAGGCTCCGGTTTTTCCAGAGAACCCACTGAGGACAAGCATAGCTGAAGGAGCCCCCCCAGGCACCTCTGTGGCCACCTTCTCTGCTAGAGACCCTGACACAGAGCAGCTGCAGAGAATCAGGTGGGGTACTCTCGGCTCTTGAGGGCTCAGGGGGAGGGATCAGCGGCTGCATTACTGCCGAGGGTGCTTCTGGATTCTGAGGGTGAAAGAGAAAGGCCATTGGTGAACACCCCTGAGGATACAACCTCAGGGTACTGAGTCCCTCAGATTCCTATGTGTGTCTGTGGAGTGACCATACCCCACAGGACAGGACTGGGCTCCCACAGGGCACCTAGTCCAAGGCTGTTCTTAGGCAGCCTCTGATTATTGATCTGCCCTTTTTCACGGGTCCTTGTTTCTGCAGAGAGATCCACAGTTTTACATTTACCACCAGTCTCAAGCCTGGCACAGTGTTCTCACCTGTCTCCATGGCACCAGCTCTGAGCAAGGTGGAATACAGATTGTCAGCTACTGAGGGCTACTGGGCAGCAGCACACCTCATGTGCAGTTGAGTCAATAACCAGCTTGGGGTAGTGGTAGCTGGCAAGATGGCTCAGTGGGTTAAGGTGCCTTCCACCAAGCCTGACCACCTCAGTTTCATTTCCTGGAACCCACCTGGTTGGAGGAGACACTCAATTCCTCCATGTCCTTTGATCTCTTGTATGTCATGGTGCTCATCCATCTGCACACACATGCAAATAAATACATGTATAAAATACTAAAATATAAAATGAATTTTTTTTTTTTTTGAGACAGGGTTTCTGTGTAGCCGCTACTGTCCTGGAACTCACTCTGTAGACCAGGCTGACCTCGAACTCAGAAATCCGCCTGCCTCTGCCTCCCAAGTGCTGGGATTAAAGGCGTGCGCCACCACTGCCCGGTGGAAATAATTTTTTAAAAAGTTAAACTTGGGGCTGGGAGTCCTCAAAGGCTGAATGCTGACCAGCCACAGTTCACATATGAGTGTGTGAGAGTATGTGTTTGTATATATGATATGTGACCCCATGTCTGGGGGTCTTGGGTAAGCCTCTCCTCCCCTCCCCACCAATAGCTACTCCAAGGACTATGACCCAGAAGACTGGCTGCAAGTAGATGGGGCCACAGGCAGGATTCAGACCCAGCGAGTGCTGAGCCCTGCTTCACCCTTTTTGAAGGACGGCTGGTACAGAGCCATCATCCTAGCCCTGGACAATGGTGAGGGGAAACAGGTGCTGTCCTTGTCCCACATCCCACTGCTTCCCTAGGTGGACTGGCAGGGTAGGATGTGGGTGGGGCTTGAGCTTATTAGCTCTCCCTTGCTTCCAGCCATGCCTCCCAGCACAGCCACAGGCACCCTGTCCATTGAGATCTTAGAAGTCAACGACCATGCCCCTGCACTGGCCCCTCCCCCATCTGGCAGCCTGTGCAGTGAACCAGACCAGGGCCCTGGCCTCCTCTTGGGTGCCACGGATGAGGACCTGCCCCCGCACGGGGCCCCCTTCCACTTCCAGCTGAACCCCAGGGTACCAGATCTCGGCCGGAACTGGAGCCTCAGCCAGATTAACGGTGCGCTTCCCCCACGACCTCCCCCACTCTCCCACCGGGTAACCCTGGGACCTAAGGGGCAGGCCGATAGAATGCATGGCCCTGACTACATCCTTGGGCAGCGCTGGGATTAATTTCCACAGTACCCAATGGGTAGATGAGGAAACTGATACTCAGTGACTCAGGTACTCTCTGGGCGGAAGCGGGGTTATCCTGGAGCTTCTGCTGACCACGCTGCGTCTTCTGCAGTGAGCCATGCACGCTTGCGGCTCCGACATCAGGTCTCTGAGGGCCTGCATCGCCTGAGCCTGCTGCTCCAAGACTCTGGGGAGCCGCCCCAGCAGCGAGAGCAAACGCTGAACGTCACCGTGTGTCGCTGTGGGTCGGATGGCACTTGCCTGCCCGGGGCCGCTGCGCTGCGAGGAGGAGGTGTAGGGGTCAGCTTGGGGGCACTGGTCATTGTGCTGGCCAGCACCGTGGTCCTACTCGGTGAGTGAAGGTCTTCGGCCCCACCCTCTGTCCTAGGTCCCTTCCCCACTCCTGAGTCCTTTAAGCGCCCACACTCCAGCCAGTCTCTGGTGTTTCCAGTTCTCATCCTGTTTGCTGCGCTCCGCACACGGTTCCGGAGGCAGTCTCGGGGCAAGAGTCTGTTGCGTGGGCTACAAGAGGACCTTCGGGACAACATCCTTAACTATGATGAGCAGGGAGGCGGAGAGGAGGACCAGGTAAGGAGAGAAGAGTGGTGGTTTAGACACACGGAACCCTGGGGAGGGGTCCCTAGAATACCCAGCAGCCTCCTAGAAGGTCTTCTGGCAACCAGGAGGTCCCTTCTCTGACCTTAGCTGTTTACTGTGCACACAGGATGCTTACGACATAAACCAGCTGCGCCACCCAGTGGAACCGAGGGCCACCAGCCGCTCTTTGGGCAGGCCACCCCTGCGCAGGGATGCCCCCTTCAGCTATGTGCCACAACCACATCGAGTGCTTCCCACCGGCCCATCTGACATTGCCAACTTCATCAGTGATGTAGGTGCCCTGCGGGGGGGGGGATAACAGAATGGGGCAAATGCATGCTTGTGTGCACACATGTGCACAAACACAACCACATCCAGACCCTGCTTCCAGCCCCATGCTATAGGATGACAGGGGTGAGCTCACCAGCAGGACCTTGGCTGAGCCTTAGGAAAGCCTCAGAGGGTGAGGGAGCAGGTTGCCAGATACTTTTCAAACTCTGTGGGTAGGAGTCAAACATTAGCAGCACTGGTCTTAATAGTCTGTTTCCTGTCCCTCTGGGCACAGTTCCTGACTTCTTTGTGTTTACTATGATGAGGTAGGAGCAGCACTTGCATTGTTCATGTGGACAAAGCATCAGTTTGAACACAGCATGAGTGACTACTGTCTACCCTAAAGATGATCAGAATGGGAGGTGGATGGCTGAGTCCAGCCATGAGGGAATCCCCTATTGACCAGGCTTGCCCGCCCAGCCAGAGAAAGCTCCCAGCAAACTGGGGAAAACCTTGTGAATATTAATTCTAGTGCAGGTACTGGTCACAAAATGATGGGTACCAGTGGAGATACTGCATCTGGATGGGGCCAGATGCATATGGAAGATGCCTGAGAGGCTGGGGGTGGGCGGGAGGAAGAGCTGCTTTGACAGCAGACAGCTTCTCCCCACCCTGCGGGGGACAGGCTGGAGGAAGCAGAACCTGTGTCAGCCTATTCTGCACAGGCAGATGTTCTGCATGCCCATCCGTCTTAAGAAAGGTTTCCTTCTGTGGCAATGCCTGAGTGGTCCTGAGGTCTGTGGGGCTTTTCTACAGGGCTTGGAGGCTGCGGACGGAGACCCCAGCGTACCTCCTTATGACACGGCTCTCATCTATGACTATGAGGGAGATGGCTCTGTGGCAGGGACACTGAGCTCCATCCTGTCCAGCCTGGGAGATGAAGACCAGGACTATGACTACCTCCGGGACTGGGGTCCCCGCTTTGCTCGGCTGGCGGACATGTACGGGCATCCATGAGAGCCAGGGGCAGATGTGCTGTGTGGACACGCCCACTCGGCACAACCAAGGGTGTTCTCTCCTGGGACGTGCACCCAGAAGTCCTATGAGGGTCAACAGCACAGCCCATCCTTGGCTCCATGACAGATAAACTCACTGAGGTCATCTCTGTGAACTCCAGGGGAGGACTGAATCAGGAGTGGTGGGAGAACCTGGAGCATGAACCAGGCAGCCAGAGGGAACACTCCCCTGCTGGAATGCAGAAGCCACCTTCAGTCACCCTGCTAAGGCTCATCCCATCTTTGTGTCCCAGTTGTGACTCTTGCCTCTGTATGAAAGCAGGCATCTAAGGAGTGGATTGGAATTAAAAAACTCGATATTCGGTGGACCACGGGTGTCCAGTGCCACTCTCCCCACAGAGGGGGTAGTGGCCCCTGTCCCAGGTCTAGCCTAAGACCTCAGGGCCCTCCCTGCTCAGCAGTTGGTGGGAGTAAGGGGCAGCAAGCACAGGATTGGTGAGTTCAGAGCACATATATGTACACACATGGGAGGAGAGGCATGGAAAGGTCCTCCCTAAGCCCCAGGTTTAGACAAAGTGGCCTGAGCTCTACCTTTGTCCTTATCTGAGTGGATCTGGATGAGGAGGAGACCAAGCATCCCTCATTTACCCTGCTTCCTCTGATTCCCGGTCATCTTGGGGATGATGTGTCTGCCCTGGTGTGAGTTACCCCAGCTCCAGACATCTAAAGTGATCAGGGGTGCCTTTGTCCCAACTTATAGGGGCCCCCGGGTGGGAACTGTGGCCAGAGAGGGAGTGATGGAAGAAGAGGGTATTCTTCAGAGACGGGTGACTCCAGCCATGACTGGGCAGCAGCAGTAGAAGTCCATGCAGGAGGACAGCCAGGGAAGCAAGGACCCCGTGTTTTCTTTTGTGTGAGAGGTGTCCCCTTAGGAAAGGGCGTTAGCGTCCAGCTGGTGGGTTAAATGACATGCTACAGTCTGAATGTCACTGGGTAACCCCAAGGACAGAACTCAACAGAGCCCATAGTAGGGCTCAAGGAAAACAAATGGAAACCCGGGGTGCATGCACCCCTGTCCTAGAAAACATTCTGCACTTCTCACCAGAAAACCAGATGGTGATTTTTCCTTGGAGTCTTGCTATCCTGTGGGGCTTCCCCTTTGAAAGCTTCCATGTGCTGTGCCGCCTTCCCTGATCCTAAGCCTGAAGGCCATCTCTGTTCACACAGGAGGACAGTGCAGATGTCCAGTTGAGAGTGAATAGAAGAACCACAGACCTAGGGAGGGGAGGGGCAGTGGCCTGTCTGCTCCAGACTGCTAAGCAGCACGTGGCTCGCCCTCAGCTATTGAGCATAGCTAGAGATTGGAAAGCTGGGTGCCTTGGGACAGTGTGGTCCACCCCGGCATCCCTGGGCACAAGGGACAGGGGATTCCAGGCTCTGTCAGGCTTCACCCTGGTTACTCAGAGCCCTCTCACCTTGGGGTGGCCAGCCCTATCTGGGCACATTCCTTCCAAGCCCCCACCCTTCTCTCCGGACAGTCTAGCAGGACACCCTGATGTCAGCCCAGTGTAGAGGGGTGCTTCCTGACTCAAGATGACAGTGTGCTCCCCTCACTGTGTGTGCTCCCCTCACTGTGTGTGCTCCTCTCACTGTGTGCGCCTCTCACAGTGTGCTCCTCTCACTGTGTGCGCCTCTCACTGTGTGCGCCTCTCACTGTGTGTGTGCTCCTCTCACTGTGTGCGCCTCTCACTGTGTGTGTGCTCCCCTCACTGTGTGTGCTCCCCTCACTGTGTGTGTGCTCCCCTCACTGTGTGTGTGCTCCTCTCACTGTGTGTTCCCCTCACTGTGTGCTCCTCTCACTGTGTGTGCTCCTCTCACTGTGTGTGCTCCCCTCACTGTGTGCTCCTCTCACTGTGTGTGCTCCCCTCACTGTGTGGGCTCCTCTTACTGTGTGGGCTCCCCTCACTGTGTGTGTGCTCCCCTCACTGTGTGTGCTCCCCTCACTGTGTGTGTGCTCCTTTCACTGTGTGTGCTCCCCTCACTGTGTGTGCTCCCCTCACTGTGTGTGTGCTCCTCTCACTGTGTGCACCTCTCACTGTGTGTGTGCTCCTCTCACTGTGTGCACCTCTCACTGTGTGTGTGCTCCTTTCACTGTGTGTGCTCCCCTCACTGTGTGGGTACTCCCCTCACTGTGTGTGTGCTCCTCTCACTGTGTGGGCTCCCCTCACTGTGTGTGTGCTCCTCTCACTGTGTGTGGGCTCCCCTCACTGTGTGTGTGCTCCCCTCACTGTGTGTGTGCTCCTCTCACTGTATGCTCCTCTCACTGTGTGTGCTCCCCTCACTGTGTGGGTGCACCCCTCACTGTGTGGGCTCCTCTTACTGTGTGGGCTCCCCTCACTGTGTGCGTGCTCCCCTCACTGTGTGGGTGCTCCCCTCACTGTGTGTGCTCCCCTCACTGTGTAGGTGCTCCAGTGTTTCCCACACATCATCCTACAGCAAAGTTTCACCACCAGTGACTGCAGCCCCTGTGCACTGTCTCTGCTAACCTCTGACCCTTCACCCCTGTCCTGCACCTTGTGCCTAGGGGCAAGTGTTCTAGGCCCAAACCAGGCTCCCCTATTTAATCCTGTTACAGAAGATCCTCTTGGGCCTCAGCTCTCTGTGCCTCAGTTTCCAAGTCTCAGATACTCATTGAAATTTTTGTGCAGAGACGCCATGACCAAGGCAGCTTATATATAAAAAAAAAAAAAAAAGTGTGTGTGTCTTAATTGGGGGCTTCTTACACTGTCATAGTTAGTGTGTGGTCCTCATGGTGGGAAGCATGGCAGACGGCCACTGTAGTAGCTGAGAGCGCCCATCTAATCAGCAAACTGGAAGGAGAGAGAGAGAGAGAGAGAGCACGAATGTGGCTAGGCCTGGTGTAGTTTTTGAAACCTCAAAGCCTGCCCCACTGACTAACCTCCAAAAAAGCCACACCGTCTGATCCTTCCCAAAGAGCCCACCAACTAGGAAGCATTCAGATGCACGAGCTTCGGGCACCCTCATTTATGCGTTGTATATGGGAGTGCTCCTTTATTTTATATTTTTCAATACTTACATGATGTGTTATTTCAAGAGCAGCTCCAGAAACCAGGTAGGCTGGACTCAGGGCTTTCCTGGTCTGGAGGCCAAGGTCCTCGTTGACCTGGGTCTCCTGCCTCTTTTTTCTGGGTTTCTGCCTCTTCAGGCCTAAAATACTGTCTTAAGTAGTGCTAGGCCAGTTTATTTCAACGCCCAGTCACTCGTGAAAGCAGACAGGACACGGATAATTCCTGTACAGGAGGGCAGGGCCAGCCGGGGCAGGTATTAACACCCCTGGCAGGTCTCAGAGATGTGGTTACTTCCGGACTTCTATCCAGCCCAGGGCAGGAGTGTGGCCGTAAGATCTAGGCTTCCAAAGGAGACAGGAAGTGAGGCAGGTAGTAAGTGTTAGCCCAAGGGTAGGAAGGATAGAGGTTGGCTTGAAAGGCCCGCTGCCCCTTCCCTTTCTTTCAGGCAGGCCACCGAGACTGCCTCTGGCTTGCAATTCTTACAGCCCCGGGCCTGGGCACCTCATGGACAATTCCCTTTTGGTATGCCCCTTAGCCTGAAATGACCAGGTCATTCCATCAGTCATGGAATCCTAGTGTTAGCAGCACCAGCCCAAACACGGGCTGCTCGAAACTGCACCCAGTATGGTGCCCAGGCCCTCACTAACCCCACCTACCTGCCGCAACTTGTAGCCTAGGTCTATCTTTCTTCCCAGGCCCACCAACCTGCCAGCCATAGGCCTGATGGGAGAGGGCTAGCCTGTCCCAGCCTGTTACTGAGTACCCAGGGGCAGCCTGAGCAAAATATGAGAGGCCCATGAGAACCCTAACATGACAACCCAGCAGACGAGGGCAAGAGACCCAGAAAACCACGGAGAAGAAAGCAGGCTGGTTCACGGTTCTAGGACAGGTGTGTCTGGTTGACCAAACTGTGCAGAAGGCCAGGTCGGCACAGGATGGGGGAAGGGGGGGACAAGAGCGATCCAGAGCTCTATGCTAGCCCCAGAGCCGCGCAGAGTAGCCGCCAGGAGTCCTAGTCAAGCCTCAAGGAAGCCAAATTCCTGCGCACAGGGCCAGACGGTGGGCGGGCCTCCTAAAGAGGAACCCTTCTGAGGGCGGGGCCAGTGTCCAGGAAGCGTCGAGGTCACAAGGGGGCGGGCCCCGTGCAGGCGAACGCAGCCTGGTGTCTGCGCCCGAAGTTGCCAGCTGATCCTCGCTGGGCTCGAGTCCAGAGATGACTGCCAGGCCTGGCCTTCTCGCCAAGGCGTCCCAGTAGCACGTGCGGCCCTGGGTGGAAGGTGCTGTCGAGCTGGTCGTCAGGTCTTCGGGCCTCTGTCGCCGCAGGCGGCGTCACGGCGCTGGGACGGCGCCAGGTTTCCTCTGCGAGGTACCGGCAGGTAAGGTAGGTGGCTGTGGTCTCGTTCGTCTCTTGCTCTTTGGCTGCATTTCCGAGGTTAGCATTCTGTGGGCTTCTCATTGATTCGTTATTTTTTGCGTGATGGACGGGCTTTGTGTTTTCACGGGTTTTGTATTGAGTATGTTAGTTTATTGTTTCTTTTTCGAGTTTCTCTGTGTAGTCCTGGCCGATCTCAAACTCACTCTGTAAACCAGGCTCGCCTGGAATTCAGAGACCCGCCTGCCTCTGCCTCTAGTGCTGGGATTTAAAGGCGTGTGCCACCACTGCCCCGCCTTTAATTTTTAAAAGTTGAAGTGGGATCACACTTCTAGGCTGTAGCTCAGGGTCGAGAAGCTTTGCCTAACGAGAGTTACAACCTGACAAAGAGAAAGAGTGGGAGTGTGCATTTGCACTGAGTATGACCGTCATAGAAGTCCAACTAAACCTAGCTTCACCACCTGGCTTGTTGCTCCAGCAACCACTAGCCTCCAACCAGATCCCTCTGGTTTGGGTGCTTCACACGAGGGAGTCCTAAATTCTCAAGCCTTGTGTATTCGGAGTCTTTACACAAAACGACATACACCAAGTCCACTGAACACTGTGTCAGCACGGCATGTCTATATGGCTGACTACTGTTCACCGTCTCCAGTGGGTGGACATCTGAGTCGATCCCATTTTGTAGGTTTTAGTCAGCTGTGATGGTTAGTGCTAATTATCAACCCAGAATCACCTGGAAGGCAGACTTCTGAACCAGCTTGTGGGAGATTATCTTGATTATGTTGATGGGGAAGGACACTCCTGCCGGGGGTGGGGCGATTCTCTAGGTGGGGCCCTGGACTGTGGAGGAGTGGAGAAAGTGTGCGGAGCACCAGCCCACAGCCTTCTCTATTGCTCTTTTCTGGAATATGGTGGTCGGCAGATTCACGCTCCTGTCCCCGTGACACTCCCTGCCATGACAGACTGGAATCTGGAACTGCGGGCCAAACAAGCCCACTTTCCCTTAAGTTGCTCCCTTCTGGGTATTTTCTTGCCGAAAACAGAAACAAAAAGAAAGCAGCTTCATTCACCATGAGCTTCTGAGTACAGGTATTTACTGCAGGGTTTTTCTGTTTATTCTGGGTATCACCTGAGTGGCGGCTGCAAATATGGGCTTTTGGTTCAGGTCTTGATGAAATATTTCCCTTTTTGGGAGTGCAGGATCTCTGTAGCCCAGGCTGCCCTATGTAGCCAAGGATAACCTGGACTTCTGATCCTTCTGCTCAAGTGGAAACGTTGGGATTCTGGATGTGTAGTATTACACCCCATTTATGAACACTGGTTCTACCAACTGAACTGCATTCCCAGTCCTCTTATTTTTTTTAAAGAGTAACTTTGGCCTTTTAAAACTGATATGTTCCACAAAACTAGCTTTTCTGTGCGGCTTGACTGGGGGCTTTTAAGCTATTCAGTCCTTTCTAAAAAGAGAATGCCCACATTTATCTATTTGTTTACGGGGGCATGTGCACGTGCCTTGGTTCAGGTGTCGGGGTTAGAGTACAATTTTCGGGAATTGGTTTTCTCTTTCTAAGATGTGGGCCCTAGGAATGGAGTCAGGTCTTTGGAGTTGGTGGCAAGCGGTCGGCCATCTTGTCTCTCTGTGTAGCCCTGGCTGTTGAAGCTGTCTAGGCTGGCCTGGAACTCACGGAGATCTGCCTCTGCCTCCCCAGTGCTGGGATTAAAGGCGTTTGATAGCAGGCCCAGCCCTCCAGGCCTCTCTTATCTCTGGATTCTCTCCTGCCACTATCACCTTGAATTTTCTCAAGGAAAGCCATTTGGAGGCTTCTAGCTCAACCCAGCCCAGCCCTTGTCCTTGAATGGAGAGCTTAATCTTCTTAGTTACTGCTGAGAACGGATTTCTGTCTTTATGCTATTTTCTGTCCAGGATGGTTTGCTTTTCATTTCCTGAATTACCATCCTTCTTTTGTTACATTCTTTCTTGAAGTGAAACAGAAGTGTTTAGTTCCTTTTTCATGTCTTTCTATATACAACCTGTCACTATTTTCTTTAAGGTTTCCTGGGAGATTTTTCTAGCTTTGAACTAGTGTCTGCCACATGCGGTGGGCCAGGCTGGTATCTAATACAGGATCCTTCTCCTTCAGCCTCCTGAGTGCTGGGACTGCAGGTGAGAACTGTCACATTGGGCTGGAGCTGTGCTTTAGTCAAAGGTGTTAACACTCTACACTGGATTTAAAGCAGTCAAACTTTACGACGTTCCAGCGTAGCTCCTTCCCCATCTGATTTGGTTATGGATATCGCAAGATTTTATCTTTATCGATTGTGTGCTCGTAAATATAAACCAATTAAATACACTAGTCTCTTAAATTAGATAGGAAGCAAAATTTGGAGTCACAAAATAAATTACATTGTGAATACTTGTTTTTGTTTTGAAAAGCATTAGTTTCCTAGATATGAGAATAAAGCACCGTGAGGCCACAAGTCCTCTCTTGGGACTTGCAAGTTTTTGGCAGGTAGGGAACTCCTAAGTAGTTGCCTCGCAGATTCTGTTTAGTTCCTAGTGACCAGGCATCTGACCCCAAGAACTCCACACAGTCCACACTGAGATGCATGTCCTCACAGTGGGAGACTCTTGTATGCCTTTGAGGTGGGAGCATGTGTGTGTGGGGGGTGAGAACAAAGGTTAGTGACCGGGGACACTAAGGACATAGACAGTTTATCTTCTTCCTAACGTTTCCCTGAGTGGGGATCGAGACAGGAGCTTGCTATGAAGCCCCGGCTGGCCTCAAACCCACAGCAAACCCCCTGCTTTGGTCTCCTGTTTGCTAGGACTGAAGGTGTGTACCCCGGCACTTGGTTGTTTTCCTTTCTTTAATGGAGATCCGCATTTTTGTTTTCTTTAAGCCTTGACTTTCTTAATGGATTGTATAGATGCAATATAGACAACATAATGCACACATCTGTATGGGTGTATGCCAAATGGATGGTTTCCTGAGATTGCCAGGAAGGTACATCGAGTCCTTGGAGCTGGAGTTTCAGGCAGTTGTGGGCTGACGTTCCTTTTCTGGGAACCAAACGTTGGGTCCTTTGGAGGAGCACAAACGGTCTTAGCCATTGGGCCATCTCTCTGGCCCCACGCCTGACTTTCTGAGTCTCCTTCTCTCTCCCAGATCCCCAGGCCTCCTGCAAACTACCCACACACTCAGACCCGCCTTAGCCTCACCCGTGTTTCTCTAAAGAATGCCTAGTATTCCTTGAGGGGAGGCATTCGAGACGGATTCCTTCAATTCCTGCCTGAGGAGACCTTTTTGTCCACTAACTTTCCCCCCTTTCTTTATATGGAGCAGACCTCACAGAGATCTGCTTGCCTCTGCCCTGGGTGTTGGGACCACAGGTGTGCACCGTCCCATCTGGCCACCCTTCATCCTGGAGAGTAAGGTCTCCAGGATGGCGGTTTCCGAACCTGCGCTCTTTTGCTTTGCTCTCTTCCTGTTTCCTGAGATGGATAGGATTCTTACCATTGCTTCTCGCTAAGCCTTTGTCATGATTTCTGTACTTTAAAAATGGTATGCCCAGAGGCTGGGGAGAGGCTCAGCTGGCAAAGTGCCAGAGTGTAAGAGAACCCAGCCAGGTGTTGTGGCACAAGCCTTTAAGTCCTAGCACTCAGGAAAACAGAGGCAGACAGATCTCTGAATTTGAGGCCAGCCTGCTCTACATACAAAGTGAGTTCCAGGACAGCCAGGGTTACATAGGGAAACTGTCTCAAAACAAAACAAAAACAACTGAGCCAAAGCAAACAAAAAGGGTGAGACCCCATGGTCAGAGCCCCAGAACCCAGGTAAAGGACAGGTGGGAATGAGAGCCTGCAGTTCCAGCACTCAGGAGGAAGAAGACAGGGATCCCTGGAACAAGATGACTAATTAAGACCACCCAAGTTAAAAGTGAGAGCCTGCTCAATGTGTAAGCTGCTCGGTAATCAAGGACGACATCGCTGATAAAGCCTCTGTCCTCGCATGTCTTAATTAGGGCTATTTTTGATGTGATGAAACACCAGGACTCAAAGACTTGAGGAGGAAAGCATTGGGTTTTGTTTACACTTCCACATCATTGTTTATCACTAAAGGAAGTCAGGGCAGGAACCTGGAGGCAGGAGCTGATGCAGAGGCCATAAGGGAGTGTTGCTCCTCCTGACCCTGTTGACCTTGTTTGTTCACAGTTCCCAGGACCACCACCGCCCACAGTGGGCCAAGGTCCACATCAATCAGAAAATGTCCTATAGGCATTTTTTCCAATTAGAGCTCCCTCTCTCAGATACTTCAGCTTGTGTCAAGTTGACAAAACCAGTCAGCACAGCATGCACACACACCACTCTTACACACGTATGGGCCTACACATATGTTTAACACACATATACACAAACATATAAACCCCTGAGGATGGTGGCACACACTATAGCCCCAGCCCAGAAGAGACAGGGCAGGGTACCTGGGCTTGCTGTCAGAGAGTCTAAATGAATCATGGTGCCCTAGGCTAGTGAGAGATCCTGTCTCAAAAACAAGGTGGGGGCTGGAGAGATGGCTCAGTGGTTAAGAGTACTGACTGTTCTTCCAGAAGACCAGGGTTCAATTCCCAGCAACCACAAGGTAGCTCACAACTGTCTGTAACTCCTGTTCCAAGGGACCTGACACCCTCACACAGACATACATTCAGTTAAAATATCAACGTACATAAAAATTTAAAAAGCTATTAAAACAAAACAAAGGCCCAGGGTGGATGGATCTGAAGAGATGGCTCAGTAGTTAAGAGCACACACTGCTCTTTGGAGCACTCACATCAGTGGCTTATAGCTGCTTCTAGCTCTAGCTCTGGGGGATCAGAGACCCCTGGCCTTCAGAGGCACATTGCTTATACCCCCCACCCACCATGGTATGCTCAAATATTAAAGCCAAACAAGTATGTGGTGGCCTGGTTGCCCTTCCAAAGCCTCATTTTGTGCTCCAAATGAACAGTTCTTATTGCTAACCATACTTGCCAACTCTGCCATATTTTATTGTTGTATTGTTCAGTTTTAAAATCTCCATGTGTGTTTTTGCTATTTTTGAGATGGCCTCAATCTTCTGATCCCCCCACCTCCCACATGCTGGCATTACAGGTCCACATCACCAGGTCTGATTTCTGTGGTGCCAAAGACTGAACCCAGGGCCTGCAGCAAGTACTTTACCAACTGGGCTACATTCCCAACCCTGTTTTTTGTTTTTTAAGATTTATTTATTTATTTATTAATTATATGTAAGTACACTGTAGCTGTCTTCAGACACTTTTTCTTCTCACTCCGCCCCGCTCACTGTAGCTGTCTTCAGACACCCCAGAAGAGGGCATCTGATCTCATTATGGATGGTTGTGAGCCACCGTGTGGTTGCTGGGATTTGAACTCTGGACCTCTGGAAGAGCAATCAGTGCTCTTAACTGCTGAACCATCTCTCAGTCCCCCTGTTTGTTTTTTTGTGACAAGGTTTTGCTTCATAGCCAAGGTTGACTTTGAACTTCCTACATGGCCTAGGAAGGCCTCAAACTTATAGCCACCCTCTGGCCGCAGTCTCCCAAGGGCTGGGGTCACAGTTGTAAGCCACCATGTGGTCATGTGGATATTCCTTGTGTTTTCTATTTCTTTTACAGTACATATATATCAGACAGCCTAAAGAACGTTAGCTTGCTCCTGTGAGGTTTGTGTGGTAGTTGTTTTAATGTGCTGGTGCTGTCTGCCACTGCCATTGAGGCATGGACTCTGTGGTCTTTCCTGGTGAGTGACCATTTGCTTTGCTTGTTTCTGTATGGGCCCGGGGCTGTTTTATAGACTGTGAAGACTGTCACTGTGCGTCATCAGATTAACAGGCCTAGTTGGAGTCAGGCTGTGTTTGTTCTTGCCAGTCCCCAGTGCCTGCCTCCCCTCCCCTATCTCCCTTCCTGCCCCCCGACCCCCTTAGAATCTCAAGGTTAGTTTAGCTTTCAGACTGTTGTATCTGTTCTTGTTTGGTCCTGGGGATGGAAACCAGGGTCTCAAGTATACCAGGCAAGTGGTACACTGCCAAGCCGGACTTCCTGCTCAGCGTGGACCAGGGGCAATGGTATGTGCTCCTTCCCTGTTGACCCTCTAGGTAATCTATAGATGGTCTATATTGCTTTGAATGCTGCTGACACTGGTCCTTTCAAAGGCATGGCAGAGTTAGCTGGTCTTGAGCACTTCTGAACAGGGCCATTCTCCCTCAGAATGTTCCCTTGTGATTTCCTTGCTAAGGTACTGGATGTATACTTTAAATGGTCCTCAGTCACCCAGTCATCGGAATACAAGGCTGTGTCATTTTAAGTCTTTTGCATTTGCTAAGACTGACTTCTGGCCTATTAACCTGTTCTTGGAGAGTAACTCCCCCAGAGTGAACAGTTTGCTACTGCTGGCTGTGTACCGTATGGCCAGCAAGGAGATCCGATTGGTTTTTGATGACGTTCTGCCTGTCTGACCCATTATGGAAGGTGCTAACATCCCCCCTAGAAAGGCAGATCTGTTAACAGTCACAGCAGTTCTTTATTTACCTAGAAATGCTCTTTAGTTTTTTAATTTCAGAGGGACAGCTTTTCAGTCATGTTACTTCTCACACATTGGGAGGCCAGCCAGCTGCCCAGACCTTCATGGCTCTGTTACAGTCCTAGCTGACCTGGAGTCCTTCCTGTGACTGCCTTCCTATCGCTGCTATCTTATGCTTTGACACTATCCATTTATGTTGGCTGAGCTTAATTTAAAAAAAAAAAAAAAATCAAACTTGGGCAACTTCTGACCAATGTTTCCTCATTTTCTCCTCTCCTTCCGGGGCTCCCTCAGGCGCTGCACATGGGCCTTGGCATCTGTAGAGCCCTGGCTTTCTTTTCCTCTGGTCTTTGTTGTTTCTCAAATTTGACTATCTCAATGATCCACTTCCCAGCACCCTGACTTCCAACTCAGATTCAACTACTTCACTATATACCAGTGCCTGTTTGTTTCTTTAAAACAGCATATTGGTTCTGGCTGGTGAGACACTGTTTGTATCACCAGCCATGTTAGTTCTTTAGACATGATTTCCTTTGTTCTTCGAATGTACACTTATAAGTTTGTTTTTAGTCTCTGTCTGGTAAGATCAGATTCTTGTCCCCAGGGTTTCTCCTCAGTGGCTCTGTCTGACAGGTCACTTTAGACTTCATTTGCTATTTGCTTAAGGGTTTAATCTTGGTTGGAGCTAAGAAATTGTTTTCAGATGCTTCCTGGCCACGCAACCTTTCTCTCCGCCATGTGTCCCTTAAAGCTTTCAGGATGTCCTGGCAGACCCTAGTCCACATGTGGCTCATGTGTCCTTGGGTTAAGGGTGTTTTCCACAGTGCTGTGGGAAGGGAATTCTCTGAAGGCCAGGCCACAGTGGAGTCATGACAAACCAGTAGCAGTTGCTTTTCCAGAGAGCTGTCAGGTGCGGGGATTCCTCCTGGCTGGCTACACGGTGATTCTCAAGGCCCCAGAGCTAAAGGGGTGTGGTGGGGGAGATGCCTCAGACCTCACTCTCACCTTCTTAGTTGCTTTCCTGTGTGAGCAGAGACCACAGATTTCTCCAGCCTTGTGTAGTTGACTTCTGAGGTAGGAGACTGACAAATCTCAACAGCTCACTTCTGTTAAGTGTCTGGAGCATTATTCTGGGGGTGCTCTGATTTTAAATCTTACAATTTTCTGTCAACTATTATCCTTACCTTGTCTTCTCTGAATTAATTTCCTTATGTTTCGGGATTTTTGTAAAGGAAATTGCAGTGACTATTATTTTAGCCCCCACCCATACTGTATTCCAGTGTTTGTGACTAACATTTCTGGTGTCTTGTGAAAAATGAAAAATGTCTACTTACAATTCCCACGCCTTAAATAACAAGAGGTGCCCAAAACATGATCATGGCTCAGAATCCCAGTCATTCCCAGTTCAAGGACCAGAACACCACCAGGCCCCGGGTGCAGAGCTCACTCTTGTTTTAAGTGTCACACAAATCCAACACAGTTGCTTTGGATATGTGTTATTTTGTAGTTGTTCTTCATCAGAGGTTGTCAGTTGGGAGTTGGCTAAAACCTTGCTGTGTGTGGAGGGACAAGTGGCATTTCTCACGCTTCAGTCAGGCATGCTGTCAGACATGCATTGGCTGGCCAGAATCAGGCCTGTCTCCACCAAATGAGAACCCTGAGGCTGGGAAACCCTGTTGTGTACAGCTCTGAGGTGGAGTGAGTGTCTCCTGCTGCCCTCGGGTTTAAAGTTTCATTCCCCTCCACTCTGCCATGTGCCTTCCCTGTCCTCAGTAAGACAGACATAAGCTTCTTCAGGAAAGAAATCACTTGGGGAGCTGCCCTGGTTCTTCAGGGCAAAGCACTAACTAACCGGGCTCCAAATGCCACCTGGAGGGAACCCCTGGACACTTGGTCCTTAGGCCAGCCTAGGACTCAGTGGATTGAACCCACTATCTGAGTAGCTATCTGAGCAGAAGAGTTGCCCCTGAGTTTCTTCCTCTGAGAACCGGCACCCATTTACAGGCTGCAGGAGGCTGGTCCACCTCGTCTTCCTCTTCCTCTCATTCCCTCTCTCCATCCTAGCCTGGCACCCAGCCCTTTGTGTGCGTCCACACATGCGCACGTGCTGTGTTGAAAACACTGTCTCTGGTCTGAGCATGCCTCTGTAGCTTATGAGGTTCTTGGCTTTCTGGTAGAAGTCTGGAAGGCCTAAGTACTCCCTATGTGACGTTCAGCTCAGCAGAGCTGCTCAGGTCGGTGCAGGCCACTGATTATATACGGGCATTAGTTTCCGGGACACCAGGCACACAGTCAGCTCACATGGACTCAGCTTCTCAGGCTGATGGGTAGGATGTACCCCTGTAATACTCTGGCTTTAAGGCAGGCCCTGACAGCCACACACCAGACTTGTGCAGAGGGCTGAACTACCTGTGAGTTGTCACTGTGGGCTGAAATTGGCTGTCCCATGGATGCTTGGAAATAACAGACAATGCTTTAATGTGTTTGATAATCAGTGGGCTAAGGGCCAGAAAAGGACAGGGAGCAGGTGCCCTAGCTGCAGAGCTGCTAAGGTGTCTTGACGTTGCCAGGCCATGCTCAAGGGCAAGGGTCTGTTGGCATTGGAAACCTAGCACCCACAGCCATCTGGACAAGGAGGAGTCTGGGCGGCCGTCCTGTTTTCACAGGCTCAACGGACCTGGCAAGGCAAGGCTGGCCTTTGCTCCAGCCTTGTCCTACCTGGAATCCAAAATGAACTGTGCAGCTGCAGCACAGGACTCCCAGTATTTTGAGGTAAATGTAAGCCAGATAACGAGCCCCCAAGAGACCCTGCTACCTGAAGGGACGGCACCATGTACAAAGAACATTTTAATTAATTTATTTATTTCTTTACACATAACTGAAAGTGATGTTACAGTACATAAGTTATTTACAACTGTGCAGTAATGTGTTGCAAAATAAATTATCTAGAAGGCAGCAAAAGTACATTGTGACTGTATATAAAACTGTACAGGTTTGCGGATACACTCTATAGGGTTATTGGCTCTGTAGTGTTTCAAGTTACGTTCTCAGAAAGAGAAACAAAATGCCCAAGATTAAAGGAAAAATATACAAACCACGTGGATTTGACTCCATTAAAAACACTATCGGAGAGTCCTGGCTGCGTCCCTGTGTCCAGGCAGGCAGCAGCCAGACCCTTGCCGGCACCAGTGTCCGAGCCTGTCCCGGGGACCATGTCGGGACAGCACTTTCCTGCCTCTCTGACCTGGAGGTCACTGCTTATGTGAGGTGGACGTCTTAGTCTGTTTTCCATTAGTTGATCAGAATGGAACGAGGAATTAGAAAACACACTCTGCTCTGAGACTCCTCAAGTGCCCTGTCATCAGCTGGAAGAAAAGCCAGTGGGCATGGCTGAGACAGAGCCACTTTGTCTGTGGCCACGGTCTCCTTGTCCCAAGGCCTGGCATAGCTCTGCAGTATCTGGGCCTCGTGCTCCCCACAGCAACTGGTAAAAAGAGATGCATTCTACCACACTGGCATCTGGAGGGGGAGACATACGGCCAGGTGCAGTCTCTGGGCTCCTCCCACTTGATGGACGCGGTGCTCCCTCCTCCGCTGCCGGGACTCATCGGCAGCACTGGGCGACCTATGTGGCCCTTGTTTGTGTCCTGTGACCTTCCTCTGAGTGTCATGCTGGCAATAGTACGAAGTCATCGTTGACGTCAACCATGGGCACGTAGAAGGATGGCACCTCATTTACACACAGGGACTTGTGCCCAGCCGGGTCCAGCTCCTGGGCTTTCAGCTGCCACTCCATCCTTTGCACAGCATTGAGGGCTGCAGCCTCATGCTGCTGCCGCATCAGCAAACATGTCTGTAGAACACACAAGATGAGAGGGATGGCCAAGCCCTGGCTTGTACCACTGCCTTCAGGTTTCATCATAGGATTGTAAACCCACCCTGATTCTTAGCCCAGGTCCTCCTGGAGGCTCAGGTCCTCCTGGAGTCAGCTATGTGAGGACAGGGCTAGAGACCTGCATCCAGCAGATGGACCTCTCCCATTCTGACCATCAGACTGGAGTAACTCAGCCATAATGGAAGTCTGACCTGTAACTGCTCTGTGAACTTAACTGCCCCATCTCCTACAATTCACCTTTGGGGTTGTAGCTCTGCTTTCACTGGTGTGTGTGTGTGAGAGAGTTCACAGTAGTGATGACATTTAAAAGTGTACGCAGGGACTTGGATGGAGTGGGACATTTTTAGTGCCAAATGAATCATTTTAAACATGGCGCAGAGAATCCACCCAGCTGAGTTGTTCACCATTATGTGAAGGACAGGTATGGGTATTCAGTAGGCTAGATTATCCCAATGAACACACTGCTTATATCTGTAAGTTCTGAATGACTAAAGTCATTTATTTGCTAGGTTGGGTGCATGATTTATGAGATTCAATCCTGTAAGCCTACTCAATGAAACTACCAGCTGTCTGTTTCCCACTCTAAAGGGAGAGAGACAGCCTCCCCCAACCCAGCCTTGCACAGTCTTCTGAAAGAAGACCCCATTCCCCTTTGGTAATACTGAGGATCTTTTCACTAAGATTTGGCCACTTTGTCTCCTTCCAGTATTGTCTTTAGGACTGCTTCCTTTGTTATCAAATATGGTCAAACTGCAGTCTTTGTCGCCTAGCCAACATTTTAGGCATAACCTCACCTGGATGAGGTGTGACCTAGAGGTGACTCTAGGATGGAGAAAGAGAATGGGAGCAGGAGCTCATGGGAAAAAGGAAAACCACCTCCGCTCTGAGTGCAGCCTGTGCCAAGCCTCAGGGCTTCTCCCAAGGTGGTCTTAGCACCTCTGACTGGATGAACTGCTCTGCAATGCTAATGTTCACTGCCCAGCTAACTCTGACATTGTAAGGTCTACAACACACATCTGATGACAGCAATCAGGAGACTCTGGGTTGACTTCCTGCATGAGAAGATCAACGTCTATGGGGAGACTGATGAATAAAAGAGAGAGATGAACTCCTTTTCCTCATCTGTGACTGGAGTGCTGGAGTCTGACGCTGCCCTATGTTTGGCTTTAGCAGCCGTAGGCGGGGATTTGCGGCTTCTTGGCTTCCCCATCCTCTTGTGTCCGGCACTAGCCAATACTTAAGTGCGGAAGGTAGGCTGTGACCTCTCGGGGGCTGCTCCCTACAGCTGGACAGAAGGGAGGACACTACAGACCTAAGGTCTTGCCCCGGGGGCAGCAGTAGTGAGAACCTCCAAAGCACCCTCCACGCTGGCGGTGGTGGCCCCAACGAGAGCGTCTGACACGAGTACTCACCTTCATGCGGTCATACTTGTCGTCTACGTCCTGCAGCCAGGAGATGAACTGGCGGGCATTGAAGCGGTCTCGCACAGACTTGTTTTCATCCCCCTGTGGGATCAACAGGGATGCTCACGAAAAGCTCTTGGAGCCATGAGGGTGAGGAGACCTTTGATGGTTCAGTCTTTTGTCCATCAGAGAACACTAGGGTGACCTCATCCTAGCAATACGTGTTTAAATCTGCTCTTGCCCTTGAGTATTCCTAGGTACGGTGGCCACGGACTTAGCCTTTGACCCACCTAGAGATGGGAGGTTGATACTGTGCAGGGCTGCACGGCAGGGCTGAGTGGGAAGCCACTTTCCTCCATCCTACTGGTTTTAAGATCACAGGATCACATAAAGCTAATGATGCTATCTTTAATTTATTCCTTTTTAGAAGCTCAAAGTAATTTTTCTGCTTTGAAAAGCACGGTTGAGAAGACTCCTTACTGTCCCCCTCTGCGTGGACCCTCACTCCATTTTCATCAGATGTAGCCTTGAACTAAGTTCTGTGTTGCCTCACAAAGGGGAAGACCTTGGAGCTGGAATGGATACATCGAAACAGACTCTGCTCTGACAGGGTCAGCTGATAGGCCTGAATGCTAGAGGCAAGGCGAGTGAGAAAAGTCTGTAATTGCTGGCCCGTGACCCTCTGTGGCCAGTATCCAATATGTACCAGCAGGGATGAGGACCTAGGCAGGGATCTCCCGTCTTGTATAGGAATGTTTACTTAAGCAAAACTTTCAAACACTCTGTTAACCGCTTCGGTTTGTTGATGCACAAGAGTATGTTTTGGGCGCCTGCCTGTATGATGCAGCACTTAGTAGTCAAGGTTGGACCAGGCTACCTGAGATTGTCTCTAAAAAGAATACCTGTTCTTAACTTATGCAAAATGGGGAAAGTGTGTCTGTGTGAACCTTGTCCCCAGTAGAAGAATGCTAATGGACTGAAAAAAGATTTTAATCCAAGTTTACTCAATTATGCTGTACATGGCAAAGGGCCTCTGGCCCTCAACAGCCAGGAGGGGACAGGTTACAAGCAGCTACATGCTCAAGAGGGACACAGCCCAGGAATACGTCTAAGGGCTAGGAGATTTGTACAGAGGAGGAAGGGAATAGTGTGTAAAGACCACGATGGCCTGTGTGTGACATCCTGGCAGAGTTGGCTTAGAGCGGTTCTCTGTTGGTGACTTGGGTCTGAAATGATGCAGAGCAGGAGGTAACAAGCTAAAAAAGGCTGCTGGGAGTTTCTTTAGGAGACGGTGGGACCGTGTTCAGTGACAGGCTGGGGCAGGAAGGCACATAAGGCACTGGAACGCTGCTCTGGCAGTGTACACAGGCTAAGTACTTCTAGGCCCTGTGGCTTCAACTGCCTCACATAAAACCAACTTCTAAACACCATGAAGCTAAGCATCTTTGCTAGGCCTCTGCAGCCTCACAGAAACACTTGTCCTGTGGCCCCAATGTCTTGTTGCTGCAATTGTCATTGACCCATCCTGGTCACTAACATAGCAGCTCTAGTCACCTGTAGCTGAAGATGGGGCTGACATCACCCCTGCAGCCTGGGAGAGGGAGGAGGATGCTATTTACCCTATTTGCATGCACAGTTGCCTGAGAGACTCTGTACGGCTCGAGGGCTCGAGGGCCTTGTGCGGGACACTCCCAGGCCTTCTGAGGCAACCTGGGGCTAGGTCCCCACAGCATGCCACGAGCAGGGAAGCTTTGGTCTAGACACCAGGAGGAGGCTTGGGTACATGGGACGTCTTGGGAGGAAATGTGAAAGCTGGCACCTGCAGCTGGCAGAGTTACTGACCTGGCTTTCCAGAGGCATGTTGTAGACCTCGGAGTCCAGGAGCATTGTGCATGCACTGAATGGTACTGCCTGATTGGCAATGGTCCTGGCTGCCCGGCAATGAACCCGAAGAATCTCTTGCTCGCAGGACACAATCAGCTTCTCCTGAAGGAGGAGAGGAACAGGTAAGCTTAAGATTCTTGTCGCAGGCCCCTTGCCCAAGGCTCCACTTACCCTCTCGATGCTGTGCTGCAGACGCAGCTTACCCCTCACAGCCTCCTGTTGCTTGAACAGCTCCTTCAGGGGCTCCGCTAGAGAGGGAGGGGGTGCAATCTGCAAATATAAGGGGAGAAGGGTGAGCCACAATGAGCATATTAAAAACGTGGTCATGTCCCAGCCTAGCACCCCACACCTAGAAACTTGTTGAGAGGTGCCTGACAGTTACCTGGAAGCACCACAGGAGAGCTGCATGTGAACCCTACAAATTAATGGCAGGAAAGGCACAGAGCATCTGGGGTCAGGTGTACCTGACAAAGGAGCACTGTGGGAATGTGGGAATTCTGAGAATGAACAGGGTGCATGCAATTGAAGTGCACATAGAGAATCCTGAACCGAGGCTGGATGTCTTGGGTACGGGTGGGGTTGGGGGCGGTGTGGGGGGAGCTAGACCACCAGCTACATTAAAGCAATGAGGAGAACCTACCCGTATCCCTATGGCCTATGGAAGAGTAAGTAAACACACCATGAACAGTGAGGCACAGGACAGACGTCTGTGGTGCCTAGTACAAGTCAGGTTCCTATGGAATCAGACTTCTGAGGCAGACACAGAGGTAGGCTGAATTGTGTGCAGGACCCCCAGGCAGGCAGTTTCTGTTGTCTCTTATCACTATACATGAGAAGAGGAGCATGCAGAGTGGCAGGTCAGGGTTGGGCAGCACATGTGTAGTTCCCTGTGAGGCAGGAAAGGGAGGCTCAGAAGAGAAGTGATAGCACACACACACTGGACCTTTCTGCACCACACAAGAAGCTCCATCACTAGAGGTGCTGGGGAAGAAACAGAAAAGCCTGGGCAGCAAGCAATGCTACAGAATAACCGTGGCAGGCAAGATCCATTTGAGATTTGAATATAGTCTTACAGTCTGTTCACTAAGGTAAGGTGGATTACAAAAGGCAGGCAACAAGTCAGCAGGGAGGCCTGGATAGCAGTCACTCCCAGCGACTAAGTACTTGACAAAGACTCAGACCCACCTAGTAGAACTCTCACCCAAACATGCAGGCAATGATCACCATGCCTTGTGAGGAGCCTTGGCCCCACCCTTAACAGCTCATAAATAGACTCAGTGCTTTGGGGTTTGAGCTTTTAGTTATAAACTAAACCTTAGGGGCCAGCAAGATGGCTCAGCAGGTAAAGGCTTCTGACACCAAACCTACTGACTTGGATAAAATCCCTGAGACCCACACGGTAGAAAGCTGCTCTGAGAGCTTCCCGTTGTGTGTGGTGTGTGGTGTGTGGTGTGTTGTGTTGCACACGCACGCACAAACCCCAAAACTTGTTTCAGTTAAGCGTCCACAGGCCTCACCCGTCACGTTTTCAATAGGCCTATCCTGGAGGATTAAGTTTCCAGTGGGGCAATGAGACAAGGATCCTCAAGACCTGACAGGACACTTATTGATCACAGAGAGGAGTATTTAACTTGGGAGAAAAAGTACACTGCTGCAGGAGGAGACTGCGTGCTCCTGTGGCTTCTGACCTAGTGAAGCTGGCCAGTAGGAGGCTGAGACAGACTGGTGGGGAGGCAGGCTGACAAGGCTCCTTGTGAACAGAAGTCATATCACTGTTTCGGTAATCAAACCTCAAAAAGAACAGATGATCCAGACATTTACTGACTAGTACTTTAGGTTTTTGGGATGTAGTATCGTATACAAGGCTTGGGTCTCTCCCCCTCCCCCCCATGTCAGATTCCAGGCTGGGGAGGGTCTGGGACACCCAGCTGCCGTCAACCTAGCTGTACTGCCCCACCCTCGTTTCCCAGCGTGTGTATTTTCTGCCAGGGCAGGGGTCAGCATGGTCACTCCCTTGGGACTATCTTAGACAAACCCTCCCACTGTAGCATAATGATGGATGAGTCTCTCCAATTCAGGAAGGAACAAACAAGGGCGCTGGCTACAAAAGCCAGCTGTGTAGAGGACGCCACTTGTAGTGAGGCAAACAGGGATTCCCGAAATAGGATAGCACTATGCGTGGCTGTGGGGGGAAAGGCCAGTTCTGAGGTGCTGAGGAGGAGGTCAGAGGAAGTTGTTCCTATGGCCAAGTGGGATGTCCTACGGGAGGACCCTGCTGAAGGGACTGAGGACAGCCCTGTCAGGCAGAACAGCAGCCACTGAAGGAATGGAGGGAATAGAGAGGGAAACAAGGCAGCCGAGGCCTTTCATTGTGAAAGAGGAAAGTGACCACAGGAAAAGGAAAGGGACCGTTCGGGGACAGGGCTGGAGGTGGGTGTGTATAATGAAGGGCTAGAGAGAGGAACTGACCCTCACGGAGGACAAGAAGGCCAAGGCCTCTCCTGACCATAGAGCTCTATGCTCATTACTGCCCTGTTGCCTGGTGCTTGTAGATACAGATCCCACGGCACTCACCACAGGGATGTGCAGCTTGCTGAGGGGCTTGCCATCCAAGAGGTAGGACCCCGTGTAGGTGACGTACTCAGCATAGCACTGGGGTGCCTGTGGAGTGATGCAGCAGAGGATCTTTCGTTTCTCTTCGATCTTCTTTCTGATTTGAAGGTACTCAAAGTACGGGTTGGACCTGTCGCTGTGGTAGGGCTCAATGGCGTCCAGTTTTATGGCATCCACAATGGCTGCCAGCGTCTGCTGGATAACCTCCCGAGTCTGCTGTGTGGATGTGTTGAGCTGCTGCTGCAGCTGCTGACTAGACCGTTGGAAGCGCCGCTTACGGGGGTGTTGGGCCTGGGCATCTTCCTCCTCAGAGGCACGGCCCTTGGCTCTAGAGGCTGGGGCAGGCATTGGGTCCTTCTCTGTTGCAGGTATGCCCTGCTTGCTCTGGCTTGCTAGCATCTGGGCACGGTTTCTGGTCATACGCTGAGGAACTTCTTCCACCTTGGGGGCTTTGGGGACCTCGGATGTAGGTTTGGGCTCTGGGTCTGTAGCTTCTGGCTGAACATTGCCTGGGGGCCCCTCAGCTGCAGCCACAACACAGGCGGCCTCTGCACTGTTGTGTGCCTGTGCCAAGCCATCTGTGCTGGGTCCATCAGGTGCACAGCAAGGAGTAGCAGAAGGATCTTCAGCTTCAGTCTCTTCATCACCACCTCCTGGAGGATGCTGTTCAGGGGGACTGGGTGCCGGCACCAAATTGGAGATTGAGGCTTCGGGGGCGCTGTCATCTGCCGGGACCTCGGTTTCCACTGTAGCTTCTAGAACTACATCCAGCTTTGGCTCCTCTGAGGGCTCAGGCTCTGTGGAGAGCTGAGGTGATGCTTCCTGAGGAGGTGCGCCTGGCGGTTCCTCAGCTGCTGGGGCAGGGACATCCCCTCCACTGAGAATCCCCGTGGGGCCTGGAGGGCTCTCTACTGGAGGAACGGGACTGGCCTCTGCAGCTTCTGCCTCAACATCTGAAGCATCTTTGGCCTGGAGAGGAAGCTCTGGCAGTGAGAAGGGCCCCAGGTCGAGGTCATCCTCAGGGCTGGTAAAGGCTTCATGCCATGATACTGGTTCCACCTGGCTGAGGGCAGATATGCTGTGATTGTGGTCTAGGAAGCTGCTCTCCAGGGGTCCCAGGGCCTCCACCTGAGTCACGTTAGTAACACCTGTAGGTTCAGGGGCTGTGTCCAGGGGTGCATCTGGGTGGGACTTGCAGTTGCTGAAAAATGACTCTAGCCTAGTAGGAGCAGCATAAGGAGCAGCCCCTTCTGCAGCAGAGATGGCCACTGGGATTGCTCCTGTCCCACTGTCTTTGACTTCTTCTAGGGCTGGCTCAGGGGCCGGCAAAGGGTAAGATCCTGGAGAGACAGGGTATGTGGGTTCTGCAGCACTGAAGGGTCCTGGGGTGGTGGAATGAAGGGATTCTCCGGGGCAGAAATGTTTTGGGGATTCTGCAAACCTCTGTGGAGACTTTAGCATAAGCTCAGAGCCAACAGGCCAGCTGACAGGGTTTTCAGAGGCACTAGCAATAAGGGTGGAGGAAAGGGCCTGCTCAGCAGCAGTGTGTGTCCACTCAACAGGCTCCTCAGTAATGACCGTGTTGAAGGGGCCCTCATCCAGGGGCTCCAGATAGCTGGGCTCTGGGGGAAGGATGGCAGCGGTGGCCTGCTGGTCCTCTGTGGCATCTAGAGGAAGGCCTAGATCCGGGGGTAGAGCCCCTTCCATGGCTGGGGTCAACAGTTCACCTCTAGGGGAAGGGGAAGACTTTGGTGGTAGGTTGGAGAAGACACTGTCTGGGGGTGGTGTGGCACTGACCACAGCTGTTGGTGGACAGTGTAGAGTGTCCACCTTGGGTGAGGGGATACCATAGTCTGGGGAGTAGTACCCAGGGGACAGGCAGGCAAACTTTTCTGCAGGAACGGGTGGCAGAGGAGCTTTCTCTTCCAGCAAGTGCTGTACTGGGGAATCAAAACTAGAGGGTGCAGGGACACTCTGTTGCCTGAACAGCTTGTCCCCAACACTGAATTCCTCTTCAGGTGTCCTTCTGATATCCACAGATATCGAGCGATAAAGGTTTGTGGAGATAGGCCTGGTGGGTGTCTGGCCTGCGTTTTCTGAAACCACACTGGAAGCCACAGAGAACCTGTCAAAAAAGGGCGGAGAGCAGGCGCTGGTGGACGTGGTGGAGACAGGCATGGAGTGCTGGGAGTCAGTGCAGTCGAACACCAGGTCAGGGTAATCATCAGCGCTGCAGGACGGGGTTCTGGGTGTGTGCATCACCTCTTCATAGCTGGGGCATGACACTACTGAGGTGGGCGTGGGCACCCCAGTGGGTCGGCCCTGCTCAGTGCGGGGTGAAGCAGGCAGAACCTCCTTCAAGGGCTGTCCAGCCAGCCAGTCTTTGGACTCTGTACCTGGTCCAGAGTGTGGCTTGCTTTCACCAGTGGGCAGCATAGGAGCTGGCTCCTTGAGCTTTTTGTCCAGCCCCAGAGCTTTCTTGGAAGGAAAGTCTAGGCTCTTCTTGCGCCCGTCATCTGCGGGCTTCTTCTCTTTGAGCTTGGGGTCTCCAGATCTATGCCGCATCTTCTCCATCTGCTTCATGCGTTCCTTGTGTCGCTTGTGCCGCTCTTCAATCTCAAGATCTTTCTGGGACAGCATTCTCTCAAAACTTGTCATCATGAGGTCGCCGTCTCCCAGGAGCTTCTCCCGAGGTCTGCTGTCTTTCTTGCTTGAGTCTCTGGATGGCAGCAGCTTGTCACTGCCGTTGCTCATCTTCACGGAGTCACCCTTTTCTCGCTCCGTGTTGTCCTTGAACTTCTCCTTCAGCTTGGTCTCCCCGAGCTTCAGGCTCTCCTCTCTGGATTTGTCCTTGAAGGAGTTGGGAGGGCTGTCCTTGTCTCTGGCTGCAGGCTTTGGCTCATCCTTGTGATGCCTTGGGAGCCCGTCGGCGTGCTTGTCCCGGTGTTTCTCCCTTTCTTCTCTCCATTTCTCCCTATGCTTCTCTCTCTTCTTCTTCTCTTTTAGGATGCTGATGGCACTCGACCCATACGGCTTTAATTCCTTCTCTATTTTCTTGGCAGGTTCTCTTTCGGAATCATTTCTGTCTTTCTTTTCTGAAGAGAACAGTTCAATAGCCTTATCTAGCTCTTCTTCCATGTCTGCTTTGGTGGTGTGGGAAACCCCGTAAGGCTCTGGATCCAGGAAGTCTTTCTCGTACTGGCTGGCATCCTTCCTGACGTTGCTGATGCCATCCTTGTAGTCTTCGCTCTTCTCTTTCTTTTCTGCCTTTTCCTTCTTGGCTCTCTCCCGCTCATGGCTTTTCTTAGAGGATGAGGAGGAATGCCGATGCCTCTCCTTCTCCCTCAGTTTCTCTGAGAGGCAGGTCGTCTCCCTGGCCTTGTCCTCTGCTGGGGGTTCAGAGAAGGACACTTCCAGGAGCGTGCTTAGGCTAGGGTCCTGGCCATGGTCAGCAAAACTGTCAGAGGAGCCCTCGCTGACCTTGTCATTGGAGTCTTCCCGGTGGTCGTGCAGAGTCTCTTCCTCCAGCTTCTCCAGCAGACTCTTCTCCACATCAGGGCCTCGGGAAGACTTTCTCTCCCGGGAGTGCTCCTTCTCTGCCTTCTCCTTGTGTTTACTCTTTGTCTTGTCGTCAACAAAGTGCTTCTTTTCTACCTTTTCGGGGAGCTTCTGTTTATTTTTCTTTTCTTGGGCAGAGTCAACAGAGGCTCTGTCCTTCCTGTCCTTGTATTTTTCTGCACACTCTTTATCTTTCTTTTCTTTGTGCTTCTCAAAGATCTTTTCCATTTTTTCCTTCTTGTCCTTCCCCCCCTCTGCAGCTCCTCTGTCCTTCTTCTTTTCCTTGGGCTCTTTGTCTCTTGGCTTTTCTGGGTGCTGCCTGTCAGAAGAGGACTTCCTGTGCCTATCTGAGGGGTGCTCTCGTCCATCTTCCTTCTCCTGGAGGCTCTCAGCTCGCTGTGTGTCGCTGGCCTCTCCACCCTTGAAGCTGCTGGCCAGGCATTCCTCCTTCTCATCCTCACTCTCATCTGTGAATATGTCTGCGATGTACCAGCTCTTCTCCTTGCCCCTCCTGTCATCCTTTCTCTCCGAGAAGTCTTCTGAGATGATGCTAGAGAACACCTTCTCTTTCTTCTCTCTCAGTTGGTCAAAGGACGCTTTTCTGTCTTTGCCGTGTATGTCTTTATGTTTTTCCTTGCCATCTTTCTTCTCTTTAAAGCATTTTTCAAATTCTTTGTCTTTCTGACACTTCTCGAGGAGAGACTTCTCGCTTCTCTCTCTCTCACTGGACTTATCTTTGTACTTCTCTGCTCTGCCCTTTTCCTTCCTCTCTTTTTCTAGGGCATCCTTTTTCTCTTTTTCCCGTGTTGCATGGGGCCGTTCCCAGGGCTCCAGGTTCTTGGTGAAGTCACAGTCTGACTTGTCCTTGAAGGTGCTCTCACACCCACACTCCTTTAGGTCCTCCCTGTGCACCTCTTCAGACCGAACCCGCCCATCCCTCCGTTCGCGGGAGCCCTCTAGGGTATCCCTCCTGTCCCGGCCCCCTTCTGCAGACTCTCGCCTTTTCTTGTCTTTCTCAGAGAGATAGCTGGGGATGCTTTTATGCTTTTCTGTTTGGTCTCTCCTCTTCTCAGAATTCTTGTCTAGACAGTCCCTATCTCTCTTTCGGAAGAAAGAGTCTCTGAAATCTCGCTTCTCCCGAGTTTTATTGTCACGCTTCTTCTCCTTGTCTTCTTTGACGGTCTCCAGGATAAGTTTGGCCACCGAGTCACTCTTGATGTCTCTATAGTCTGTCACTGAGTCCCAGCTGTCCTCTCCTTTGAAATCAAAGGAGGAATCAGACAGGTCAGAAAACCACCTCTCTTGTTGGTCATCAGAGAGGCTGAACTTGGTGTCCTCGTGGTCCAAAAACTGACTTTTGTTACAAAAGTCCTCAAAAGCAGAGTCTCCCCTGTACAGCCTTTCCCTCTTGACTTTCTCTTTGTCTTCTTTGAAGGCCTTTTCCTTCTCCTTGGAGATCTTGTCCTCTTTCATGTCGTTCTTCTTTTCTAGCTTGGAAGGTCGGTCTTTGGACTTTTTCTTCCTTTCTTCTTTGTACAGTCTGAGTTTTTCTTCCTTAGGAGACTTGTCCTTTGTGGGCCTCTCCCTCTCTGCTCTGCCGGGACGGTCTCTGTCTTCCCGGAGAGCCCTGCTGATGTCTTTGCTGGCATCCCTGACCCTCTTCAGCACCTTCTCGTCCTTATAGAGCCACTCTTTGTCCTCCGACTTCGTCTTAGCAAGCTTGTCTTCTTTCTTAAAATGGTCTCTGTCGTGTTTCAGTACTTTCAACTTATTTTCTGTGGAAATGTCATTCTCTAAAAGGATGGCCTTATCTGGCTTTTGCTTGGAGTCCTCATATTCGTATGTAAAGCTTTTCAGTTTAAGTTCCTGGCTGACAGAACATTGTCCTTTCTCCTTGTTTTTGTGTTTGTGTTTCGTTTTGTGTTTTTTGACTACTTTCCCTTCCTTGTCCAGCTTGGGGACAGCTCCATCTGTACAGGGGTGGAAGGCGCTCCTCTTCTCTGGTGGCATGCTCTGCAGGCCCCTTTTACGCTGTTCCTGCTTCCTCCTCGCAGGCTTCAGAGATTCCACACTGGAGCCCTCGGAGGAGCAGTCAGACTCACTGGTCAGTCCCGTCCTTGAGGAGTCTGACAAAGAACTCACCTCAGACCAGGCTGGAGAAGAAATGGCTTTCCAATTGTCAGTGCGCCAGTGCTTAGTGTGCTGGTCAGTGTGGCCAGAGCTGTGTTTCTGGGCCACAGCACTACCGTGAGACGAGGTGGAGGAGGCAGACAGTGAGCTGAACAAGGAAGGGTCCTTCAGCACCAGTGGGGACCCCTTGAGGCAGCTTGAGCTCCCCACAGAGTCCCCGTCCTCCTCGTCGCTCTCTGAGGACTCACTTTCTGACCCAGAGGAACAGAACTTGTCACTCCTCTTCCCAAACCGGACCTCCTTCCCTTTCGTTTCTTTCTTTCGCTTCTTTTTCAGTTTATTCTTTTCTTTCTGCTGCCTAGAACTAGAAGACTCTCGTGCCTTACTGCTAGGCAGCATTGTGTGTGCTGACAACCTCAGTTTCTCTCCAGCCCCTATGGAAACACTCACATCCTCCTCATCTGACGTGTCTGACAGGATGCGATGGGCTCCCTTCTTTGGTGCAAGTGTGTTGTTTTTTGAGTAACTCTTCACTTCCATTTTGGGTATTGAAATGAAGCTGTTTGCTCGGGCTTCCTTCCTGTAGTCTTTCTTCAGCAAGTGCTTGTCATCCACGGGAGGAACCCTGTCCTGCTCGTCATCCTCGTCAAACTCATACTCATCCTTGACAGGGGTCACAGTTTTCTGGGGCTCTGGGTTCTTGGCCTTCAGCTTGAGGCCTTTCTCAAACTCAGAGTCTGTGTTATTACCGTCGACGGAGCTGGAAGGTGCAAAGGATGGGGCGTCCTCTTCCTCAGAGCTCTCTGTTGGGAACAGGAAGGGAGATGTCAGGCAGGCCAGCACCATTTTCCTACCATCAGTTAAAGATGCTCTGCACCTGTGGTGGGAACAGGCCTCTCCCAGGCATGGGTGCCCAGGAGGGGAAGCTGGACGGCTCTGCTTCTGAAGAAGCACTTTAGTCACATCTGAGGCCAACCACAGGCAGAAGGAACCCACAGGGCTTTGTGAGAGACAAGGCTGGTATCTCAGCAGACAGAGTACAGGCATCTTGGCAGTGAGGTACCCTGGCAGAACTCCTGTATCTGGAAGTTCCTGAAGGCGCCAGCCACCTGAGGAGGCTTGTAGACCCTGTGTTGCAATCTGCAGGGGAATACCATATGTAGACACTGCATGGTGCTCCCTCACCAGGCAGTACAAAGCCCCGCCCGCCCACTACACGGTCTGCTGGACTGGCTTACCAGTGGAGCTCTCCTCACTGGAAGTGTATGTGCCTTTGCCTAACAGGAGATTCACCATCGTTGGGGAGTTGGCTACTTTCAACGGTGTCTCGCCTTTTCTGTTGCTTTGCTGAGGATTCCCGCCATACCGTAGCAACAACTTCACCACCTACAAAACATTAACCATGACATTAACAGACTGCCTGAAAAATACTGCTACCCTGCCGTGCCCGCTCTAACCCCTGTTGTGGGGTGCTGCGTGCAGAGCCATGAGTGTCTAGCAAGGCTGTGTTCTTTTGTGAGAGGGTGGGGTCCCCTCCAAAAGCAGGCCATGTCCAGTTTTCTCCTGCTCTCCTTGGTGTGCTACCTCGTCCCCAGTCTTCTCACACAGCTCCCCTTCCCAGGAGAGAGCTGCTCAGCAGTGCAGGTCCCAAAGGTGGGCACATCACATAGGGACTGGGGGATAGGAAATAGAGAAAACAAAGACCACATTTCTGTAAGCTGGTTTATTTATTTTCATTTACATTAGAAAATGAGATAAGTCCTTCCTCGCTTGATTTTACATGCATAAAGATGGTTACATGGGTGACAGAAACATTCAAGGTGACATTTCAACAGCGTATTCAGCCATTTATCAGCACAGGCCTGAAACAGTAACTCGCTCAGCTGCAGTGCAAACATCCAGTTCCCATCTATCCTCAGCTCCAGTGCAAGCTTAACACATACGCTTGTCACTCAGACTGTTCCCAGTTCAAGGTACCATCACCATGGAGATTTTTAACGCATGTGAGTTCTCCACTGCTGCTGTAACAGATCACCACAGCCTGTTTTATAGTCGAGAGACTCAGTCTCACTGGCAAAGCTGCCTCGTTCCTTCAGTGTGTGGGTTGTCAGAATTTGGTTCCTTCAGTGCTGAGACCAAAGACCTATCTCTCCTGCTGTTTGTCGTCAGCGGTCTGTCCCTTCCGTGACTTTCCCACGCTCCTACCTGGCCCGCTATCGTCTGCCTCCTTTATCTGTCTCCTCCTTCCATCCAGGAAGAGAGAGAGAGAGAGACTTTCAAAAGTTGCCTTCGGGGTTACACCATGTCCTCCCCTGAGAGACCACTGTTCTTTTGCTCACCTCACTGTTCCTAAAGTTTGTGATATTTTACATAATTACAGAAAAAGTTACTGGCTGTATGGAGAATTTAGACAGTGGCTCTTCTCTTCCAGTTCTACCACTGGCCAGTTCACAGCCAGCTTCACCTTAGCTACCCGCCTCCCATGGCATTCTTTTACAAGTAAGTCTCAGACGGTTTTCTAAAAGGGCTCTTAAATACCAGCAAGCAAATGAACCATCATGTCATTATCTTAATATTAAATCTAAAAAATTGTGTGTGTGTTTATCCATTTCTTCCATTCGATGATTCACTGTACCACTGGGTTCAGTGGAACGGGGCAGGGGCTGCTGTCTTGGCAGATGTTCTCATGCTGACCAAGCTTACTGTTCTGTTTGTAGCTAGAACTCCCTCAAAGGGAGTCTGGTAATGAATCCACTTCTGCAACCCATTCTTCTGCAAGAAGAGGTATGCCTGGCATATCTTGGGGTTTCCTTCCTGCTGTGGACCTACCCACCAGAGTGAACTAATTTTGTCTCTAATCCCCCATACTGACTCTGGATTGACCTTCTGCATAGGATCAGTAGCCTTGAGAACAGGGAGCCCGTAGCAACTCCTACAGCCATCCAGCAGAGAGCCAGCACTGTAGTACATTTACTATAGTGCTGTCTGCTAGTCATCAAAACGGTGAGGTTATCTGGGCATTGGACTAGGGCAGAAGGAACAGCTAGGCCTTAAGGCTGGAAAGGGGATGTGGGGGGGGGGGGGGGGGGAGGAACAGGGGACAGCAATGGTAACAACACAAAACTCACTTCCCAGTATCAGAAAATGTGAAAACTAGCTAAGGACAGAGAAACATGAAGCTGTAGAACAGTCCAGAAGTTAAGGACAGAGCAGCCACTGGAGGGCTGCAGGGAGATGCCAACCTTGTAGTGCCCGTTGTTGGCGGCATCGTGCAGAGGTGTGTCATCATCCAGGCCCTTAGTGTTCACCTCTGCACCAGCGGCTAACAGCTGCTTGGCGATGTCATAGTAGCCCCGGTTACACGCCTCATGCAGTGCAGTCCAGCCTGAAAACAGAAACTTGGGCTACTTGTTATGTAATCCCGGAAAGCTTCACGCCTGCCTACTTGTGGCGAGCGGCAAAGGATGCGTGTGCTGCTCTTCCCTAAGGAGTGGCCATCTGGGCAAGTAGCTTACACCCAGAGAAAGCGTCTTGTGGTGCTTTGCATAATGAACATCTAGCCTGCTAACTCTGCAGATTTATAACTTGTTGAAATAACTATACATGGGCAGAAAAACCTGTGCACAGGTTAAACAGTGCACAAGATAAATTTTCAGAAAATGAAAACTTTTAAAATAAAGTGCTATATTAGGCAGAATCAACAATCGTGAACTAGGCAGCAGGAAAATCTAAGGTTCAGCACAAAGTCAAGTTTGACTGACTCCTCACCCTCCTTTCTCTCTCTGAGATAGAACGTCATACATGTATACAATGTGTTCTGGTCATATTCCCCCGCCCCACTGCACTGCTGTGAACACACAGTTCTCCTGCTGTGCTGCATCATGGTGGGGGAGCACATTTCAAAAGGCAGCCTAGTGCTCTCATCACAAAAATCACTCAATTTTAAAAGCCTTGCCCTATACCACATCTGGGGAGGTGCCTCCACGTATTCCACCTCTGTAGGAAAAAACAAGTGTGCTCAGTCTGCAGCAGAGTGGCCTCTGCTGGACCATTTTAAATCACCAGTGCAAGACTTCCTGGCCTTGTGGTAGACGCATGGAAAGCCCCCACCCCCTTAAAAATAAGAAAAAACAAAATAAGATCCTGAAGTACTTTTCCAGAGACACTAATCCTACTGTGTGGATGTCAGCCAGCCATAGAAGCCACTCACACGCCACAAACACTTCTTCCCATGTTATGGGACCAAGTGCAAGGGGCCCACACTCAGGAGCAGCAAAGACTTACCTGCAAAGTCCTTGACGTTAACATCTGCGCCCTCACTGATGAGCTCCTTGATGCGCCGGGCATCCCCTCGGATAGCTGCTCGGTGCAGGCGTGTCTCTCCTCGTTCATTTCTCTTGTTCACCTTATCTTTGGTTTTTGAGGCAGAGTTGGGGGTCCCCTTCTGACACACTGTAGACTGGGAAGGGTGCTTTGGTGTTGTGTCTACTGCAGACCAAGGAGGAAACAGGCAGGGCATTACAGAAGGCGGCCATTTTCATTATGGAAGGGATCCACACAGGACCCGCTGCCAGGTATAGCCACTCCCTCCCCGTCCGAGGAACCAACCACTCAGGGGCAGCACGCTCACCTGGACTATTTGCAGACTCCTCAGCAGTCATCTGCATGAGCAGAGCCACCTGCTGACGCTCAGAGAGAGGGTATCCGGCTCGGATCCCAGACAGCCCCATGCCGAACAATAGCCCGGATTTTCGGGCAACAGGCTCCTTCTTGATCCTCTTCCGCTCAGGACCCTGCTTCTCTGTGTGGCAGGTGAGGGAGAAAGGGAGGGGAGACTTCATGCCCAATCTTCCAAGCCAGATTTGTAACTAATGTTACAGAGCCCCTTCATCCCACCCAACGCTTACAGAGCAACAAGGAAGGCCTAGGAGGGAAGTGACCGTGCTGGGAGCACTGGCATCACCCCACTCTGTGAGAGACAGTGTAAATACTCTGTTGTCAGCCCATCAGATCTAGTCTCAGTCTCCACCAACCACTTGCTCCCTACAGGCGCCACACACAAAGGCAGTAGGATGGTCCAACACCACTGACCTGGCCCCCAGGGGACAGGTCGCTATTATTAACACGTGTCTGCAGTTAAACTCCTTCCCAGCCCTCCTCCAAACAAACAGTGCACATATAAAATGGCAGACACAGTTTAATATATGTAAATAAATCAAGGCCAACTTGTCAGTACTGTACCTTTCTTCTTGCTTCTAGGAACCTCCATTTCATGCCATGGTGCTTCGAGGACCGTACCAGCCTTGCAGTACCACAACATGGACTGAGCTGGAGGCATCTAAAGGCATCAACACAGAGCACTAACAAGAACGATGTAACAGCTCAGCTGTTCCATCTTAACCGCTCCTAACAAGCAGGCCCTGGGCGCCTCTGACCGGTGACAAACTGGCCTGTCAACCTCTACTGGAAGGCTGCTCTTTAAGAGGTGGGATGTGGAGAAAGACACCCCAGAGTCCATGACTTGGGAACACAAAGGCTCTCGCTTTGAACCCAGCCTGCTGCACCTGTCTTGTGGTGGAGATCTTAAGTCCCTGAGCAGGGCCAAGAGGGATTCAAGGTCCCCCAGGTCACAGAGTACAAACTATATTGCCTGGGGACAAGAGGTTACTATGTAGAGGTCAATAATAAAGGACTTTTCTTCCTTTCCATTCAAGAAACCCCCTGCAGGAATGAACTGGCTTCTGAAAGCAGTGTCTGCCTAGAGGCGGGTGACAACTCTAAGAAAGCAGCTACCACACAACTGTCTGTCACTGGAGACTTACTCTGGTCAGTACTTCCCTCTGTTCATGTCTTCAGGCTCCCAAACCAGCCAACAGTTTTCGACTGAGTTAGCTCTTTACAAGACTGCCTTCTTAAAAACTAAATTTCTGGCTTGGTGACTTAGAAGATTTTTTAATGTTACAAGCCTGTAGGCAGTGACATGTGCCTGTTTTGTCATGGTACAATGCCCTCAACCACTTTAGGCCATATGAGAAAATAAAGACTACATAGCATGACACACTCCCGTTGATGGCGTTTGCTGCTTAACAATTCCAAGAGAGGAAAAACCAAGTGGTTAGCTCTGCTTTTGTGCAGTATATGGTTGGTAGTGCAGGTTAGTGTGTCTTCACTTAAGTTTGGCACTAAACTGAGTCGCAAATGAGCCTCCCAATCCTGCCAACTAAGTTAGAGGTGGTATTTTGTTTTGTTTGTTTAAAACGGGGTCTCCTATAGCCCAGGCTATATATAATGCCCCAGCCTCCTGCCTCCACCCCCACAAAGGTCAGCATTATATACATGCGCTGACATACCAATATGCTTTGTTTTTGTCTGAGATAGAGTCTTAGCCCTGACTAACCTTGAATTCACTATGTAGACCAGGCTAACTTTGAGAACTAAAGAGATTATCTTTTAATCTCTGCCTCCTGAGATTAAAGGAGTTTGCTACCATGCCAGGCCACATATTTGTTATTTTAAAGATAACAAAGGTACCTAGTAAAAATGTCCCAGACTGGCAGAGTCTGAGGCACGTGTACTTCTTAGCAGGTCATTCAAAGGCTCGAGGCTGAGACACTCCCACCCTGTTTTAGCTTTTCCTTGTGGGGAAAACTAAGAGCAGCACACATTACCTGCTTGCTTATCCTGCAGAACAGCTCAGCTGCTGCCAACCAGCCATGCCTGCAGCCCACTGACTACTGGCTCTTGCTCAACCAGGGAGAACTCTGCCTACTCTTAAAGATGCTCAGGGACAGGCAGCAGCACTTAAGCACCGCTCTGCTCCCCTCCTACTGAAGAACTTTTCAGCAGCTTTTCACACAGCTGAAGAGCTGAAGCTTCGTCAGACTTACTGAAATACTACATCAGGCTTCTGGATAGAAGCCCCCCAAAGGATACTGAAAGTTCTCTGTCCAAAAACAGCTGAGCTACCTGACATGGGCCTGTACCCCTTATAGTCCCATCAGATGCTGAAAAGCAGGGCAGTCAAGTCCACACCCACGGTCACAGTTACATACTGTCTACTGCAGGGAAGCAGAAGCCAGTAGTTCCTGCAAAAAACCAGACTTCTTCTGGCATTTTATACTGACTGTTGTTTCTATTATCCAAGTGGAAGCAACACTGTGAAAAACACAGAGAATGGGACAGGGACCCACAGACGGGTGTGATGGTGTTCTGTTTTTCTGCAGTATCTCTCTTTGTACCGAAATGTCTCATGCCAGACTTCTGAGGAAGACAGTTGTAAGGTAAGACACTGCTGGTGTGGCTTGCAGAAGAGTGGACACAGCTGCACTGGCAGCTTGTTCTTACTGACTACTTCTGCCACTGCATCCATTGTCAGAAAGGCAGCGAGGACAGTAACAGATTCCTTGACTGAAAGGGCAACAAACCCAGCTCCTGGCTGCTGGGGTGGCAGGGCCTATGACTAGCCGATGCTGTTCAATGGTTTATTGCATCAGCTCTCCTGTGCTCTAACCAGATCCGTTACCCGTCCTCTCTTTCATATCTTCTATTTCAACAATGTCTTCATCTACAGTGAATCCACTGCCTGTTCTGCCAGAGTCTGTGTGTGCAGGTGCACATCAGAGTATGTCACGGTCGGCCCTGGGTGTCTTTCTCAGGCAGATTCATATCCTTTTTTCTGGGGGGCTGGGGGGGGCAACAGGGCCTCTGACTGGCCTGAGGTTTTGCCGAGCAGGCTAGGCTGGCTAGCCAGTGAGTTCCAGATATCCACTTGTCTCCAATGTTCTAGCTCTTATACACGAGTGCCACCACAACCTACAACCCAGCATTTGTACAAGGTTATGTCTAATAAACTGTAGTCTGACCACTGAATTTTTAATGTTCTGTTTGATACTTAATTTTTGTTTCTTGCCCCGATCTCAATTCTTCCTCCTGGTTCATTTAATAGAACGTGTTCTAAGGCCAGACCTTGCAGAACCTTTTGGAACAGCTTTGCTCCCTGTAGTCTGTGATCCTGACAGAGGAGTTCTGGCATCCAGGAACCTGGGTAATGGCCTTACTTTTGCTCTGCTTGGGGGCCAGAAACCTATGGTCCTGCTAGTGTGTATGGAAGCACAGATGCAACCCTACTGGAGGAAGAGCATGTTGTAGCCTTCTGAATTCCTTTAAGGTCTGCCTAGTGTCTTTATAGAGACTGCCTGCTTTGATAGAAAAAATGTGTCCTAAAGACTTAACCCTTTTGTGGGGACAGACATTCTGCATATATGCGATCTCACTCTGGGACCTGGCATCTTACTGAGACAATGCACTTAAATTCATGTCACAGTGTGTGGTTGCTCTTGGCTTTTTCTAATTCTAGTTTTTTTCAACAAGACCACTTGTTAAGAGTACAAACCACATCTAATCACTGAGATTGTAACTCTAATGGGCCTTCAGAGTCCAGAAGCAAGTGTAGTCTGGATTCAACTCTGTACAGGAACAACTTTCCTGGTGATATCTTTAAATAGCTGTAAATTCCTGGCAGGTGCCAAGGAAACTCTCCAGGGAACAGTTTCCCATCATTCCTACCATGAATACAGTACAGTAAACACTTTAACAGAGCCTTTGTTTTACATAGCCTAAAACAACAAAAACAAACAAACAAAAAGACCCACCACCCTTGCCAATCAAATATTTGACCAAGTCTTGGAATCCAGAGAAATGTGGCTACTGTATTTCTGGTCACATGGTCCCAATTGTGGAAAAGGCATACAGTAGGTCATCAGTTTCAATTCTAGCACAGCAGGTATAGAGGGTTCAGAGTGCTCTTCTAAGCAGCACACCTCACTGAGTAATGGTGGTAACTGCTAACTGCACTCGGGACTTACTGATATCTTTTTCTTTCACTTTTAGGGCAGCCATAATTAATCATGTACAAAAAAAAAAAAAAAAGAGAGAGAAGAAAACCTGTGCTGAGATAAGTGACCCTGCAGCTATGCACTGTGCTCCTCCCCCATCCCCACAGTGGATTCTTCTAATTCTTGTTCCTCTTCCTGATAAATGGACCAGTCACCTGTAGCATGACAGTGAGGCCAGACTCAAGTCAAACAATGACTTGGTTTCTATGACCTCTGAGGGTGGTACTGGTCCTCATTGCACACTGCTCTCCCAGAACCACATGAGACACAGGCTTGCTTGCTGTTGCAGAGTCCAGCAGAACATGAGTGATGTTAGCATACAGACCCAGACAACAGCCAGGCAGCACAGGCCCACAAGCTGCCACTTCCTCTCATACCCAATGCATGCTGACGATTGAAAGATCTATAAAACAGCAAGTCCAGAAATGCACCGAGGCCTGACCAACAATCTTGCCGGGAAGGACCCCAGATACTGGCGGCAGCTGGGAGCAGAAGCCCCTCCTAATATTGAGGGGGATTGCATTTCACAACTCAGATCGTGACAGATGGGAAGGCTGAGGCAGAAGTAGTACAGGCCAGGGTTCACGCCCTCAATGTAGAGCTGGGACCACTGCCTGGCTCCTGTACTCGCCTGCCACTCATGTCTCATGGCCATAAATGTTAAACAATAGTCCCAAGCCTTGATATCAAGTAGATGTATTACTTTGTTCTGGTTTGCCCAACAGATCGACTGCCTCTGAATTTTGGAAAATAAAGAATTTGAAACCAAAATTAATCTTTGTGAAGAAAAATGGACAGGCCAAATGGCTGGGAAATACACCAGGCCAACCGCCAGCTCTCAAGTACGTAAGCATCTTATTTGGAGCTGTTTCTTCACAAGTAGTCACGATGTGGTTATTAGGCTAATCTCAGAATCCTCACTGGGCAATCACTACATGCTGGACTGGGACTGCTGGTCTACAGGCCATAGTTGAGGTAGCCATTCCAGAAGCCACCATATTCTCATGGGGCTTTCCCTGCCACACCCCCTAGCCAGTGAGTCAGTGGCCTGGCAGACAGGATGCAGACTCTACTTTCTGCCATGGTCTAGCATCTGCCAATATGCAGCCCACAGTTACTCCCATCTAGTGAGCGAGGGGATGGAAAAGCCTCATAAGCACACACTCACTATCTCTTACACCATCCTGAGTTCCACACATTCTCACACAGCCAATGGCACGAGATTTAAAATTCTTTACCACAGAAAAACTGAGGGATCAAACCCTGAGGAATGAACACTTCACCAAATTCATGAGTCGATGTGCTGTACAAACCCCCAGAAAAGAGGCTTGCTCAAAGCAACAAGCAATGTGAGAAAGCTTAATTCTCTCCCTTCTTCAGAAGCACTGGGAACAGGCGGTTTGGCTCAAATACTTTGACATACAATAGGGCAGGTGGTTTCTGTGTGAGCCCTAGAAAGGTAGGGGTAATTTACAGATTTTTAAATTAGTGGGAAATCTTCCAACATAAAATAGAGGCAGAATGGTATCATTTGAAGCAGATCACTTAATTCCATAATGAAGGCTTTTTTCTTTTTATGTAGCCCTAGGTGGCCAGCCAGCAACATAGTATCTACCTGCTTCCCAAGCTCCAGGATCAAAAGTTTGAGATACCCCACCAGGCCATGAGAATAATGCTGAGACCAGACCGAAAGGAGGAGGAGCTTTTCTTCTGATGAATGACCTGTGGAAGAGGCCCTGAGGGCGTGAGCATGGTCTTACAGTATGAGATGAGGGCACCAGCTCTGGGCTGCCTGGTTTCCTATTACTGACAACCAGGTCTGTTATGTTCCAGCCTCGCCAGTGTCCCAAGGGTCAGCTGGCCTGTGTCAGAAATGTAATTTCCCAGTCTTCTCCTGTACTACCAGTCCTGATACAGGCATGCTTCTAGATAACGCTCTTGTCCACAGCTTCTGGGCATTATGACAGCAGGTGTGTTTCATCTTCATGTCTATCTGGACGCCCACAGCATCTAGCTGCTGCACAAGCACCACTGTACTGATATACAACCTTGAAAGGGCAAGGTTTAGATCAGGCTGACTCACAACAAACAGTATTGTTCTTGGCAGGATGCCCTCAGTCCTGACTAAGCATTGGGGAAGCCACACCTCCAGTGGGTTGGGCCATATGCAGCAGGGTCTGGGAGACAGGAAAACAGTTTGTATGGTTTGGTCATCTAAGGCTAGCCAGCCTCTAGGCACTTGAGGGCGCAGTAAAGGGAGCTAACTATTTCCTACTAGGAATCCTGACGGGGTGAGGATGGGAGGGCACCCCTTGTGTTACTGGGGTAGGCCCCATCTGTCAACAAGGATGAGTGCTAGACTGTACATTATCAGCAGAGGGCGCTGGAGGGACACTGCAGGGTCGGGAATGGAGAAGCTGTTGGCCTGGGGCTGGACCTGCATTGTAGTATGACTGAGTCACACAGACCTGACAACCCACCAAGGTGACCAGAGAGAATCAAGTTAAAACCGTGCAGATGTCAGCACTTTTCCAGCTTCCAGAACTCTGAGCCCAAATAAACCTCTTTTTAAAATGGGAAAAATATCAATCCCACAATTCTTTTCTCACCCATTCTGTGTATTCTCCATCCTGAATGAGGTGGTAGGCGCCACTGCAGATCTTGCAGACACATGTTTGCCACCCACTCCATCACAGTGTAAGCCAGCACTGCATCTTTGGGTAAGAGAGTGGTACCCAGCACAGCCTTAGGTATCCGGGGCACCAATGTATAGAAGAGAAAGATTATTTAAAAAGTGTGTGTGTGTGTGTGTGTGTGTGTGTGTGTGTGTGTGTGAGAGAGAGAGAGAGAGAGAGAGAGAGAGAGAGACCTATACTTCCAGTACTTAGGAGATGAACGCAAAAGGATCCAGAGTTGGACACCAGCCTGAGAAAACTCATGAGCCCCATCTCCAAGGACAGAGACGCATGCCTGAGGCGGTACATCAGCAGTAGAGCATTTGCACGTAGGCTTTGGGTTCCATTTCCCAAATGAGTGAAGGAATAAAGCTAGTAAAGGAACTAACGGAGCCGACTCCCAGGGCTATAAAGGAGCCTCTGCCTGCCTCAGGACCTGGTGTAAACGTGCATTGTTTGATAGCGGATCCAGAGTGCAGTGGTACAGAGCCTCACAAAGACACAGCTGACACACACACATCCAAGAGGCCCCACGGCTGGATAGACTCCCTCCTCCACCACAGCACGGGCCATAGCGTTCTGCTAAGCAGTGCAAGGACCACCACTGGTCTTACTAACACTTCACAGCGAGACTTCCAGAGAAAGGTGTGGCCATTTCAGAGGTTATTCCAATCCCTACTAACACCCCCCCACACACACACACACCCAGTGGTCCTGATGATGAACTCCACGGAACTGTGTTGTCTCCACTGTACCCAGCCTCTCCATCAAGGCAGAACAGAGGTATAGGAAAGCCTGCTAGCCACACACGTAAGTATGTCTACCATAAATACCCACACATTTCTGCTTCTCTTTAGAAGCATGTGTGACATCTATCCCTGTTGCTTCTTCATGTGTCTCTACAACCCTCCCACCCCGAGACATGTAAGTTACAGGAGTCGTGTGTTGAGCCACAGCACTGCCTTAAATCCTAGGCATTGTCAAGTGTGCACTGAGTGTCCTCAGCATTCTGTCCCATGATACTGCCTCAGTGCTATGCTCCTGCAGTCTGAGATACCAGAAATGAAGCTCAAGGCTTCCTCTGCCATTTTAGTGTTCTACTGCCCCATGGGCCTTTAAAAAAGGAAGGGAGGGAGAATATAGAGTGGGGTAAGAAATGACCAGTTGAATAGAGTCCAGAGTCCAGAGCCCAGGGTTCTCCTTGAGGAGCCCCAAACAGAACCAGACTGGGAATATGCACAAGGAAGGGTGTGTATATATCCCCAACCCTGATGCATGCTCATGTACGCTCCTGTTCTGCACTCTTAGACCTATCCATTCTTAGGAAGACCACACTAGCTGCTTTCAGGTTCTCCCTGGGTTCTGCAATAAGTCCATGTGTCCTGGTAGCTGTGGGAAACCACCTTTGTTCTGTATGAACTTCTGGTATACCTAGAGGCCTGTTTCTTGCTCTTACTGATTTTACCCTGGGTTCCACTGCACAGATTGGTGCAATAGCTACAGCAAGACTCCTCCATGGATACATTGTTAAACCCAGTCTGGTACCTGTGTCCGAGTCTTTCTGCTCTCCATTGGCCCCCACGGTGAAGGGCAGCTTCCGTTTGGTGGCTCGTTCTCTCACCTCCTTCCCTCCATCACCGCGGTCCAGCTTTGGAGTCTTGGTTAGAGAAACTTTATCTTTATCCTACAAAAGAAAGTGATGCTTTCAGATATTATTTACAAATTAAATCCTCAAGTCAGTCATGACCTTATTTCACGTGCCAAAGAAAGCAAAGGTTTTACTGTTAATCGCCCCTCAGGACATATGTGCAGAGCTTCCAAGGACTAGAAGATAGAGCTGACTGTGGTCTGGCCTTGACCACAGTGCAGCTGCTCAACCTTTAGCTAAAAGGCTCTTACTTAGAAACCACCACCATGTACCTGCCGGTGCAGCGAGGTATGATAGAACCATACGGCCGTTCTGGAATCCTGAATGGCAAATGATATCTGTATTTAAAGGGAATAGAGGGGTCTGGAACGATGGCTCAGAGGTTAAGAGTCCTCGTTGAGCTTGCAGGATACTGGGTTTGGGTTTGACTCCCAGCACCTACATGGTGTTCACAAATACCTATAACCTGATGTCCCGTTCTGACATCTGTAAGCACCAAGCCCGCACATGACACACATGCAAGCAAATCACTCATAAACTACAACGAATAACTTTAAAGATTTAAAAAAAATAAGTGAAATGGAAGTTGTTTGTGTGTCACTAAAGCGGTTCACATTTTAAAAACATAAAAACTCCCTTGCCTAGGCAACTAGCTACTGCATGCACAATTACCTGTTCCTAAACGCTGGCAGGGGGACACAACTGGATAAAATATGTGTGCAAAGCCTCAGTGCCCAGCTGTTTATGCTAGCAACAGGTGACTGATCAAGATGATCCATCAATAAGTTTGAAACTGACAAATGAATGGGGAGGGTGGCCCTTTAGAAGTAATAAAGTCACCGGGGGGTGCAGCTCTGAGGAGTGTCTTGTCTGTCCTACCTTCTTCTCTTTCTTTCCCACCAAGAGGCGAGCACTATGCCCTCCTGCTATGATGCTCTCTCTGCCTCATCCATGCCAACAAGAGGGCAAAAGGAGTGCAGGCGAAACCCTCTGAAAGTGGGAGCCTCTTCCATTAATGCCTCTATGCAAACAAACACAAGCAAAACTTTTCCTTTAACAGAATTGGGAGGGGTGTCACACTAACACACCTGGTACTTTATCTAGAACACAGAGTTCAACACAGAATTGAATGAGTGCTTAAAAGTGAAGTTCTTGAGCCTGCCTTTAATCCCAGCGCTTAGGAGCAGGCAGGCAGGCAAATATCAGAGTTTGAGGCTGGCCTGGTCTACAAAGCGAGTTCCAGGGCAGTCAGGACTGTTCAAGACAAAGAAACCCTGTCTGGAAATGCCACCCTTCCACCCAAACAGAAAGAGTTCTTAAAAGTGAATGTGGGCTCATGCAACTGGGAACAGACAGCATGGCTCAACCTCTCTTGAGCATTCTCCACTAATAAAATGGTAACTGTAGTGAGACCAACTGTAAATGGTACACTTAAATTAGAATACCTTGAACATTAAGCCATCAGATTCCAGTATGTCATAATGATGGCCAAGGTGGAAACAGCACGGTACACGAGACAGCCCTGGTCACATTCACCTGTGCATTGGATTATGCACATATGGCACACAGAGAAAAGCTTGCCTTAACCCATGATTTTCATTACAGAAAGCAGAGAGGAAAAATGAAGTTGTAACTTCAAAAGTCACTGTCTCTCTGATATACAGCCTTTGGCACTAACTGTGATTCACTGCCATCTACCAGGGACCTGAATAACTAAAAACTCGACTAAGGGCAAAAAAAAAAACCTATTAGACACCATCAACTCAAACTTATGAACCTCACTGGCACCGTCAGTGGAGACTCAATGTGCCACACTCATGTCCTCACTGTATCTTTACAATAAACACTACAACCAGGGAACGCATGAGTCATCCAGCCTGCAAAGCAACCTGACAATTTCCTAATGGATGCCATCATTTAAGTCTTCCCCATAGCTCGGTGATTCAGACTTCTAGTATTGCAGCATGGCTTTTAGCACACTCCAAGCCTGGCAAGATTTATTTTTAGTTCTGTGCATGTGTGTGTGTATGCATGTGTGTATATGTGTGTGCATGTTGGTGGAGGGTTTGATATGCGGGTGCCTCAGAAGCCTTAAGAGAAATTCCCTGGAATGTTTTGTTTGAGTAACAGTCTGACTGTGTTAATGGAGCACAGCCTGACCCTGAACTCCTACTCTTCAGAGGTGGGCTCACAGATGTCATCATCACACCCAGCTATAAATATATTTTAAAATTTCAATCCCTGTTTTCCATTAATTATATTTAAAAGTAAATTTTCTAGAATAGATTTGCATTGTAATACCTTGGCCAAAGCATTAACTGTGGTAGCTTTTGTGCAATTCTGTAGATAGCCTGGAATAAAGGAAGATTATTCTCTCCTTTCCAACCTTTTACAGCTTTTTCTGCTTTTATTTTGCTATTGAGCTAGCTAACGCCTGCAGCATAACTGCCAACAGTGGAGACTCTGGTGTCCATCTGCTTTGTGTCCAACCTTATGTAGAATAGAAGTCTGCCTCCGTCATTAAACCATGACGGCACACAGGGAATTCCCTCCATTTTTGTTGAGTAAATTGTAATAAAATTTCAGTCAATAGTTTTTGCTTTATCAACTAATGTCACAGACTTAGGGAAAAAAATACAAGGAAAAGTTCTGTGCCCTTGCATGTGACTGCGATTTTAAGAAAACTGTAGGGCTGGGGAAATGGCTTGGTCTACTTAAAAGTGTCTGTCGGAGAAGGATGAAGACCTGAGTTCAGATCTCCAGCACCTATATAAAAAGCCAGGCGTAGCTGTATGGATTTGTAATCCCAACATTGGAGACTGTAAGACAGGCCTGGACAAACTGGTGAGTTCCAGGTTCAGGAAGAGACTCTGTCTCGAAAAATCAAGGTAAAAGGCTGATGAGATGTCTTGGTGCACACAAGTGTCTGCTGACAAAGCCAGCGGTCCCAGGACCCATGTGGTAGGAGAGAACTCCTGCCTACTAATTGTCCTTTGACATTCACATAATTGAGGTGGAATGTGCGAGGGCACCTCCCCCAATCAACTAAAGACTTCCACGTGCTTGAGAAGGAACGTGTGTGGGCCCTGTCTTCAATCAATCGGCCAAAATAAATCTGAAAGCAAGAGAAAGACACTTAATAGTCTTTCTGGCCTTCACACACATTCATTTGTGTACACACAAATTAATAATAGGAAATTGAAAACAGGGAATGAAGGCCAACCAGGGACCTTGTGTTTGAGGGTCCTCATGCTCAAGAATGCTCATCGTTTTGATAGTCACGGCATGTGTGTTGCTGTTGGAGAAGTGGGGACTGAACAGGGAAGGGGACACCCACAGAGCTCTCTGTCAGGCTAAGGTAGTGTCAGAGGAAGAGTGCTCTTAGACACTGACTGATTTGAATGGGGGTACGAGCAGCACACTGGAAAAGCCACTTAAGTTTTCAGTGGTTTGCTACCCTTGATTGCGTCAGCCAGCCCCAGAAATGGTTTTGGAAAGAAACCATGCATAGCCATGCTTGATTCTTCTCTTCTGCTTTAGCAAAAGGAATAAACAGAAAGCCCAAAGGACAAAACTCACGATCCAGAAGTCCACCTGGAACAACATGGCTCATCCTCTCTGCCACTGCCATCATTAACTTCTAGGTTGTGCCCCGGGATAAGCTGATACCCAGCTAAGGATGGGGGAGAGTGAATGAGGCTCCATTTCCATCTTTCTAGCATCCTGCTCTTGGGTATAGCGTTCTGTACCTCCTGTCTGTCAAGGGTAGTCTACATTTCATATACAGACCTCAAGAACACTCCCAGAAAGAAAAAAAATCACAGGACCCAACAGCCTACCCACAGCCGTAGCTCCTTCTGTGGCACCCAAACCACTGCCTCTTAAGGTGAGCTTCAACCCCAGGGGGCAGCAGTCAGATTCATTTAAGGTGGGCGTTTCTGTTTGCCCAAAGAGCCACTAGGCATGCCTGGTACATATACATCGTTTTCAAATTAAGCAATGTACTATCTTTGAGGGGCCTAATTAAGCAGGGGCAGGTGCCCACCCTTAGAGCTTTTTCCTGCTCACCAGTCTGTGTGAGAATTCTCACCCTGTGAGAATCCCAGAAGTTGCTACTTTTGCATTTTTGTCTCAAAGAGGTTTCTGCTGAAACAGATCACATCTGTCACAGGAGAATGAGAACGACCCTGAACTGGACCAAAGGAATCACTTCTTGCTGAGGGGCCTTGGATAACACAGCAGCCATCTAGCTGTGGACAGAGCATGATTATGATATTGGTTCCTACTGCAGCTATTTCAGTATACAGTATATGGATGTTCCAGAAATGTTTGGCACTTTCTTCTCCACATGCCAGTTTGTGTCACTAATGGGTCTGTAGTGAGATATGTGACAGAGCTCTTTCCTTTCACAAATATTTCGCATTGATCCCAGCCTCTTACAGACATTTTTGAGGGTGACTCCTGGGATTCTAACCCCCCCCCCTCCCTCCCCTTACTGCCCTCTCTCTCAGAGTTAGAACTCTCTGGAGAATTCCTTAACAGACAAAAGCAGCAGTCAGACAAGATGGAGAGCATCTAAAGTGAAGCCTCAGAAGGCAGTGATGGAAACTGGAGGAAGGAAGGAAAGAGGGAAGGAAGGAGGGGGAGACTTGGGTAGTTAAGTGCAAAGTGTTCTACACTGTCACACGGCTAGGCGGTCATGTTCCAGGGAGGAAAGAGTAGGCTATGGCAGGAGCTGCACTAGGACAGGAAGATGGCTGTGTCTGAGTGAGGGTCCCTTGGAGGGACCCTCTGTGTAACGCTAGCTGTTCTGGAACTCACTTTGCAGATCAGAACGTCCTCGGACTCTGCCTCCCCAGCACCGCCCAAGTCTATTAAATCAACAAAATTTGAAAGCAAATGTCTAAGCAGTATTTACAGTAAAACTGCGACATAGTTAACTCTCACTGAAAACATGACAAGGTATCTTAGAGGTCTGAGGACACAGAAGGGTGAATTCTATATGTAAGTCGGCTTAATTAAGCGGGGCCTCTTCAGTGAATGAATGGCTCCATGCATACCCAATCACAAGAGAACTGGATACTCCTGGCAGCAAAGGCTTCATAAAGCTAGCCAAGGCCAGAGTAAGGACCTGGCTCTGTAAGCACATGGTCTGAGTACTGTCTTCAGCCAAGGGCTGAAGGAGGGCAAGTCAAGGGTTACCTTTTTCCCGGTTTGTTTCTCCACCATGTCGCTGCTGAGAGAAAGGTCGTCTTGCTGTGGTGTTTTAGAACACCCACCCTTGGGCATCGTTCTCCCCTCCTACTTGACCTTCATTTACGCTGCTACCGCTTCGTCATCAACTGTCTGTTTCAAAAGAAAAGACACAGACAGTTAAAAGTCATTGGACCCAAAACATAAAACCTGCCCGACTCCATAGGGTACCAGGCAAGACATGCAATTGCTTTGACCTGAGTAGCCTCACTGGGTAGGGAGCTGAGCCAGGGAGGGCTATTTCCAGAGGCGGCTCCCAGGAACACCAGCACTGGTTATGCTGCATAGGGGGTGGCAAAGTAAATAAGGAGCTCAGGACAGGAGAGAGGAGTAACTTGTGAGGGTCCTCAAAGTCTGTTTTGGAGAGCAGCCACCAGTACACAATACCTGGACCCCTTTAACACAGACATAGACATATGATGTAACAGAGAACCCTCTAAATCACAACGGGGTGGGGCTGAGTGAAATATCTTGAGACATATGCTGCATTAACTGCGTACTTTATTTTCTGTAACTTGGCATCCTGAAAGGCTTGCTGGGCAGAGACCAAATTTTAGAGCTAGCCAAGAGCTTATGCAAGCCAACTACCATCTTGTCAAACCCTCATGCATAAGTCAACAGATCCCTGCCCTAACTATTCAGGATAGATAGATGCCATCTTCAGAAGGATTATTCAACCTAGCTGATCCTGCCTTCCTCTTCCGTTGGGCCGTCCAACTGTCCAAAGTGGAGTACAACACTTTCCTTCTCAAGCCTCACTCTGGTTTTCTCTGCTCCATGCTTTGCCTTACCACAGGTTTCAGTTATTCTGACAAGAGAACAGGGAAAAGAACATTTGCTCAATAGCTTTCATAGTCAGTGTACACACACACACACACACACACACGGGGGGTGGGGGGGGGGGGGGGGGGAGAAGAGATGTGGAGACTGAGGCAGGAGGATCGTAAGTTCAAGGTCAGTCCAGACAACTTAATGAAACCTTATGTCAAAATTAAAAAAGCAATGCTTTAAAAGTTTAACTTTTACAAAAACAACAATAACACAATAAAAATAAAACCCTTTATTTCAGCCAGCTAAGCCACAAGCCCTGTTTTGGCCGACTGTCCCTTATTTAGTCAAAGCACTTTGTGACTGACACATCTGGGCCTACAGAGAGCGGCCTCACCCGAGCTCTTCCTGTCTGTCTTCCTGAAATCATGATCTATCCCTGTAGGAAGGACTGCTTCTAACCTCAATCCCTTGGAAAGATGAAAGATGGTTGGGAAGATGGCTTGGTGGGGAATAAGCACATGTTCTGCTAGTGTGAGGGCCTGAGTGAGAATCTCCAGCAGTCAGGCAATTGTGCACCCTGTAGCCCAACACTGAAGGGAGGAGATGGAGCTGAGACAGGGAGAGCCTGAGAGATCGCTGGCTACAAAGCCTAGCCAAAAATGCTGAGCTTTCAGTTAGAAACCCTGTGTAAAGGCGCTAGAGCAGAGCTAGGGGAAGACACTCCTGCCCTGCTCCAGTCTCCACATGCACATCTGCACCCCCACTCTTGTGCACCCCACACCCACAAACCCTTTTGCACAATCTCATGATCTTATCTTTTCTGTAATAAATAATAAAAACTCCCAAGTAGTTTCTCAATCTTTAACTGGCCTAAGAGCATTATTTGGAAGAGTCGGGCAGGCACTGTGGTACTTGGCCCAAATAGCAACATTATGGACCCTGAGGTAGGAGGGGAATCCCATATCTGCCTCCAGTATTAGCTACCTGGCAATGCGCCTGGGCTGGAGCGACTGTCCTAGTTTGTCTTTCGTTACTCTGATAAACATTCTAATCAAAAGCAGCCTAGGGAGGAAAGGAGCTTTGTGGTGAGAATATTGGTTTTGTTAAAAGCCAGGTTATTATGGTATGCATGTCTTTGTTTTAATCCCAGGTGTGGGGTATGGGGCTGCTTCAGACTGTCCACAGCAGCTGATGATGTCTCCTGCTCTAGGGGGGTGTGATTTTTTTTTGCCAGCTGCAGATAGTTTATGTTTTGAATTCTGGGGACTCACCCTAACCCTGAGAGGGTATAAATTCGAGAACCCCAAGAGGGCCTGTGGCTGCTCCCCCTGTTGCTGCTTTCGCTATAGCTGATGTGCTGGTTGGAGATATCATGACTATGTAAACTGGACTTGCCCCAAGGAACCCGATGTCCCTAGTCATCAGGAAATAGTCTAAAGAAGTAGGTCTGTGTTGGGGGGCTGGAAGGGTGGTAGGTAACAGAACTCATAACAAAGCCAACAGATTCCTTCATCTCATACTCCACAGTCACGGGCTGCTAAGCAGTAACTCAAGAGCAGAAACCACGAAGAAACACTTCTCATTGGCTTTTTCCATGGCTTGCTTAACTTGCTTTCTTATGTATAACACATGACTGCTTGCCCAGGGATGGCACTGCCCACAGTGGACCAAGCCTTTCCACATTAAGCATTTTTCAAGAAAATGCCCCCACAGACGCCCACAAGCCAATCTGATGGGGACCCTTCAATTCCTCCATTGAAGAGGGTCCCTCTTTCCAGGTGACTAGTTTGTACCCAAACTGCACAGAAGCCCTATCTCAAACAACAACAACAAAAAACCAATTTTACTTTAAAGTAAAAAACATGGCAGGCCAGGCCGTCCTTGTCTGAATCCTCCCCAGGAGGAGGAGGAGCGGGGCCATCCCCGTCCCTGCAGTGACCCGGCCAGGCACCTTTTCTCTCTTGGAGCTGCTGTTTCTCTACTCTGCATTTTCGACTATAAAAGTGAGATGTCTTGGCCAGGCACTCAGGAGGCAGAGGCAGGCAAATCTCTGATTTCGAGACCAGTCAGATTTACAAAGCAAGTCCAGGACAGCAGGCAGACCAGCTTGGGTTAAATAGTGAGACTCAATTTGTTTGGTTGTTGGATCTTTTTTTCTCTTTCCTTTTAAAGGCAGGGTCTCACTAAGTAGCCAAGATAGCTTGGAATTCACTGTGTAGAACAACTCGTGGAGACCTGCCTGCCTCTCTGCCTCCTAAGTGATGGGATGAAAGGTGTGGGCCAGGCCCAGCACTCACTTTGAGGTGCAGTTAGGCAAGCACTCTACTAAAGAGCTATGTAAGTTTAAGCCCAAAGGGCTCCACAACATAGCATCAGAGAAGAACGCCGCTATCACCGATCTTGGCTCTGACAAGATACAGCACAGAGCATTCGTTCTTTCTAGCCTGTGAAGGACAAAGATGCCCTCTATCATCAGCCCCCTACTATTGCAGTTAACTTTCCCCTGAAACAGTGACAGAAATCACAGAACTGTAGGCAGCTTTCTGACAGAAAGGGAAAGAAGACAACCCCCACCCCCAAAATTAGTGGTCTGTGACAAAGGCCCAGCCCGTGGAAGTTCTCCTGGGGCTAGGAACCCATGGTCACTGGCCAAGTCCACTGTCCAGGAAGCAAGCCCAGACATAACTGGTCTAAGTCCAGTGCCTAGTATTATCTACGTCCATCATCATCCAAGCAGTCTGTCAGCCACCTTGAACACCGTATCCACAGGAGCTGCAGCCATATAAAAGAGCAGAACTGTTAAGGGGGAAGACCAACATAAACATGGCACACAAAGCCAGGGCAGAGTGCAGAAAATTCAGGACTTCAAACTCCAAAATGAATCTGCTCATGCTTAGGAATCCATGGGATCACAGGCACAAGAGAAGAGCCACACACACACACACACACACAAAAAAAAGGAACCAGAAATAAGTCCAATGTCAGTACAGTCTAGAAAGTCAGTGAGAGGCTACAAAACTCAGAAATTTACAATTAAGCCTGGCCAACATGGTGTGCGCCTTTAATCCCAGCACTCCAGAGGCAGAGACAGGTGGATCCCTCTGAGTTCGAGGGCCAGCCTGGTCTACAGAACAAGTTCCACGACAGTTAGGGCTACATGGAGAAACTACCAACAACAAAATTAACAAATGAGAGGAAAACACCTGAGTATCGGAAAGTCACCCTCTCAGACAACAGAATATCAACAAATAGGACAGTCTGACTGGGGCTACAAAGGAGGAGTGAGCCTAAACGCTTGCAGGAGTCAGGCCCCTCTGTATAGGTAGACCCAATCACATGGGAATTCTCAGACACTAGAAAGGTTAATAAGCCACTCCCAGAATTGGGAGTGGGGGGTGTCAGACAAATGGCTACACCATCAATGAGAATTATCAGTGAATAAACATTTTCATAAATGTAACAACTACTGTGGGCCCTTGTCCCCATCTTCTTAAAGGAATGAATGACTTTAGGTCCCCAGACTCCAGCTCCACCCAGGTCAGATCCAGCCTGTTTTCTACATGTGCATGAGAACTAAGAATGAGTTTTATTGATTAATGCATGAAGGGGAAGGATCAAAAAGTTTATTTTGTGACATTAGGCTAGAGAGATAGTTAAGTGTTTAAGAGCACCTGTTGCTCTTGTAGAGCAACTAAGTTCAATCCTTAGCACCGATGTGGTTAGAGCAACTAAGTTCAATCCTTAGCACCGATGTGGTTAGAGCAACTAAGTTCAATTCTTAGCACCTATGTGGTGCTTATAACCATCTGTAACTCATACTGCAAAGGGTCCAAAACCCTCTTCTGACTTCTGCAGGCGCTAGGCACAAACAAGGTACACACACACACACACACACACACACACACACATGTTGGCAAAGCATTCATACACATAAAAAAATTACAAGCCTAAAATTTATTTTAAAATTGTGATTGTAATTAAGATTTGAGAGCCATTCCATTTTACTGAATGCAGCTAACATGACCATTTGCTTTGTTTTTGTTTTTTTTAAAAGGATTTATTTATTATATGTAAGTACACTGTAGCTGTCTTCAGACACCCCAGAAGAGGGCATCAGATCTCATTACGGATGGTCGTGAGCCACCATGTGGTTGCTGGGATTTGAACTCTGGACCTTTGGAAGAGCAGTCAGTGCTCTTAACCGCTGAGCCATCTCTCCAATCCCCATTTGCTTTCTTGTTACAGGATAAAATTGAGGGTCTCCAGCATGCACTGAACAGAGCTATATCCCAGCCCCATGGCCTCTGTCAGGCTGTCTTCACTGCAACTGCCATCAAGACCACTGTGCAGCCTCTCTGGCTGAATGAATCTGTTGCAACCTCAGCTGGTACAACGGTTCTTACAGTTTTGACAAGTTTGACCATTGTGAGATCAACATATTTTCACAATATTGTTAAGATGCTCTGTGTGCTGTGCTTCCCATGGTATTGACAGTGCAATAGGAGGTGACACTGGCTGGACACAAGGCTTTCACGCTCACTTGCTGTCCTAGTTTGCTTTTCTGTTGCTGTGGTACGTACTATGACTAAAGGTGACTCAGGAGAGAAATAGAAAAGCAATCACCAAATGAAGGCAGGAGTTTGAAGCAGAAACCATAGATCAGTGGCTCTCAGCCTTCCTGGTGTGACCCTGTAAACACTTCCTCATGCTGTGGTGACCCCAACCATAAAATTATTTGCATTGCTACTTCATAACTGTAATTTTGCTATTGTTATAAATTGTAATATAAGTATTTTTGGAGACAGAGGTGCCAAGGAAGACATGGCAGTCAGGCGAGCCTCTTTCCTGCTGTGTGTATGTCTGTAATATTAGAGTCAGGCTTTCTTCATATACCTAAACAGCTACATCAAAAGCAGGCCCTCCCACACCAGCCAGTCAGTCAGAGACTGCAGATACAGAAAGCAAGGGCACTTTTTCCCTATAATTTTATTACTGGTACTTTTTAAAGAAAGATCCTTTGCTATCAAGTGTAATGCTTAACTATCTTCAAGTCAACTAGATAATGTAATACATTTTCCCCATATAAACTAAGCTCTCTGGGGTTTCCCTAGCTGTGAGAAGGTAGTGAACACCAAGAAGCCTGTAACAAGTCTGGCTATCATGAACACCATATCAGACACCCCCCCCCCCCAAGAACTGTAAACAAGAAAGTGGACTCATTTGGTAAGAAAACATGCGTGTACAGTTAGTATGGTGGTGCACACCTATAGTGCTGGCCTTCAGACAGTGCAGGGAAGAGGAACAGCTTGGATTTGAGGAGGCTTTCAGATTACAGAAATGACTATTTTTAAAATTAAAGAAAAAATGAGAAGGTTGGAATAGTGATTAACCAGTATGACACTGGACAGAACTAACCTAATGAGGAAGACAGAATGGAGGAAGAGCCAAGCCATGCTAGTGCTCACACAGGACTAACGAGGACTTTGGGGAGCTAGAGAAAGCCGGCCCTGACCCTCTGTAGCAACAGCAAGTTGAATACCTACATGCAAATGGGACCTGGTGTTGACCTCACACCTCATACACAATCTGTGCCAAACAGAGGAGAGATAAAGACATCAAGAGTACAACTATGTTGAGAGAACGATGTCAGAAAGCAGCCTTCACACTTTAAAACCTCCTAACTACCATGTAAGAGATAATAAACGAAAAATGTAAATTCTGACTCAAAACACTGTTGTACTGAAGAGATCACTTAGAAAACGTCTCCTTTGCATGTGACTGACAAAAGGCTCTTTCTTACCTCAGTAAAATAACATACAAACATGGCCAGCACTAACTTTGTAAGAGGTAAGGTGTTGATGAATTTCTCAATTTCACTAACAAGAAAATAAAAATGGAAACCAAAACAATATACTGAGTATTGGCAAAGACAAAGTAAAGAAAAGTTATCTATTCAGAATTACAAATCAATGGACTGTCACCAACTACTCCCACTAAATATATCCTACAAGCCAGTGGTTTGACTGACAATACATTAAAAGGAAATGTCAGGACAGTGTAAACATCAAGAGACAATGCTCAGCATTCATAAAAGCTCCAAACTGAGCTGGGCACAGCGGGGTACACCTTTCATCCCAGCGATTGGGAGGCAGAGGCAGGCAGATCTCTGATTTTCTTTCTACAAAACGAGTAGAAAGAAAATACCAGAAAATTGTAGCTACAATACCAGAGCTACATGGTGAAAGCCTGTTTTGAAATAAAGCATCAACATAAGGTTCAAACTGGTGTCATCTACCACAAAGTTATCAGAGGATATTAAACAGCAAGGAACAAAGGAAATGCGAAATTAATCTTGGAATGAAGTTAAAAAAGTATACTGAGATAACTTCTGAACCAAGCCCAGTGTTTAAGGGAAAACTTGACTAGGAAATGACAGTGGTCTAGGACTGGATTATAAAGATATCTAAAGGTAAAAGCTAGATAATCATACTTCACTATAAACATACATGAAACTTTCAAAATTAAAGACAAAGGGCTGAAGAAGTAATGCTGAGAGGTAGCACATATCACACTGGACTCCAGAGAGCAGGAGCTGAGGACAATGACTTTGCAGCCAGACCCGTTCTCCCTCAAGTGAGTGTGGCTGGTTATCTTGTGTTGGTACTGGGAACCACAGTCACATGGGAACAACGTGAGCCCAATTCAAGACTGCATGACGTGAAGAGTGAGTCAACCCTGTACAAAGCATGCAACAGACCGCTGTAACTGTGATACAAAACAGGTCCCTTCGCCTTCCACAAGACAGAAAGACAGCTCTGGAAAGAGCTGGGGAGGACTGGAAGTAAAAGCAGAAAGAATCAGAAAAGACTATGTGAAAAGACAGAAGCCCAGGCATGTGTATTAAAGGTGTGAGGCAATGACTAAAAATAGTAATCTCAGGAAAGCATGGAGAACAGACCCGGCAGTGAGTCAGCAGACACCCTCCACAGCCTAGCAAGAGAGCAACGCGCCTGGAAAGGAGACAGGGAGGGAGGCAAACAAAAACCCAGAGGCAGGCTGCACGGAAGCAGTAGGTGCTAAAGCACTGGTGTGTGCACTGAAGGCAAATGGATGACCCTAAGGAGACATAACTTCACAACCACCCATTAGCACATGAACAAGGAAATCAACGCTGTATGCAGGGGAAACCGGGAACAGAAAGAACACTGTCACTGAGCACTATGGAGCTCCGAGGACAGATGTACCGCGGATGTCTGGAACAGAAAGA
>JADRCH010000090.1:12622729-12648849 GCA_019843965.1 Rhynchomys soricoides
AAAGAACACTGTCACCGAGCACCATGGAGCTCCGAGGACAGATGCACAGGGAGGGATGTCTGGAATACCAAGGGGAGAAGCAAGCTCGGCAAGAAGGGTGCGGTCCAAAGTCTACCCAGATGTGGAGGGCTGCTTACAAGACCAGGACGAGATCTGGACATAAAGGGCAGTTCAGTACAGCCAATCTCTGTAATCCATTTGGCTATAGAACACAAGCCACATAAGAGAAAAAGCACCCAACAAAAGTCAGTGTTCATGAAGAAACCCTCAGCAAAATGGCCACAGAGTATCCTAGATACTGGGCGGGACACTCTGAAGGACAGCTACACACAAGCTAATGGTGAGAGCTAACTGGTTTCTTTCCGAGGTTGGTGAGGCCGCAAAGATGTCATCATCCTTCATTTCCCTGTTCCCTGTCTCCATCACCACTGCTGACAGATAACGCTATTCCGAATAGTACGCACGAAGAACAGATTTTTAAAAAACTATTACTATTTACAGACAACTCAACTGCCTATGTAGGAAAAACAAACAAACAAACAAAAAAAAATCACAAGGGCTCCATCAAAAACCCCTGGAAATAACAGCTCAGCAGGACAGTAGGACACAGGACAGTAGGACACAGGCAGAAAGTCGCACTATTTCTACACACCCATCAGTATCAGGCAGGCAGAAAAACAGTCCAACCAAAAGGAAGACAAGACTCAAGTGCAGAAAGACTTTTTGTCTGGTTGGTTGGTTTTCCGGGGCAAGGTTTTGCAATGTACCTTATACTAGTCTCAAATTTGCAGTCTTTCTGCCTCGGTTTCCCCATGTGCTGGGATTTAAAAAAAAAAAATTGTAAAAGGAGAAAATCTTTTTCTCCTAGGAAAACTGGAGGTAAGGAAAATTCTTAGATATGACACCCAAAGCAAAATCTAAAGAATAAAAAAAACTCATATGCTAGCTTAAAATTTCAACCTATTGCTCTATGAAATACCTGGCGTAAAGAGTGAAAAGGCAAACTGTGAACAAGGAAGCCCATGTATAGAGCCAGGGTCAGGTAGCAGACTTGTAAGCTGTGAAAAACAATCAGTAAAAGCAGTGAGGCTGAGACTAAGGGAAAGGAATGCAGATGTGCTGGCTAGTTTAATTTCAACTTGACATTCAACAAATCTGGCTGTGTAGCATTTTCTTAATTAGTGAATTGAAAGGGGGAGGTCCTAGCCCTTAGAGGGAGAGACCAGACCACAGTAGGTGGGGTCACCCCTAGGATCACAGTGCTGGTTGTTAAGAGAAAGCAGGCTGAGTAAGCCCTGAGAAGCAATACAACACCCGTCTCTCCATCAGCTTCCAGGCCCCTGCCCTCCTTGAGTTCCTGGGAAGAAAGCTCAGTCAACAAAGTCCTTGCTTGTCCTCTGAGCAAAAAGATTTGGGGTTGATGGCACACACTCTTAAACAAACAAACAAATAAACAAACAGGCATGCTTTTGTAATCTCAGCACCCAGGGTGTAGAGAGAAAAGGGCAGGTTGCTAGGGGTTGTTAGCCAGCCATCTAGTTTACTTGTTCAGTTCCAGGTCAGTGAGAGACCTTCCTTTAAAAAGAAACAGACAGAAAAGGGCTAGGGTAACAACACCCAGTAATCCCCTCAGGTCTCTCGATGCATCTGCGCGTGCGCGCGCGCGCACACACACACACACACACACACACGATGCATCTGCACACACACACACACGAAACCATGATGCATCTGCACACACATGTGCGCACACACACACTCACACATGAAACCATGATGCATCTGCACACACATGCACACACACACACATGAAACCATGTACCCATGAGACCAGCGGTGTGGGCACTGCACCACACTTGACTGTACTCCTGGGCTGGTTAGCCCAGACAATTGAACCTGTGTCCATACAAAGACCTATGACACAATGTTCACGATGATAAAGCAGCAGAAGCCCACCAGCTACCCCAACAATGCCTTCAAGTCAGTTCACACCACCGTTCTCTTCAGTAATACAAAGGAACACACCAGCTCTCACATTCTATGACGCAGCTACAAAGCGTGTACACAGCATGGTATCTGAGGTCTCTGACGGAACCTCCTAGTAAGCTTCAGATAGAGCACACAGCACAGTGGAGCACGGATGGAAGATTCACAGGGTCTACTACTCTTGTGCTGTCTTACGTCTGATTGTTTCCAAATGGAAAGTTAAAAGACAGCAAAAACAGAAGATGAGGAAGCTTCTAGGTGACTGACAGGGCTCTATGTTTTGATTTTGGTGGTAGTTTCTCAATTATCAATATTTTCTAAAACCCACAAAACTAAAATTTTTAAATGAGTACAATTTATGAATGAGAACTATAGTTTGGTAATGCTGTTAAGACTTGACTAGTAACACTAAAATTTTAATTCTATATAAAAAAAGTGCACATAGTAAACCTCAGATGTCTTACATGATTTAGACAGTACAGACGGGTATGTAATGATGCAAGGTGAGATGAAGCAAGAAGACCACAAGTTCAAGCCATGCTGGGCTACACAGACTGTGTCAGAGTGAGAGACCCAGTGTCTCTCTGGGCTTTCCAAACCAGAATGTAGCTCTCTGCTACTTCTCTAGCACGACTCCTGCCTGCTGTCATGCTATCCATGATGATGCACGCGCGCGCGTGCGCGCGCGCGCACACACACACACACACACACACACTTGCTGGCAAAACACTCACACACATAAAATAAATATGTACTCTCTAAAAACTGAAAAAGAATGAAGACAACCACATACCTGACCTGGTCCTGTGTGTGGTCAGTGGCAGGGCACAGGAGGTCGTCATCACTGACACTACAGCCAGGACCCTCACACAGCTCCCAATGTCAGAACCCCTGGAGCCCTCAGAACCTGCAGTCACCAGCCTGTGCTGCCAGGGCTGAGGCATCTGCTTCCCACACAGCCATTCACACACCTGGCAGAGTGGTGAAAAGTTTTAAAGAAAGACTTACTCAAATATCTTCCTACACGTCTACAGTGCAGTATACCCACAGGGCTGAGTGAGGGTCCTCACGGCAAGAAAGCACAGTACCCTTCCTGTGGGGGTAGGAAGGCTACAGTGTACAGGAAGAGGAACTTTTTTTATGTACCTAATATAACTGTTGTCCCCAAGGCTTGCTATTACTGCCTCCACTGTTAACCCAGGCCTAATCCTGGAAGCGTCTAGCTTTCATACAACCTTATGTATGCCTAGCGTGTTTTCAGTGTCAGAGATTTACTGCTGAATATGCTTACCCTTTCTAGTTCTTTCTGAATGATTGCTGGCTGGTTCAACTCAGCTGTTCTAGCACAGACTCCTCTTCAAGCTGACTGTTTCAATCTGCCTTCTCTGGGCTTCTCCTGAACTGCTCTGCTTGGCCTCAGATGAACTCTGGCAACATGTTCTAGCCTCCTGGTTTGCTCTGCCTTCACCTGCATACAATATAGCTTGCTCTTGACCTCTGCAGCCTGTCTTTGTACAACTCTTCCAGTAAAATGGAGAGTCGGACATAGCCTATTCTGTCAAATCTTTCTCTGATGTGTCACTTTGTCTGCCACTCAATAAGACATTAGTGCTTCCTTCTACAAACTAAGTTTACCTTCACTGTTTGGGATTAAAGGTGTGTGCTAAGGGCTGACCACACCACAACTAGAAACAAGTTATTTTCAGTAAATAACACAATCTTGGGGCTCACGTGTGATCAAATATCCTGCAATAGTGCCTTTTTGAAACCTGTAAAGAGAAGGGTCAGGGCTGGAGAGATGGCTCAGCGGTTAAGAGCACTGACTGCTCTTCCAAAGGTCCTGAGTTCAAATCCCAGCAACCACATGGTAGCTCATAACCATCTATAATGAGATCTGATGCCCTCTTCCCTCTTCTGGTGTGTCTGAAGACAGCTACAGTTTACTTACATATAATAAATAAATAAATCTTTAAAAAAAAAGAAAAAAGAAACCTGTATCAGATACCACATACCATCATTCTGGAAATTCAGCAACATTCTGCCTCATTCTGCTCCTTAGAAATAAGCTATGAAAGCTAGTCTGTAGTTAAGTGCAGGAAGAAGGAACCATAGTAGGCAGTGCTAAGGAATCTGGACACGCTTAACTGCCACTCCAGTGAGTCCTTACTCAATACAATAACTTGGTTCTTCAGCTCTAGTTCCCTATGGCTTGAGGATAAGAGAAAACACACACACACACACACACACACACACACGGTAAATTTCTGGTTGTATTACAATTATTATTCTGAAACTTCTAAGTATTTCATGTGACACCAACCAATGAATGGCCTTTTAGAGTCCTGATACGCTAACCGTAGGAGTGACAAGGTACAGACAGATGGAGGACAGCAGACAGTAACTGCCATCTGCCTCAGCTGGGGTTACCAGGGTTAGAGCTTGATGTATTGTTTAGGAATCCTGGCATGCTAAGGTCTGGACATTTCAGAGTGGACTCAGGAACAGAAAGAAGCCTTGAAAGACCCTGCAAAGCCACCGGGCATTTTCCTTGTTTCGTAACAGAAAACAAAGTAGGTTCTTAGTATCACTTATAAGAAGATTCTTTCACCTAATCAATTTTGTTTCTAAATTTCCTACTGTGACAGTTCAGAGAAAAAAATGACAGTGTCATGTTCCTTGACCTATGGCACACCTAAGGCGCCTCCTCCTATACATCATGGCCTCTCCTGTTTAGACTCTGGGAAGGCAGGACAGCTTTCTGGTGGAGAACCCAATCTCAGGAAACGCTATACTACCTTCCACAGACAGCCCTGGGACAATAATGCCATGTGCTCTCCAGGAGTGATCAATCTCACAGGCTTCCAGGTTTCTAACTTTTATTTATTTTTAAGATTTATTTATTTATGCACGTTGAGTACTCTGTTTGCATGTATATCTGCATGACAGAAGAAGGCATCACATCCCACTGTAGATGGTTATGAGCTACCAAGTGGGTGCTGGTAATTGAACTCAGGACCTCCAGAGCAGCAGCTAGTACTCTTAACCCAACTTCTAATTTTTTATAAAGACAGGATCATGTTCTCTTGAAGAGACACATAATAAAAAGGTATTCCATAAACAATAAAGTATATTGACTCCAGAGAGGCTGTGGTACAGAAAGAGTGGCAGGCAAGCAAAAGAAGTCATGGGCTGAGTTGGGTGTCTCTGGGTTCGGGTCTGAGCATAGTGTTCCCAGAAGCGGTGGCCCGATCTGGAGGCCAGAAGCTACCAGTGGTCAAGACACCTGGCTTTGCTCTTCTCGTTTACTAGTGGATTCTGTGATGTGCAACGGAGACAAGCACTGCCTCCTCTGTTTGCTTAGAAACAAAGTAACTGCTGCACAAGTTCCAGTGTCTTTCGCCTCTCACCTCCCACTGCAGAACTCTAGTCCTGTTTTGTTTACACCACAGCCATTTCTAAAACTCTGAATATTATGGTGTCTCAGTTACAGGCACTAGAACAGAATCCCTGGCCCTTTCCCACACAACACTACTAGAGGTCCTCTGGGGCCTGTCTGGCAGAGATACTGGACCATCCATCATGATGGAGCTGTTTAAACTCTTTAGTCGTTGCTGGACTTTACTCCAGTATTATTTTTTAGCATCCATTAATTAGAGCAGCCTTAAGTTTCCAGGAATAGTGAATACAAAAGATAGAGCTGTCATTATCCCTTCACCTCGGACGTTTACAGCCTCTACATATCAACACCTGCCCCGAGTGGTCCAGCTGCCTGCTAATGCCCACTGTTCCTTACTCACACCAGGTGCTAACCGGTCTGTAATTTTGAAAGACACACACTCATTTGTACCCACTATTACAGCACACTCTAAGCATCCTCTGTGATCTGCCTCTGCCTCCTCCTGGCCGGGCAGCTGTGTACCGATTGTGCTTTTTCTCAGGATCCACAGAACTAGAACCCTGCCTGTATCACGTTGCCTTTAAAGAAAGAGAGAAATCAGGGAAGGAAGGAAGGGAGGGAGGGAGGGAGGGAGGGAGGGAAAAAATTTTTTTTTTATTTCTTGCGTTTATGTTAGAGGTGTACACACATGCCACTCCACACATGTGGGGGTCAGAAGTCAGTTCTTTCCTTCTTCTATGGGTACTGGAGATCCAACATAGGTCATCAGTCTCCATCACAAGTGCACTTAACTGCAGAGCCATGACATCAATGTCCCCAAGATGGGTTTCTTTTGCTTTGTATTACACAGGTGTGGTTCCTCTGTGGTTAAAACTGGTTTGTTTTAGCAGTGAAATAATATTCTATTGTTTGTGTCGCTGTTTATCCATTCACTCGCTGAATCTCGGCTGCTTCCAATTTTGGCAATTATGAAGAAAAAAGCTTTCTCAAAAGTCAATTATCAGAACAGAAAATACTGGAAGGCAGTAGATATGAAGAATGCCATTCTGTTACCTGGCCTGTTGTGAACTTCTGCCTGTGTGCAGTGTGTTGCAAACAGAGACATTCTTTTTTTTGTTATGAGATACAAGTTTTCAAAAACAGTGGCTGTTTTGCTGTCAGAAATGTTTAGGTCTGTCCATAAAATACAGAGATAAAGAGGATCAGAAGCACAGCCCCACCTTGTGTGGTGCCCAGTGAGTCCTCCAGCCCTCTCTCAGGCAGGACGAGGATAGGAACTGACCCCTAGTGAGTAAGTTACTACTGCTGCTGGATTGCTGTTCTTAACTTCACTCAGGCTCCAAGACAGAAAGTGAAATTTAAGATGTTTGTCTTGAGGTAACTTTTACTTCCTATTCCACACAGAAGCCTTGTTTCTATGCTGATCCAGTCTCCTCAGTCACTTCTAGCATGCTCAAAAATGAATCACCCATGGCAGTGGTTCAGTAACAGCACACAAGGACTCACTACAACACATTAGATTTTAGATTCCTAGCAAGACGGTGGGTTCTGTGGGCTGCCACATATACCAGAAAGCTGTAGTGAAGGCAGGCAGACAGCGCAGGCCGAGAGTTCTGTATCTTCAGTGCGTGTTCTCACACTTAAAAGAAGTTAACAATAATAGGATGGGGCCTTAATACAGACCCAAGAATGTGACTTTTACAAAGACGGGCTTATTTGAATTTCTGTATTTTCACTAAACATATCAGTTCATATAATCTGATTTGATTACAGAAAATAAGACTATAATTTCAAATGCATTAACCATATCTTGCTTGAACAACATTTTATGCTTACAAATCATTTTTCCCCAGATGATGTAGATAGAACTATTTCATAGAGCAAAATGAGACTACCACAGGAAAACTGGCATACCCACGTCCGGCAACCAGAGCCAGGACTGGAGGCCACAGCACACACAATAGCCACACAGTCCATTTCTGCCCACTGGAAGGTCCTTCACACTCCACAGTCCAGTGCCATACTAAGAACCAAAACAACCCTGAGGCAAACAAATTCCAAAGTTCTAAAGTCCAAGGTGCCAAAACCACATGATATTTGTAAGTATAAAAGCATTGATTTTTACAACTATCTCAGAAATCTAAAGGGCACCTGAAGTAATTATATTTTGTGGTTTCCACAAAAGAACTGTGACAGCTGTTCTTGGTTGTCAGCCTGACTACATCTGGAATTAATAAAACTGAATGGCTGGGCACACCTGGGAGGGACTTTTTCCTAATCAAAGCATTTGATATGGGAAGACCCACGTCTAGTCCAGATCTCTGAGGTGGGAAGAGGCACTTTTAACCTGGGCCGCACCTTCTGCTGGCGGCCGATATAAAGGACACAAAGGAGGATGCTTGCTTTCTGCTTGCTCCCACTCTCACTGGCGAGCCATTCCTTCGTGGGCTTTACAGTCCACTTCTTCTGGATTCTGGTCTATACTGAACACTTGCTGAGATGCCCAGGGTTCTCTACAGGATCAGAACTTACAGAATGATGGGTGACCTGCTTCATCATATTGTGCTAAACAGGTTCTCTCATTGAACCCTGAGCTGGGGCTAGAGGCCAGCAATCTCCTCTGTCCCCACACTGCTGTACTTACAGCAAGTCTCTGCTTTCTACATAGTTTCTAGAGCCAAACCCTCGTTCTTGTCCAGCAAGTGTTCTTAACTACTGATCACTCTAACCCTCTAAGGAACAGCACAACTTAGTAAGAGTAAAGGAGTGGCTGAGCTCAGCACACAGGCTCACTACCGTTACTTCTTCCCTAGACCTGTTTTCCTGGACTCTCAAAGGCTACATACCACACTGACCCTTGTGCTTTGTAATAACTGAGGTGAGATAGGTAATGTCTGACAATTACCCATTCTCTCTTAACTAACTAACAACTGCTTCTTCACAACTTCTGTTACAACAAATGAATGCCATGAAGGTGTTTGTGCACTGCTTGGGGGGAGGGGGGGCGCGGCATATACGTGTGGAGATCAGAATTCAGCTTCCAGTGTATTCCTCCAGTGCTCCACCTTACTTTTGAGACATCTGTCACTGAACCTGGAACTTACACAGCTACCCTGCCCAGTCAGTGAGCCTGTTTCGACCCACCACCATGCCTGGTTTTTCCACTTCTTCAGACCAGAAGAAGTGTATTTTGCTATAAGTTTACCAAAAAATTAGGAAGCTTGTAATCCCAGCACTCAAGAGGCTGGGATGAGAGCATCACAGCCATTCTGAAAACAGCCTGGGCTGCAGAGTTCTAAGCAAGCCTCAGAAACGAGTGAAACCTGAAGACAGGAGGTGTTAGGGTAATCAACAGGAAAGGGAACCCTGTAAACAGCATTCACTTCGGTGGAATGTGACCAAGAAATAATGAAAAACTTCAAGTGAAGCTCTCTCCATGGTAAAAATAACAAAAATGAGAGGAAAACCAGAGTCCAGAGTTCTGGGAAAAAAAAAAAAAAACCACCCAAATTATATACGATCCCGAAAGCTGGGTGTGGTAGCACATGGCTTTGATCCCAATACTCAGGAGGGAAAGGCAGGTGGGTGTCTGTGAGTTCGAGGCCAGCTGTGGTCTGCATAGTGAGTTTAAGGGTGGCCAGGGCTACAGAGAGACTGGGGTGGAGTCGAGGCTGGGGGACCGACCCTGATTTAAAAGAAAAGAAAAAGAAGATACCCACAGACGCAAAGCCTTTCAGGATGGACCCAGAGCCTTTACCCAAGTCTCAGGGAGGTTACAACCAACCAAACTTAAAAAGTCACTCTGTCTTAAAGTATGCAGCCAAGTGGAGGTTACTAGTTGACAGCCAAATGACGCATGGAAAGAACAATTTACTTTTCAAATCCAATTTCATGTAGATTATAATTTTATTACTGTATATACAGATGAAGATAGTTGTAATACATAAATGACACCAAATTTCTTTAAAATATATATATATATCCAAGGAATTATAAATCATCGTCAAGCAACTTGAAGAAAATGTTGTTTATATGAAATATTGCTCCCAAAATCTGAGGTTTCCATGGTAAAGGGCTCAAATCCAGTTTTTCAGCGATGGCTGGATGGCACCAACTAACAAATGCTACTGATTCTGCTGCACGTGTGGGAAGGAGGAGCGGAAACAGTCCAGGGCTCTACTTCTCACCGCACTAAATACACAGCAAGGCATCTTGACTAGGTGAAGTAATCAGGCAATCAAACCAAAAGAAAGCAGATGCTTTAAGAAACATAGCAAACGACAGACCCTCACAGGTCCTCCTGTGAACAGATGCTACAAGCAGCCCCAGGCCTTCCAGAAGGCCTGTGTGGGTGTGGGCTGCCAGGCCTGTCGTTATAGCAACGGTTCTAAGCACATGTGCAGTGACACCAGCTGATTTCTGAAAGCTGCAAATAGAAGATAATGGCATTAAAATAAAAAAGGTTTCCAGAGTAAAGATCACCACCCATTCCCTCCTCTCTCCAGCCTACACTATTCTCTAGACATCATTGTTCAGCAGAGCAAAAAAAGCATGAAGACAAATGCAGTCTGCAGCCCCACATATGCCAAGTCATCTGCATAAGGATACTCCTACAAAACCTAACACGGTGGATCCATAATCCCATACTGGCATGTTACAGGCAAGAAATGGCCAAGCCTGGCAAGAGTCCTCTGCCTGGAGGGCTTTCTGGGCCCACTCTCAACAGTTGGCTCTTCCCTGGCCTCCCACATAACAGTCCCTTCTTCCTTTGGAGCCTTTCAAGCTCTCAGCAGCTGGGTTACAGTCAAGCCAGCTGCTGACAGGTAAGTCCACACAAGCTAGCAGCTGAAGAGAAAAGGCAGGGAGGCTGCCCAAACCAAGGGCCCAGCAGAAAACCATGGGTCTCCGGGAAAGCAGAGCAACCATCACGGTTTTGAATTAAAAACCTGTTTCTATCATTTCTTCTGCTTTGTGGGAAGGGGTTGAAAAAATGTGAAGTCCCTGGAAATAGGAAGGCACGGAAAGGGTGCGGAGATGACTGCACGCAGACAGAAACTATCCCTGCGACAACCTCCCCCGGTAATACTGCTCACCTACCCCACTATCTTTCTCTCCTTCAGCCCACAATGCTAACAATGCTAACAAATGGTTTTATTATACTTCTACCACATTTCTGAGGCTTCACCCAGAAACTAGGCAGATAAACCCTAAGCACAGGCTGACGCTGAGGACACCGGATGGCCTTTAGCCCTTTATTTGGTAGACCAGGACTGGGGCCCCTTGTGTCATGGCCCCCATGTGTGGCGGTGAGAAGACAACTTGAGGCAATCAGTGGTGGCTTCCCTCGTGTGGGTTTAGAGCTCAAGCACAACTGTGAGGCTCACTCAGCAGCAAAGGTTCTTCGCTGAGCTCTCTCACTCACCCTGAACCAACATGCTTAAGACAAAAATTGGTATTTCATGTTACAAAGTAACATTTATTGGTCTCAACAGTGCATTATTCATTATAACCAAATTAAATACTATTCCATGGAACATACAATTTCGTGTTAAAGGATTGAGAAAAGACATAGAATGTGCAGGCTAGTTTTGTCAAGTAACACAAGCAAGAGTCCCCTGGGAAGACAGGATCAACAAGGAATTGTCTAAATTAATTTTTGGCCAGTGGACATACTGGTATTTAAAAGCAACAACAATAAAATGTGTCTTTGTGTCTCTTGTGTATGTGCACACGTGTGTGGATAACCAAGGAAGTCAAAAGGTGCCAAGTGTTGAGCTGTAGTTACAGGCAGCTGTGAACTCTCAGATGTGGACGCTGGGAACTGTCAAGAAGAGCGAGGGCTCTAACCTGAGCAACACATTTCATGGAGAGCAGCTGAGCCAATAGCAGGTGTGCAGCCGATGCAGGTAATAGAGCCAGTTCTCTGAGGGGCTATAATTATGTACCAAATAAACTTTTTCCCCCTTAAGTTGCTTTATCAAGGTACTTTATCACAACGAAAGAAACAAAACTAAAACAAGAATAACCAAAATTTTATTTACTCATTGGGACTGCTATTCCTGGTTGTCAACTTGACTACATCTGGAACGAACAGGCTTCTGACCTAGATATTGACATGGGGTGACACACACTTCAGATCCAGAACCAGTTCCAAATCCAGGCGTGGTGGTGCACACCTTTAATTTAGGCAACACCTTCTGCTGGAGGCCTCCAAAAGGACAATGGAAGAAGGAAGGCCTTATTTGCCTGCTTGCGAATACTTAGCACTGCTGGAACCTACTAGATTCTTGGACTTCCCATTCACAGTAGCCCGCTGTTGGGTTAGTTGGACTGCATACTGTAAGTCATTCTAATAATTTCCTTTAATATATAGAGACATTGCATAAGTTCTCTGACTCTAGAGAACCCTGACTAATACACCCATAGTGTCTTTCTGAAGTGAATCATACCCAAATAGGAAGTAAGAGAAGAAGAAAAATCAAACTGGGCTCCTACCAAATGCTTCAGAGGTTAATAATTTATATGCAAACGATATCTATGTACCCCTAAAATAATAGACATTGTCTCAAAGATCCAGCTATGTACATTGAGCTTCTGGTAAATTGTTCCAGAGGGGGGAAAAATAATCTCAAATCCTGTTTTTAATAAGTAATATATTCCACAGATTGTACGCCTATGCCTGCCACATGAGTACAAGAGACTAAAACACAGAGGTTATGGTTAATCGGAGAGAAAAGGTAAATACAAGAGTGTCTCTCAACTCGGACGGACGGACTGCCTGCTTTGGAATTTCACTCTAGTCAGAAAACATGGAGCAGCAGAAATTTCTCATCAGTCAGTGCCAGATAAGCATTCCTAACTACAAGCTCCCATCACAGACAAAGGTCAAAGTGCATTCTGAAGGATTCACAGTTTCTAGTTAAAGAAACCTGAGGTGAAATGTCTCCACAGTCTTCTCTGCATTTGTTCTGGCTTGCCCTGTGCCTTCAACTAAATGTGGTAAACTAACAAAAACGAGGGAATACAGGCACTCTGGAAACTATATGCTGTTACTGTTTAAGGTGTTGAGCATCTCCAAATCTGTAACAGGAGAGTGTGTAGACATAAATTTTAGCTCCATTAGCCCTTCACAGGGGCACACTTTACCATTCATTGGCTAAAATAGTGAGCAAGAAAATTAATGAGCCTGTCTTTTCATCTACAAACTTGTGGAGGGGGGGAAGACACACTGGGGAGAGGGAGGATAGGAGATCAATGTTTCAAACCTTTAGGACGGTTCTAAGTCTGTGCTCTGTGGAAAGCAAGCGGAACAGCCCAAGTGCACAGCACACACTGGCAACCGTAATTAATGACAGCTTCCCAAGCCCTTTAGGTCAATGACTGAGCTTTAACGATCCATTTCAAATTACATTTACATGGCGCTTTATTTTGTACTTATTTTATTCAGAGCCTCTAAGTAGCCTCAGCCGAACAGCTGGCATTATTTCCTCTTTACAAACGAAAAACCTGGAGCCGAGAAAGTGCACACACCCTCACCTCCAGGCAACAGCACCCACTGGAGGCCATGGCTGTCAGCATGGCCGAGCTGACTCCCATGTGTCTGTTTAAACCAGAAGGTTTGCTCTAGAGGCTGACATCCCATCTTCCGGGAACCCTGTCCTTCCCTTCTCTAAAGGCTGCCTCGGCACCTTGGGGACAGCTCCTGGAAGTCATCATCGCGGAGGTCAGAAGGGGCTGATGAAGGCTGGGTCCTTATCTGGAGCTACCCGAGGCTTACAGATTAAATAAGACACAGAGGCCGTTACACAGGCTTAAACAGTGGGGCAAGAGGCGTCATGAGGCATCTCCCACCATGAGTGCTGTGAACAGACCCGGGAGGGGCAACTCTGGAGGTTTTTATCTTCCACTTTAAGAACACCGAACAACACTTCTTGGATTTTTTTAGAAAGCTCAGAAATAAAAGTGAACGACAACTGCCTGCAGAACTGCATATCACAAAAAAACCAATGCAATCAAAAGGGGACAAGAAGTTATTCAGGTAAAGTCTGAAGGGATCACCCCACCATCATCTAAATAAGGCCCGTGCTAGACACCAAAGTACTCCGAGAGGAGGGTGGAGTGAGGCGACCTCTACCACAGACTCCTAACCAGATCTGCACACAACACAGCCAGCCCACCAGCACAGATGCAATAATCTGACCAGCAATCACAGAGTTTGAGACCCAGGAAACAGATTATCACTAACACCTGACTGACCACACACGAACTCTAAAAATGTCAAAAGAACTGACGGGAAAGGAGAGGGAGAAACTGAGTGCAGAAAGGGAGAGTTGGTGATGTCTTGTGTCTTATCTCTATCGATTTTCCCCTATTTTGCTAAAATATAGAGAAATAAAGATATGAGAATAAGAGAGACTGAGAATTGCTTTATAATTAATGGTGAGGAAAAAGCCTTCTTTGCTCTTTTAAGTTTAAAAAAAAAAAAAAAAGCCCAAGTGTGAGCACAGTGGACCTTTAATCCCAGCACCCTAGAGACTGAGGCAGCCAGAGTTATACAGTGAGACTCTTTCTCAAAAACAATAATTAAAATAATTTTCTCTTAAGAGCGTCTTTTAACATTGCATATAATGTATTGTGGTTCTAGGCCTTTCTTTAAAACACAAAGGAAACTCCTTTCTGTTTGTAGACATTTCCCTCATCCATGTTGTCAAACACCCATTTTTTTAGGGTGCGCGCGCGTGCGTGCGTGCGTGTGTGTGTGTGTGTGTGTGTGTGTGTTGAGGCCAGAGGTTGACAGTGAGTGTCTTCCTTGATCTGTTGTTCTCCATTTATTGAGGTAGGATCACTCTCTTAGAGTTTGCCAATCTGACTAGCTGGCAAGCCTGCCTGGGGAAGCCCTGTCTCCACCACCCGAGTGATGGGGTTATAGGGTGAAACAGGCCCACCCACCGGCAATCCACTGATACTCAATTTGTAGAGTTAGCACTTCACCCCAGCTTCATACCTCTGGTTTCTGAAAATGGACAAATGATACCACAGGCAAGATGCCTCAGAAAAAAAGCTAAAAAGTTGAACCTGCATTCCTCCAGATAGGTTCACGACAAATGATCAGTTTCATCTGCTAACAAGGAAAATGAAAATTATTATTGCCACTATCACTATAAAGCCTAAGGTCCTCAAACGGAAAGGAATCCTCTTGTCTCCATCTCCCACGCACACCAGAATGTCAAAGGAAAATGAGAACTGCGCTAAGCCAGGCTCATACCTGTGATCCTGCAATGAAGAGGCTGAGGCAGAGCGATCACGGGGAGAAGCCAGCCTACGCCAGGGGTGGAGTCAACACAACGGGATGTTCTAAATATCCAGCAGAATGGATAAAATCAGATAAAAAGAGTGGGGAAACACAATGGCATACAGGATTCTGAAAGTCAACTGACCCTGAACCTCTCAAAGCATGACCACCCACTTCACACTCTGCTTCTAAATGCACCATTGAACTGTGGGCCCAAACAACCCCTTCCTTAAGGTGCTTTTGTCAGGTATGTCTCTCCAACATATCTAGACTAATACTGTCTAGGCATGCTAGACAGTCTGTCAAGACATTAGGCCACAGGGCAGCTCAGCACACCCAACCCCTTCACTGCCCAAAGCATAAAGATCAAAATCATGGAAACTAGATATCCAGACCAAAAAATATACCTTCCCATGAACAACTCATGGAGACTGCTAGCAGCAAGTGACCAAGGTGAGTACTCTTTTCTGAAGCCATTGGGGTGTTTGTTTAAATAGGAGAGACAGAGACAGGCTCATTTAAAAGATAAAACAAAAAGAGGCCCCTGAACACCCCACACTGCTGGCACTGCCAGGAAAGTTGCTCAACACACACAAGAAGGGAAAGGACCCCAGCCCTCAGCCCTTCAAGGTTATTTACTCCACACCCAATGCTCTCTTCCCTCAGTCCAAGACCCCGATCAGCTGCAATCATGCTTAGAGGCTTCTCAGCAAGCACAATGTGACTGACAAAGTGAAAGTAATGTCTTAGCTGCTCCATTTCTCAGCAACAAAGCTTTCTGCCCACTTGGTACTAATCTACCAAATTAACCAGCTGGGTGTTAACAGGCTGTCTAGGTGTGCGCTGACATGACAGCACGCCTTCTGGACACTGGTACATGTATGTCACCAAGGTACTAACTAATAAAGCACAGGCATCCGTCTGTGCTTCTTCACAGGGATAAGAGCAGTGGAAATGAGGTCATTACCTACTTGTTTAATGACATGTTTTTAAATCTTGTTTCTCACTGTTTCTTTTTATTATGGCATATTGGTGAGGGGTGCATTAAACAGTAATGGAGTTTGAGGAAAATCTTAATGGAGTTTCTATGGGAAATCTTAAAACACCTTTTTACTTCTTACTTTATATACTAGCACTAATTTAAAAAACAAAACAAAACAAAACAAAAAAAACTGTAACATAAGCAGAAAGAGCCTCTCTGTCGTCTCTGCACAGTAACTCAAAGGAAGAGCCAGAACCCGCTCAAACATGACAGCTGAACACAAAGAAGGACCTAGTCACACACTTACAGGTTTGGGGTTTATTTTCTTCTGTTTTGAGTTATACTGTGAGCAGCCCAGGCTGGACTAAATTTCTCAGTCTTCCTCCTCTGATGTCCTGAGGGCCAACGTTAGAAACATAGACCGCCAACCCTAGTAATCTAATTGTTTTTAATGAGCAACAGTTAACAGCAGCTGTCAGGATATACCACCCAACAGGACCAAGATATCCAAACTCAAACAATGTCTTTGTAGTTGCCAACAAAAAGATTGACCACTGCCCTGGCTAGGAGGAGGATAGAGCAGCAACTTACTGAGACAAGGTTGGTTTCTGGCAGTAGAAATGATACAGGCCAAGAATCCAAAGTCTGCATAAGCAAGGAAGGGTTTATCTCAGGTTCTACCCCTAAATAACAAATTGAATGTGGAGCTGAAAATCTTCACTTTGATTCATTCAACTGTTCCAAGATAAACGTCTTTAAAAATTAAAACTTACATGCCATCAGCTTTACATTAGGTAGAAAGGTTGTGCAGAAAACAGTCTCTGGGCCCAGAATCTAAAGATCTTTCCTTTCCTCCTTACCTTGAATTTCAAAGAAAAGAAAACTGAAAACCTGCCTCTGTGAGTACGACACAGATCTCTCTCATACATACTCCACGGTCCAAGCACTGCCTTAACTCTGTCCTGTACTTGGTGGGGCCAGGGAAGAGCACGATACCACGGCACACAAACACCTGTGACCCCTGCTCGGAGGATATACGGACTCTGCAGGAGTTTGTAGAGTGGCAAACCTACTGCCAGAACACCGGGGTCAGAGGAGAAGGCACTTGCTCCTCTCACCTGTCCCCCTCCCCCCTTGATGTTCTCAGAAAGACCTGCTGACACAGTTGTTAAGAAACGGTGTGTATCATCACAAAAAAAACCCAAAATACAAACACAAGCCACCCCTTCCCAAACAAATGGAGGTGGCCATTAAAACAAACAAACCTGCTCTATGACCTTCACGCCCTTAGGCAGTTTGGGCCTCCCATCTAAGGGCATGAAGGGCCAGTGAATGAAGTTTCCATTTAGATGCTCACTGGTGCCTCGACTGACCTATACTGTTCCAGGTATGGTGCACACACCTTTAATCCTAGTGCATGGGAGGCAGAGGCAGGCAGATCTCTGAGTTCTAGGACAACCTAGTCTATAAAGTGAATTTCAAGACAGCTAGGGCTACACAGAGAAATCCTGTCTCAAAAAATCTAAATAAATTATATATATAAATATAAAAACTGTGTGTCTATGTGTGTATACACTGTTCCTACAGGAATGACAATCTAGTTAGGTAAAGACTCAGTAAGAAACCTTCACCCTACCATCTGGGTGTCCTTTTTGTCGTGACTGCCTAAATGTTACCTCAGAGTCTGGACTACCATCAACCAGGCCATGTAACCAACCCAGAACTTGACTCCCCAGAGTTACAGCAGCGCACTGTGAAACAAATACATTATGATAGGTTAACAGGGCTGAGGACAGTGGCTCACATCTGTAACCCTGGCGGTCAGGAGGCTAAGGCAGGGGGGCTGTCACAAGATAAAGAGGTCAGCCTAGGCTAGACTATTTGGTTTCCAAGTCTGTCTGTGCAACAGGGTGAGGCCCTGTTTCGAAACGTGTGTGTTTAGTGATGGAAATGGCATGGCAATACTCCATTGAGAAACAAAATATAAAAATTTGGGCAAAGATGCCTCGTCATTTAATAAGCACTTGTGGGTCCTTTGTGATTGGGTAGTCATGGCTATGGCGGCAGCTACCTATCAGTAGTGTCCACTCACCCCTATCAGGAGTCACAGGGGGAAACAATCCCATGAAGCCGGGCATTGTAGTTCAACAAAACCTAAGAACATAAAACCACCAAGCAGAAAACACGACTGCTCTTGCTCCAAAGGTGTAAGAATGGCACTCAAGAAATGCTAATTGACTTGCCCAAGATAAAAAAAACAAAACTACAAAAACCTGAAAGTGCTCTGCCTTTAACTGTGCCCATTTTCTCTGTACCCAAATGAGTACTGCTGGCAAGTAGATGGCTGGAGTAGAAAGAGAATGGTGATCAGAAAAAGACCAATAGGTTCAAGAAGGTCCCAGCCGGGGGCCAGGCCCAAAGTCAGACCTGGTAAATGTGGGTACTCCTTATGAGCCTGCCTATGTGATGGCTGTGCAGGAAAGACTACAAGAGTCTATCTAATAGCACACAAGCGTTGTTTTTATCCTCAATTATCTGGTCATTGTCTTTGTTTAAATTGCATTTGCACACTTATAGATTGTAAATAGTCTATGGTATAAAGTGGAAATTTCTGCTTTCTTTGGAGACTTATGTTATCACGATGTTTTGCTGGGGCAGACAGGTGAACGGACACATGACACGTTAGAAGGAATAAATATGGCCCACCCCACCCAGTCCAGACAGCGGGAGGTCAGAGGAGCTCTTGCCTCACCAGTCTTAGCCGACAAGGCGCATGTACTGGTTCACCCTACACCGCGTTGTTCAGCTTCGCTTGTGGTGAATTCATAGAGAGAAACTCACCTAAGAACTTCTCCTGAGATCCCTGTGGTATTCTTGCCAGTTCCCCAGACCCAGGCCTACTGGTGAGCGTCACAGTCTCTTCTGGATTGCACCACCCTTGCTGGTTTGGTTTGGTGTTTGCTAGTGGACTGGACTGAAAGCAGCAAAGACTGGAACTGCCCCAAGGAACCCAAAGAACTCTTCTGACCAGGTCCACCACCCCCCCCCCGTACCCTAACAGCCTGTCTTCCCCACTACCTCTGGTGGGTGGTGGGCTGGAGGGGAGGCTGAGCCCTTATTAAAGTAGGCTGTGAAAAATACATGCCTACAATGGTAGGATTTTTTTTAAATTATCAATGACAGGGGTTAGAGAGATGGCTCAGAGGTTAAGAGCATTTGCTGCTCTTCCAGATATGGACGTTCATAACTATCTATAATTCTAGTTCCAGACACTTGTGGTACACAGGCCTATATGCAGGCTAAATACCATACACATAAAAACTAAACTAAGAAGGATCACTGAATCCTAGCACATTAAAAGGCAGTATCTTTTGCAAGGAAGGAAATGCAAAAGTCCCATGTATAGGCAAAGTTCTTGGTGACAGGCTTCTTTAAGCCCAGTTACCCACTGAGATGTGGGAAAGCACAGGACAAGAGGCTGGAAGAGTAGGGTACACTAAGAAGAGCATTTCTACACAGTATTGTTCAAACACTTGTTCAAAAAAGCAAGAGTGATACCATCTTATACCACTGCCCTTTCTAGCCCAAAGAAGGACAGTGCACGTAACAGCTTGCCTGTGGTAGCAGTAGACTTCAAGAGGGCAGGAGACTCCCCAAGTCTGATGCCAGCCAGGACCCATGCTAACTAAGGTTATGCGGGGAGACAGGCGGGCAGTTTGTCATCCAAAGGGTCTCGGTATTTACAGTTAGTTCACCATCCAGGCTTGACATCTTCTATTCTTAGGACACACCACCAACCAACCAAAGAGAAGGAGTAGAAAGAGACAGAGGAAGGGCCAGAAGGCAAAAGCTGGGGACACTGCTGACAGAGGAGCTCTGCCAGACCCAGGCGTGCACCTGCAGAAGACAAGGACAGGCACGAGCAGACATCTGTAATTTTGTAACATGCACTGGTGTTTTGCCTGTGTGTATGTCTGTGTAAGGGTGCCACATCTTATGGGCAGTAAGTCACAGGCAGTTGTGAGCCGCCATGCGGTTACTGGGATTTGAACCCAGGTCCTCTAGAAGAGCAGTCAGTGCTCTTAACCACTGAGCCTTCTTCTCTCCAACCCCAGACAGTCTTTAATACAGAGCTATTTACCTTTTATCTGCCACATCTGCTGACAAAGGTCACATTTACAAGGAAGACAGGTTAGGAACGTTCTGACTGTATCCTCACTGGCTCCAGGATGTTTGCACTGAGGCAGCCCTTTTAAGTTGCTTGTAGAAATAGAAAATGGTACGGCTGGTGCAGAAAACAGTGCAGAGGTTCTCTCTGCAGAGACAGTGGTACTCTCCTCTAATCCTAGAAGACAGATCTCTGTAATTGCGACACACCAACCTGGTCTACAGATGCATTCAGTGAGAGCCTCTCCTTAAAAAATAACTTTTTTACAGCCCTATAGTTTAGCAATTCTACTTTGTAGCATTATGATAGTTAATCTTGACTGCCAAGCTAATTGGATTGAGAAACATCTCCAAGATTAAACCCCTGGGTGTCTGAGAGGGCATTCCAGGAATGACTACTTTGGAAAAATACCTCCCAGGAATATGGGCGTTACCATTTCCACAGGCTGGGGGCTGGATGAAATGAGACGTGGGTAAAGGTGACTGAAGAGATGGCTTCCTAGTTCAGAGGACTTACTGCTCTTCCAGAGGACCTGAGTTCGTACTCTACACCAGGTCAGGTGGCTCATGACCATCTGCAATGCCAGCCCAGGAGATCTCAACTCTCTTTCCTGGCCACCCTGGTCAACTGTACAGGTGGCATATATTCAACACAAACATGAACACAGAAATAAAACTAAAATCTAAAAAAGAAAACAAAAAACCAAAACCCAAGGAAAAGGTAGAGCGCTCTAATGCACTCTCTCCTCCCACCAAGCCTTCCCTAACAAGGACTTAGGGGCAGGGAGAGATCCTTTTCTGAAACTATAAGCCAAAAATAAGTTTTCCCAGGAATTTCTGTCAGATGGTTGTCATAGCAATGAAAAAACTCTAACAGAGGTACATACTCAAAAGAACTGAAAGCAAGCTCTCAAAAAGATATTTAAAATCTCACATTCCCAGCTCACATTAAATAATTTCCAACCTTATAGATGAGCAAACTGTATGTTATGTCCGACAAAGGACTAGTATTCATCCTTTAAAATGAAGGGAGTGGGGCACGGTAACCTGTGTGTTTAATATGAGACACTGTGTATATTAATAGTATGCAGAGATCATACGGGTACAGAAGGGAGCCCCGCCTCTGTGGTGCACCTCAAATCTGCCCTTGTCTGACTAGCATACCGTCTGCTCCTTTGTGAAGGTGACTCTCCTTTTTTTCTTTTTGGTCACTGTTACTACTTATCCGGGCACGGTCTCATTATGTAACCCGGACTGGCCTGCAACTCCTGATCCTCCCACCGTCTCAGCCTCACAAACGCTTGGATTTCTAGAGTACAGCACCGTGTATACTTGACTCTCCTTTCCTTTTTAAAAAATGTTTATCTTTTATTTTCAACCTATATTTTATCTTCCTTTCTTTTAAAAAAGGTAGTAGAACCACAAAAAAAGAAATTAGTGAATACTTCTAGATACAACCAAATCCAAGTGTTATACTTGGTTCTTTAAAGTGGCCCTAGAGGTGTTCTGTATCACACTTGATCCCAGAAAGGAGGTGGACCCTTTGTTCCTTTCAATAAAGGAGAATCTGAGACGCTAGATAAACTATGAACCCAGGGTTATAGTCAAAACTACACTAGTGTTGGCAGGTGCAGATGGCAAAGTCCTATGGGAAACTCAGAATCAGTCATTTCTTACCTCTTTCCAGCTGTCACAACTGTATGCACTGGACAATGCTCCCACATCACACACAGAGTATCTTGGCATGTATAAATGACACAAAAGCCCTGGGAAAGTAATGTTCACACATAACCTTGCTGCTGGTCATGCTTTGCTCAACTAGTGCCATCTATCCAGCTATACAAACCAGTGGTCCAGTGCGCCTAACTTAAAACACATACTCAGAAAGGGAAAACAATACAAAATCAAGCTTAGGTTATTTCTATTTTACCACTAGGAAATGTACACAGGTATTCCCTAAACTTCATTCCCCTTAAGAATAAGTGGCCTGCTCCATGTTTCTCTGGTGAGGGCCCACAGCAGAAAGTCAGCTCTGTGAAGACAAAGCTGTACTCAGAAGCCAAAGGAGGCTTCAGAGGATCTATACATTGACACAAACTGCTTTCCTTTCGTAATCACTGAGATTTCTATTATGGTGACCCAAGCAGTGCTGTGTGTATGCAGCAAACTGTAACGAGAATGTGAAAGGTGCCAGTCATGGCCCCTGTGCACATGAAGACTGGTGCTGTGCCCAGGACTAGAGGACATTAAACACGTCCTTTATGTTACTGAACTCTACATGTGACACCTCATTTACCTTTCTTTTTAAACCTAAGATCCACTAAACACAGTGTTTTTAACTTAGTAAAGGAGAGACCACCTAATCCAATGAAAGTACACAAACATCAAGCCAAGTGTAATGGCACACGCCTGTAGTTCTAGCTACTTGGAAGGCTGAGGCAGATCATCACTGGCAACCAGGAAATAGCTCAGAAAACCTAGCAAGACCATGACTCACAAAAGAAAAAGAATACGGATATTAGGATGCGTGTCTTGATGTTTTCACAAACTGCTTTTCTAAAATACTACAGAGAATCAAATACAGTATTCCAGAAAACAGTGTGTACAGAAGCAAAGGAGACACCGTTCTAATACTGAAGAATTCTCATCTAAGTGTGCCACAGATGAGTTTTCTAGGCAGCATCCATTAAGCATCACCCTTCACTTATTAGGTAAGCAGTGAATCACTGATTAGCAATGAACTCAAATATAAAGAAGTAGTCACCACCAGTCCAGATCCTTTACCCACTATATCAATAGTGTAATACTGTGTGTAAGCAAAACTTTGTTCCAATTTTACACACCCAGTGTTTGCACACTGATAATGTACTACTTGTGGGTACAGTCTCTAAGTCAGGACTAGACCATGTCACCTGCATGTCACATTCTATCTTTATTGCAGATAATACACATGTTAGATGCAGACTGCTTAAGCATCCTTTCTCCACTGCAGTGCAGAACAGATAACTTTCCAATAATCAGCATTTTCCATATAACCAATCACAGACACAAGGGATAGCGATTCCCAATGACGTGCGAGTCTGCTTCAAGGGACCCAGACATACAATTCTTAGGCTGCAGAATGACGGTGCCATGCTGTAACCATGTGTCATACTCCTTCTGCCTGGTGCCCCAGTGTTGATTGTTCAGGCAGGACTTGGGGACCTTTGACCTTGTTAGCCTTAATATGCGGACTTCAGTTGCCCTTCAGAGAGAGTCAGCAGTGCCACAAAACTAGAAATTTGTCATCTGGATCAATGACCATTTCATCAACACAACTTTGTAATTAAGGGCTTGTGATAATACATATTGTTTTGAGTTCCACAGTTACATATTACAAACGGAAACAAGTTGCATTTTCTTTCATTATTTTTTTTAAAAAAAAAAATCTGGCACATACATCACTCATACATTCTCCCTTGTGGAACAGCGCATACTCCAAGGAAGACCGCCACTGACACACCTATTCCCCAGAGATCACCACACAAAAACACTGCTTCTAAATTCAGGACTAAAAGTGGTCAAGCCAGGTGAGTAAGGATTACAGAGAAAAAAATAACCACTTAGCTAGGGGGAGGGGTGTGTGTGGCCATATTCAATCAAGAAGAGCTTCTATTTCCCAGGGGAAAGATGGGCATTCACAGAAGGAGACAGCAAGACCTTCAGCCTGAGTCGTAGGAGAGCCAGCAGAGAGGATGAGTCAGAAAAATCACAAGTCTCACTAACTGGTTTCATTAAGTGCGCCAAAAGTTTTGTTAAACAAGATCTAATCTTTACCCGAATTAAAAGGTGCATTAACAAATGAGAGCTGAAGAATCTCCGTTGTAGCATTCTGAACTGCCCAACCCCTTGGCTCCCTGCTGTAATAACCTCAGAGAAGATAAATGCACACATGTTTTTTCCACACACGAGGGTCACTCTGCTTGTCCCTGTGAACCTGGATGCCCTACTTAACCAGCCTAGCCTGACTGCCTAAAAACAAACCAAAAGGCTAAGCCAGGGAAAATACACCAGGCTCCATTTGGAATGGAGCCTAAAACATACAGCAACACAATGAATCAAACGAGTTGAAGCATGAATAAAACAGAATAAACAAAAACGCAGCCCAAATTCAATAAGAAAATATGACTACTAGGTTTTGTTTTGTTTTTTAAATTATACAAAGGTATGACTCAGTGATGGAGTGATTGTCTAGTATGGTGAAGCTCAGTAGTCCAGCGTTGCAAACCAAAATGACTAGTAGGAAGGGTGGTAAGATGGTTAGTGTTTTAGAGCACTTACTCCTCAGTTCCCTGCACCCACCAGTACTTCACTAACTCCACTGGGAAGGGACACTCTCTTCTAACCACCGTGGGCTCCTGCACATGCAAACACCTGAGTGCACACACAGACACATAAAATACTTTAACAGTAATTTCTGAATTCGCCCTGAACCTTAATATTATACATCAATTTACTGCCTGTGCTTAAATGGCAGGAAGCAGGTTTGAGGTTTATTGTTGGGAAGTTGTGGCCAGCCCAACTGCGGGTGAACCCTCAGTGCATAGTCTAAATCACTGTTGTGTGCACCTCGCATGCGCACACATTGCTCCTTATCCTATGCTGCCCAATCCAACCTTTAACACCTCCACACCCCCTCACACATAAACCTTGGCAAGCTGACCAAGGTGCCTCTTTCACTAGTCCTCAAGCTTTGTGGGTCACCACTGCAGGACCTGCCCTTCACCTGTGCCCTATAACACTTACTGTCCAACTGGCAGTTTATTATGGTCTGATAAGTGACACGGCTCAATCAGCAGAAAAACCAACCTAGAGAAAGTAAGCTTATGAGAAACTGTGATCGATCTTGAAAGATTACGCTCCCGTGCAGTTCAGTTACTTACTGAGCAACTAGCACTGACATACATGCCACCGAGTGTAGGAGGAGCTCCAGTGGGCTGACAAGATGATTTAGTCTATAAAGTACCTACCGTGAGCCTCTGTTCAGATCCCTAGCACCCATGTAAGAGCTGTGCCATCAGGCACAGTGGCAGGTTCCAGTAATCCCAGCATGGGGGAGACATGGGGAAGAGGGCTGGAGTGGCCGCAGTGGAAGGAAGGGAGACATGGTTCAGTGGGTAATAACATACTACTCACCCACAGGCTGCCCATCCAGCAGCTCACAACTAACTTTAATCCCAGCTCCAAGAGACTGGAAAACTACTTCTGTCCTCCACAGGTACCTAAGTTCACACTCGAACATAAACAGGCAGCCACAGGGTACATACATAGAACTTGAAAAAGAACTTTCTGAAACACAGACTATATTTAAGATGCTACAAACACTTCTTTACCATAGATCATCAACTAGCATACAGAAGGCAAGGAGTTATCTTTTCAAAGTACTCCGTGCTCCCTATGAGACTATCAACTAAGTGGGTGGTGGTGGCGCACACCTTTAATCCTAGCACTAAGGAGACAGAGGCAGGTGGATCTCTGAGTTCCAGGACAGCCAGAGCTACACAGAGAAACTTTGTTTGGGGTGGGAGTGTGGACAGGAACGGACAGGGACAGGCACATGACACATACGAATGGCAACTGCTTGAAGAGTCACGGGTCCCTTTTGAGCTCCATCCAGGAGGTCATGTACTAGCTTGCCAACAACGACACTATCTATTCAGACTGCCAGGCGGACACCCAGGACAGGGGAAGAGCACTTTGGACATCAGTAGCAAAGTTGACAACACTATGTTAGGCTTCAAGCTTTAGCATCACAATCATATTCCAAGATATTTTCCCAACTTGAGAGAATCTGGAAGTACAAACATCTGTAAACTCAACTTTAATAAAATGGTCTCAAAATAACAAGTAGATGCTGTTGACAGGCCTTCCTGGTGAAGTTAGCACAACCATTCCAAACCAATGTTGGTAATCTGCTGGCTACTTGAGAGGTAAATTCTCTAAAAGAAGGGAAAGTACCAGAGAAGAAAATGATTTCTGGAGAAAAACAAAACAACATGTAAATGAATTCTGGAACGCTAAGATCCATTCACTTCCTTTTACTTGAACATGAATATCCTAACTGGGCTTGAACTCAACTCAGAATTCTCTGTTCATTCTCCTGAACAGCTGGGATTATCAGGCAGTACCACCGCATTAGACTCTCAGATTCCATTTCATAGAACACACTGATGAGCCCCTGAGTACCATGATACCTGGGACCTTAGCGCATCTCTCTCTCTCTCTCTCTCTCTCTCTCTCTCTCTCTCTCTCTCTCT
>JADRCH010000090.1:12648859-12690199 GCA_019843965.1 Rhynchomys soricoides
TCTCTCTCTCTCTCTCTCTCTCTCTCTCTCTCTCTCTCTCTCTCTCTCTCTCTCACACACACACACACACACACACTCACACACGTAACTTGTACTACCTACTTGATACTTTCATCATAACTCAGAAAATTCATGAAGGGCCTATGGCAAGGTTCCAATGTTACCATAAACCTGATTTATTTGTTGGGGGTAGAAGCTGAGAGAAAGTACAAACTACACAGCTGGCTCTCAGAGCAGAACCCTTCAGGAGCTCCCCAGGGTGCTACCTGGCGGGAAGCCAGTACTGCACACATCACAGGGTACTTAGGCCCTTCCCATAAGTGCTTCCGGGCTATCTTGACTTGCTTTCATTTCTTCCTCTTTGTTAGCCTTTCTGACAAGGTAGGAGATGTACAACTGGACTCAACCAGCTGGTCACACGCCTGCCGGTGCGCCCATGCTAATGGGACAAGGAGAAAGGCTGAGAACAGGAACAAGCATGTCAATTAGTAGCACGGCCTGAAAGCAGCAGGTGCCTTGAGAACTAGGAAGTCCTCTCCAGTTGGGGACAGCCCTGGGCTTTTTGTATTCTTTTTGTATTCTTATTCTAATTCTGCCCTCCTGGGAGGGGCTTCAGACAAGGAGTGAGTTACACCCGGGGACTTCTTGTGAACCAATCCCCTAATGAATAAAAGAGCCAATCACTGGGCGAGTAAGGAGGGACTTCCGGGGGGGAGGGGGAGGAGGAAGAGGAAGAGGAGGGGGAGGAGGAGGAGGAGGAAGAGAGGAGCAGGAGAGGAGGAGAGTCTTTTGGAATGGGGAGAGCAGATAGGTAAGAAGTAGCTAGTGGATCCACAAGGATTCCCCACCAGAGGAATCAGACTTTGATAAGGTTTACAAGATTAGGGTTTAGTTGATGCGCCCTGAGACTGAGTTATCGTTGTTTCTGAACTAAGTTTGTGTTGTATTTTCCTTCACGCAGCGGCTTGTCTGCGTTCCAGAGAGAAAGGTACAGCGGCAAAGTGTGGGTTTGCCTGATGTGCACCACAGAGGCCATGGGGGTATCGAAGCATGGGGCTGGCGTGGTAGCGACCCGCCAGTGGGAACCTGGTGAGCGGGGTGGAGCAACGGTGGAGCCCTGACTCAGCCCTTCTTCACACTGGTATGTTTGCAGGCCTCCAGGCATCTCCCACAGCACAAAACCTTGGTGATTCCATCTAACAGCAGCTAAGGATTTGTCAGCAGCTGCAGGTCACTGCTACCCTAAACTACAACAGCACTGCAAGTGCTGTGCACTGTGCACATCCTACAGCATTGGACAAGACAGACACCCGGGTAAGAGGCTGTGTGCATGTGTGCATCTGAGGCGCACACATGCACACGGTTTAAGTTTCCTCCACTTGCCTTTTCACTTTGTCTGCGACTGTTGCTCCTCCTTGGGGTCCTGTTGGAAACACCGTACCGGCAGCAAACTACTGCATTTACTCAAGAGACTTCACTTATCTGTTTCTAGTTTTGTTCACAATACTCAAATGTTTGAATGTCCTAAAGCAAACCAGAATCCAAACAAAGCATGTTTTCACAGTATTTTTTGGGTGCACTTGGGAGGCACAGGTAAGCAGATCTTGAGTTCCAGCCCAGCTACAGGTACATGGCAAATTAGGAAAAAATACTGTAATTACTAAAAACCCACACTCCCCCCCCCCCCAATCTTCTCAGGATTGAGCTCTAAGGAGATATAGAACATTCTAGAAGGGACAACATGCTAGGAGTCAACCTACCAGTGATACTGAAGACACACACCATCTCCTACGCCATCAAGTCCCAGAGCAAAATCCTGACAGGATATAGATTCAGCAAGTTAGAGAAACCCTGAGAAACCTCTATGCCACAACACTCTAGACAATGAATGGAGCACGGCAGAACAACACGCACAGATCTTGTCTTCACCTTCTGCGTTCTGAGCTCCAGTCTCCTGTCCTCACAGCTGCACGCAGAGTGAGCTCTTCAGCCACTGAGTGTCTCCAGACCCAATGCACCAATTGTTTGACGGCTGTGTTTGGTTTTGGTTTCTTAAGACAGGCTTTCCCTGAAATCACTCTGTACCAGGGTGGTGACCTGGAACTCGGAGATCCACCTGCCTCTGCTTCACAAGAGCTTCAAGTGCTGGACTGTCGGTGCTAGTGGGCCTGGCCACTGAACTGGAGTACACGTAAAGTGCTATTCCAGCTAGAATTTATCAGTGAGAAGCCTAAGGACTCACACAGCCACCCACGATGACTTCAAGGGGAAAATTCTTTCCTTAAGCAGCAAATGTCCCCCCAACCCCCACCCAAGATTCCAAGAAGTTTTAGTCCTAAGAAACAGATAAACAGTTACACTAACACAGACCAACACCACCAGGGCCAATTTTGCCCTTTGCTGTGGTTTTGCTTGGTTTAGAATCAAGCCCATACCCCTCCATGCGTAGGAAGACTCAAATGAGGCCATCCCCGAAAGAAACACTAGTGGTTTCCCTGTGGTCAAGGAATAGTAGAGACAAAAAGATGAAGATGAGATACATACACTGACCCAGTAATAGACTAAATGACAGGGCCAATTCCACTGATGTTCTGTGGCCCAGGCAGGACAGGACTCTGAGCACATGCTCAGAATTCACCTCATGACACAGGAGGAAAAGAATGCAGGATCAAGAACATAAAGTGAAGACAGCAGACGTGTGCCTTCACCTGCACTCATCTGGTACGGCTAGACCCGAACACTTGACCCTACCAAGGCCACATCCTGTACCCAAGTCAGCTATGCCTACTATATTCTGAAACAACTCCAGAACAGGGAGAACTGTCACCGCGGGTGTGCCAGGAGGACAAGGGAGACATGGCTTATCCCACTAGCATTCATTAGAGTTGCCTAGACACCAGAAGAAGGGGGTGGGGGGCAGCACTGGTGAAAAGAGGTTAGTGACAACTGAACAGAGTGAAGACAGTGTGAGGGACTCCACTCTAATCCCCAACACCAACCGTGATGGCTATTCTGGGTTGTCACTGATTACTCCTGGAATTAACTAGGACACAAAGTGTCAAGACACACATATGAGGAAATTTTGCTCAATTTGAAGTGAAAAGTTTTACTTCTAATCTGGATCTTTGAGACGGGAAAACACGCCTTTAACCCAGACCTTTTGAGCTGTGAACTCCACTTCAACTCTGGGCCATACCCTCTGATGGGAGCCTAAATAAAGACATGGAAGAAGGAAGTGTTTGCTTTGCCTGCTTGCTGTCATCTTGCTAGTAACTCCATTCCTTCACTGGCATTAGAGCCTACTTCTTTGGAATTCTGGTGTATACCTTAAAGACTAGCTGAGACATCTAGCCTCATGGACTAAACAAGTTCACAGGCAGCCATTGTAGGATTAACTGGACCATGGCCTGTGAGTCATTCTAATAAATCAATCGTGTGTGTGTGTGTGTGTGTGTGTACATAGACCCAAAGACCAGAGATGGGGGTTTAGGACACTGCTTGGCGGTATAACACTTGCCTACATGAGCAAGGTCCTCAGTTCGATCACCAGCAGTACATAAGAACAAGAGGGGTGGGGTGGGAGACTACCACTGACAAGATCCACCTCTGATTATAGACTTATAAACTAGGGCTCTATGGAAAACCATCACTGAAGTTAATGTCAAGAGGAAGGCTGTGTGTATCAGTAATTATTCATGCACGCACTGGGAAAAAAGAAACGTGTGTCATCTTCCATATTTTCATTTTCTCATAAAGACAAAGAGATTCTGACAAGATGAGAAAGTCCAAGAACATCGGCCATGGTAGTACTGTCACCCAGAGAGGCTGGGGGCTACATGAAGCCCCCCTGCCCTGTGTACTTCTTTAAGAACATGGTTGGGGATCGCCAAGTTGGCTCTGTAGGTAAAGGCGAAGAGCAATGCCTCAACTCCCACAAGCTGGTTTTTGCTGACACACCACAGAGCACATTAACCTTAACAGCACGTGTTCTCCAGAGAAATCAGTAAGTGTTCTAAGGCAAACTACTGTCACGCCATCTTGATTCTGTCTAATTTATCAACTTTAAAACAAACAAAAGAACTACTTTTCTCCTATTTCAGATCAGTAGTATCACATCTAAAGCCCTATTAGAAAACTACCCCATAAAAATAAGGAAGTAATAGAGAAGTCTTCAAAGGTTATGCCAAACAACCAAGTTCAGTAACTTTCTCAAGATCCTGAGGCGCTTTAATAATGGAACCGAACAACAAGATTTCTAAAATAAAGGGTGTAGCCACATGCGAAAAAAACCATACCAACCATATCAACACTGGAGCTTGGACTGGATTACACGCTTCAAGATCAATTCCAAAGCCAGTATTTTCAACAAGTAAAAGAGCCTGTAAAGTGAGCACTGTCATGACCTCCCAGCTGTGCTGCCCGACCTCAGCACTGACACTACAGGGCACAGCAACGGCTCTCAGAGAAGAGGGCTATCCTACCCACTGCAAAAGTGGGGCTCTCAAGCATCATGGTGCATGCATCTAATCCCAGCATTCAGGAGGACAGGTGGGCTGCATAACAAGACCCTGAGTATGAGGGTGGGAGGGGTGGATGTCTGCAGAGCAGCTGTGAGAAGTGATAAAGGAAAGCATGGGGTAGAAGAAACCAACTATTTGAGAGAAGAAACCATGAGCAACTGACTCGATAGAAATCAACTTATCTTTTCCAGGCTCATCAGCTGCTGCATCCTAAAATGCAGCCTGCATGACAAAACACTATATATCCGAGAGCATGGGAATGTCATGGGAACCGCTGTGTCCTGAGCACTTACACGTGCACAGCTTTTGTACCTATCCAATACCACCCCAGTACCCATGTGCACATTATAAGGCTGACCCGAGTGGCTGCTAAGCATAACTTAGGGCTAGGGCTGCTGTGATCACATAGGTCTCAGAAGCTCACCTCCAAGACACAAAAGTGGATCGACTCTAGACAAACAGTGCACGTTACATAGCATCAAAGTGGGGCTGTCATGAAGGAAAAGAAGGCAGCTCCATCTCCCTCTTTAAATCCACCAGCAAAAGAAATAAGCATCTCTTATCTAAGCCAACTCCTCGCTCAGCGGCGGAATCGTGCAGCTGGGCATGCGCCTGCCTGTCTCCATGAGCAACCAGGACACAGTCCTGCTTTCTCCCCATCTCCCAAACACACGCACTGCCTGTCTTCACCGACTAGTCTACCTACCAGGGATGGCACAGTGGGGTTCTCTGTGCTTTCGAAATAGGCAGGTTGTCAGAATACATCTCACCAAGTAAGAACTGGGGAAACATTTAAGTTTAAGTGAATGGCAAGAAAAAGAGGTACTACCAAAGAAAAATTCCAAATAGCATACTCATGACAATTACTTAAAACAAACAAAAAAACCCACATTAATATTGGACTACTTTAACAGAAATCCACTAAATTTTCTGCTTATTAATCTTTGTTGTGTTCTTCATATATAAGATATAAAGAGAAGGGTCAGGGCTAGAGAGATGGCTCAGCAGTTAAGAGCACTGACTGCTCTTCCAGAATTCAATTCCCAGCAACCCCATGGTGGCTCACAACCATCTGTCATGGGATCCGATGCCCTCTTCTGGTGTGTCTGACGACAGCCGCAGTGTTCTCATATAAATTAAAAAAAAAAAAAACACTTTAAAAAAAGAGAGAAGGGTCAATAATCTATACCATTTTTAAAAAGATTTTACTTACTACTTAACCTTATGTGTACATAAAATAACATCTTATGCTTTGCTTGCATGTATATGTATGCACCACACAATGTGTGATTCCAGAGGGGTTGGAAGGCAGTACTGTATTGCCTAAAGCTGAACTTACAGATGGTTCTAAACTGCCAGGTGGGGACTGAAAACAGAACTAAAGAGCTCTAGAAGAGCAGTAAGTGCTCTTAACCATTGAGCCATCACTCTAACCCCATCATCTAGTTTTATAAATAAAGATTTAGATAATTATTTCTTTGTTTGCATATCACATTTTACTACTTTTACTCAAGATGTTACAAGAGAATGTATGTCATGTTAATAAGAACTGTAATCTGTCCAACCGAACAGTTGAAACTAAACTAGACACAAAACTAGAAGAAACTCAAAACACCAGCTCAAACAACTCTGGCCCTGCCTATCTGCTACATGTACAGGTGTTATAATGGAGGTGACAAAGAGTCCAAGGCAGGGGAATGTGAGAGCTGCATCTTCAATGCTCTAATTTTTTACAAGAATATACTAAGTAATATTCCCAAAAGACATGATTAATCTAAATAATTGAGATAATGAAATCTTAGACAACAACTTCTAAAGAAATTTACCATTTGCATAACACTAGTTTCCATGTCTCCAAACTGCTAAGGTTACTATTCAAGACCCAAATTCATTGTGGAAAGCAATTATTTCTGACACATACTTTCTTGCAAAACAATGATATCATTTTTAACTCCTTTGATCCTTGGGCAGGTACTACTCCTGAGGCTTCAGTTGTTCTGAAAACAAGCTATTCTAGAATATGACTCCAAGTGGCACATCTACATCACTAACAGATGATAATAGGTCCCCGTGAGGAGCTGTGAGCATCACATAGCACATCAGAGGGAGGAGGTGCCTGGCCTACAATGAGGCTACATCTTTGCCATAAGACCAACAAGTCTTTGATAAAGACAAAAACCAAGAGGAGGCATACATCTGCAAAGCATGTAGGAATGGTGGAGCCGACATACACCTGCAAAGCATGTAGGAATGGTGGAGACGACAAACGCTTGCTTTCCCAGAAGGAAAAGCAACATAAGGAGAACAAGTCTCAAGAAGCTGCACAGCTGGGCTACGCGACTCTCCAGGGCTAGGTTCCCAGAAGGTATTAACTCAAAGATGATGAGGCCAACACAGCTAACAAGACATTCCTGAAGCTAAGAACACAGAGACAGCTGCAGCCACAGACAGAACAAGGGCTTCCCAGAGATTTTAAGAGGTCCCGGTGCTCAAGACTCAAATAAACAACCCCAAAATGGGGTGTGGCAGCTGAGCGATGGCTCGGTGGTAGAATACCTAGCTGTCATGGCTTCATATCTAGCACTGAAAAAGAAGGTAAAGGGGGTAAACGGAAACACAGCCCAGAGGAACTCTGGGAAACAGCACCTGTCTATTTAGGGCCACTGTGCAAAGTGCAAAGACACTTTAGTGTGACAATTCCAACCAAACTCAACAATGAAAAAGCCAAATCAAGGCCAGGCATGATGCATCCAATCTTTACCCCGACGAGCACCTCTCAACTTGAGGGCAGCCTATTTCTGCCTACTTGCAGGGGGAACACACAAAAAATGACTTGCATAGTCCTCACAAACTCTGGTGGAAGATGAATCTCCCGTGCTCCCTTCTTCAAGCAACCTCCACTGACGGTCAAAAGAGACATCTATCTCGACTCACGACACTCACTAGAGTCCTCAGAGACTTATGCTTGTCTACTCAACAGCCCCTGAGGTCAACCTTATAGCAGAGTAAATCGCAAGATACAGAAATCTGAAACATCCTTCTTCTCAGACCTCTTCCATCTTCACCCCAACTCTCCTCAGAAAGTCTTCCAGGCTTGTACTAGACTTCAAACTCATCCTGAGAGACTGGACATGCAAGAGCGAGCACACACCGGAAAGAAAGCCATTCCGGCAGGTGCTCCCACAAACCTCGTTCTGGACTGAACAAAACGTAGCTTGTTTGTGAGCCCAAAGTGTCATCCACAACAGGACTACAGAGCCCAAGGCTGTTTCTGTTTATGGGGAAGAGGTCCAAGCATCGCTTGGAAAGAGGCTCAACTCATCAATGCTTTCCTTTTCTATTCAAGCAGCCACTCGTTGTGAGGTTACTCTGAGCCAATAAGATCAAGGTATGAGTCAAATAGTCACCTAGGTATCAAAATAGAACTGAATTCAGAACAATACACCCACCTCCACGCCCTACTAAGAGACAAAAAGTGAACTTTAGAGATTAGCAATTCCATAGTATGAAGGGGATTCAGGGTATGTAATGAGGTATAGCACACGTGATCCTATGACAGCGAGGGGACACTAGATGATGCCTGAGACATTCTGAAGCATCTACAGTTAATACTCAAGTGTCAATGCTGGCTTGTTAGTTCAGACCAAGGTAGCACGTAAGATGGTGGCAATAAGGGAAATCTAGGTGAGAATTACATAAGACTTCTGCTATTTATGCAAATTTCTCCAAATCCATGTTTTTCAGAAATACAAAGTATAGTTTTACAAATTATCAGGCCTGTAAATAAAATACACCTTAATCATTCTACTCCCATAATCAAACAATAACTAGCAACAAGAGATATGAAGAAAAAACAGCCTGGAATGAACCTCAGAGACGAGTACTCCATTGTATCTTAAGAAAAAAATACATATACATGGCAGTCACACTTGACAGTAAAGCTCTTCTATGACAGTGAGCTTAAATAATACTGTACACTATTTCTGCACAATACATGGCCAAGTAAGGTAAACACAAACGTCTCCTGGGCCATTTTTTCAAGATTTATTTTACTTCCGGTCTATGAATACTTCGCCTGCATGCATATTTGCACCAGTGCCTAAGATGGTCAGAGAGGGCACTGGATGCCCCTAGAACTGGAGTTATGGAAAGCTGTGAGGCACCATGCAGAGGTTCGGAACCCAACCTGGTTCCCTTGTAAGAGCTGCAAGACTTTAAACCTCTGAGCCATTCCTCTAACTCACTCAGATATATTTTAAAGCCAACAGGTTTCAGAACTGTTTGAAAACTTGAGGTCCCCAAACAGGTCAGAGATAACAATTCCTCCAAGACGTATAGAAAATCACCCAAATAAAACATATCTCCAAGCCAGCAAATGTGTAACATCACATCACATTTTAAGTCATTACAGTCCAGATTATATTTTTATCTAAAATTTTTGTAACACAAAAGCAAATTGCTAAAGCAAATGCCAGGCTAAGATACAGGGCGAGATCTGCAAGTAGATACCAACACAGAAATGGCTAAAGAATCCTGTTTTACAAAATGAAGTGCAGTTATTTTTTGAGGCCATCTTCTAAACAGGAAGAACTATGTAAGCAAAGAAAACTGGTGAGACACAGGGAGGGGCTACGGGGTCCCTGAGCAGTGGGTTCCATAGCCCTGGGAGGAAAGGTCATTTAAAGAAGGGCTAGTGGTAGATATTACGTAAGAAATCCACCCCATACTGCAGAGACATGGTCTACTCCTAGTATACAACAAAACCAAGATCAAACAGAGAGAAGTAGCTCTAGTGCCAATACACAATTGAGCATGTGCATAGTCAGTCTCTGAAAACCAGACCAGTTCGATGATGACACTGGTCTTTACACTTCCATAGGACTCGTAGAAGACAACTCCACCGGGGGCCACAGCAGGGAGAACCTGTGAAACTGCACACACTTAGAGAGGTTATCATACAGATTCTCTAACAGTGTAAACTTCTCGTTGTATTCTAAGGAGTGCGCCATGGTGCACTCTTGTGGAAGTTGGGTGACAATTTGTAGATGTCAGCACACTCCTTCCGCCATGTAGCTTTGGGGGACTGACCTCCGAATCTTGAGGCTTGGCATCAAGTGCCTTCTTTACCTGCTTAGCCATCTGGACAGCACAGATGTGGATTTTTAAAACATTGTCAACAAGCACAGACTGAGAGGCTCAACACAGCAGTCTTGAAAGTGTGGTCCAAAGTGAGGAGCCTCTAAACCTATCCAGGAAGTCTACAAGTTTGAGAAATTTTTAATGACAACACCGAGTTTTACTGAGGTGACACCTGAACAGATAATCTAATCCACTCAAAGATAACCAGCCTGATGACAGCCCAAACTACATAAAGAGACCCATTGGAAAGAACGAGGAAGGGAAGAAAAGAGGAAGAGAAGGAGAACAGAAAGAAAGGGAAGGAAGAGAAGGTAAAAATAATCACTGTCATAAAAGCCAATGACTTCCCTGAGTGCACACATTCCGTCCTCTGTGTCTTCCAGGCACCTACCCTGCCTGACATGCACCAACCAGTCAGGCAGCACCGCTTTCTCCTTTGGACACACCCTCCTTCCATCAGAGAGCGACTGGCTGGAAATTTCACTTGCTGAAGCATAGGGACTGGCAGAGGCTTCCTGGAAAGCAAACAGATGACTAACTATTCCAGAAACACTCGGCCAGGCTAATATACTGACATGAAAGCTTTGGGGGAAAGGCTGAGTTCAGGAAACCACCACAATGGGCAGACGATAGTACCTGGCAATTTTCTGGAATAGTATCATCCCACACCGCAGCATTTGGATATGTGACTGACTCTGCTGGCCTTATTTACAAAGACCAGTACGCGATGCTGCAGTGCACAGAATGAAAGACTCATATTCCTCACGTAGGACCCAGAAGAGAAACCCTGAAATGTAAGCAGGGCACCAGTATTTGTCAGAAAACCTCCAAAATTATATTCAAATTACTAAAATATACTTCCATTGTATTTTCCTGGTATACTTCAGACAAAATTGACTCACAAGCAAATATAAGGCATAGTTTGTAAAATTTTAATACAATAGATCTCTTATCACTAACTTTTTATTGGGAAACTAGCTATTTTAGATAATACAGAGTGTTTTCAAGGGCAGAGTTTGGATCCACAAGAATTACAATATTGGGTCAGCTCCTAGAGGCAATTTAAAAAACAAAACACCAACAGTTCCTGCTGTCCCAAGGTCCTGTTTTCATAACAAGACAGCATCTGGTAATCTAAAACACGAATTCTTTAAGGCCTGGTTTCAGCATCATCCCGCATCAGTCTTACCGTGACCCATACTCCATCTTGGTACACGCCTGCAATCTCACCATACCAGTATTTATGACTGGAACCCTAAGTCTTAGGGTTCACAAATAAACCTACTCAAGCCCAGCACTGACTTCAAAAGCCTCTCCCTAAACTAAAAACTAATGCCCAGTGACAAGTGAACACATTCCTTTTTTAATAGAAAATGACATAATTACAATGTCTTAAGTTGTTTTATAAATCTCTACAGACAATGATTACCATATTTGAGGAGCTGAATGCTGTAGCACATCTGTATTCCCAGCACCCAGGAGGCTAAAGCAAAAGTTCAAGGTTAGCATGAGCCACATGGTGAGATGTAGCCCCCCAAAATCAGTATTAACAACGTGAGCATAGGGCGTATTGTGCTTCTGCATAGTGAAGGCGTACATCTGATGGTCAGAGGACAGTTTGAAGAAGGCAGTTTTCACCTTCCACCGTGTGGTCCTGGGGATAGAGCTCTGTTGTCAGGCTTGACAACGGGCACCTTTACCCACTGAGCCGTCTATCTTACCAGCACTTCGTTTTGTTTGAGACAGAGTCTTATGTAATCCAAGTCAGCCTTGTTGGAGAAGGTAGGGTATGTCACTGGGGGTCATCTTTGAGGTTTCAAATACCCAGGCCACTCCCAGTTAGCACTAGTGCTCTGTCTCCTCTCTCCCTGCCATCCCCTCCCCACCCCTGTCCACTTGTGGCTCAGATGTAAGACCTCAACTACTGTTAGATCAGCATGCCTGCTCACCGACACACCCCAACATGGACTAACCTAATCCTCTGCAACTTCGAGCCCCAAATTAAATGCTTCCTTCTATAAGATGCCTTGGTCATGGTGTTTTGTCATAGCAATAGACAAGTAAGACACCTACTTTCATTTTTATACTTAATTTTATTTGCTGATGTGACAAGTCAAACTATGTAACTAAGAATAACCATGGAAATCTAGCATGTGACTACACGGAAACAGATCTCTGCAGGTAAATTCAAGCAGAGATGAGATCCTCAGGGTGACCTCTAAACCTAGCATGGCTGTTTTCCTTAAAAACAGAAACTTAGGCTATAGGCAAGAGAGGCCAACTACAGACAGACGCAGGGACAGGAGGGGTGCAGGAAGTGGTGTGTAAGTCAAACAACCCCAAGGACTTCAGAGCCAACCTTCAGAAGCCCCAGACAGACCTAGAACAACACTCCAGCATATTGCCCTGGATATGGTCTCTAGCCTGTCTGTAGGGGGATATACATTTGAGCTCCTAGACTATAAAGTGATAGGCCAACGTATACAAATTAAACAAAGTTTTGTTCAATGTCCATGAACAGTTTTAGAAATAACAAAGCATCAATTTTGCTAAGTGAGTATAATACCTTAGAATGATGCTCATTTCAGTTCATGGCACAAAAGACCTGCCCTCCCAGCATAACAAAGCGGTGCTGGGACACCTATGTTTTACTTTAACCAGCTCTTTGTACAAAGACTGAGGTTATCTTGAAGGTATTCATTTATATTTAACCATAAACTCTATTGCTTTTCTGTGTGTGCTGTACTCCGGTTCGTTCCCCTTTTCTCTGCTTCTCAAGTGCTGGAATTACAAGCAGGCACCATCATGGCTGACTGTAAACATTATTTCTTAACCTAAATAAGTCACAGTAAGATACGTGGGTCTAGGGAAATGTTTTAACTGATTGTGACAGGGTAAAAAGATAAAACTCTAATTAATACTAGTTCTAGACAGCCACAGTTCTTTTTGTCACAGACCACACCCTCAACTTCCAATCACAGCCAAGATGCTGGTGCCTATTTGATTATAAACAACTATTCAGAACAAACAGACATGGCAGGCTGTGAAGGCAGGAAATACTATTAGCTTGAAAGAAGTAAAGGGCTGGCAAGGAGTAACGTGTCAGGGATCGCTCCAGACAGGTGGCAAATGAATGAAGTGAAGGAACATTTTTTTTTGGAAGAACCCATGGCTTAGCAAAGTTCAGTAAAGTTGGGACAGACAAATGAAGAAATCAATAACCTTTTCCATAGGTAAGAAGTCAACAGGAAAGGAACTTGCAAAGTCAATCAAAATTAGCAATTACAGCAAGTTAAAAAGATAAATATTCTCCCAAACTGGGAAGGTCTTAAAAACACTTTTAAAAATATGACAGCCTCACCAAGAGAGGGTTTCAGAATGTCATGCCACAAAGGGCAATAAGACCATACAGCCAACACAGCCAAAGAGCACCAAATCCAAAAGCCAACAAACCTGTGACTGAAATCCAAAACGGAAAGACTCTCAGAGCAAACACTGGCTGATGAGTCAGGCAGTGCTGAGCCATCATGCTGCCATTATGAGCTCAGCATTCAAAATGGGGATCCCTTGGACATCAGCAATCAGCCCCAGTCAGGGAAGATATTCACAGTGCCACAAAGAAATGTTTGTTGGGGATGCAGCTGGAGATGCTGTTCTTGCAGAGAATACAGGTTAGGTTCCCAGCACCTACATGGTGGTTCACAGCCATCAATACACCCAATTCCAGGGTATCAAATGGCCTCTTCTGACCTGAGCAAACATCAGGTAAACACAGGGTGAAAACACATACACACAGGACAAATACTCATACACATGAAATAAAAATAGATAGGCAGATGATCCTAATTCACCAAATGTTAGAAGAAGCAATGAATTTGGTAAATCTGTACATAAAACTTTTAGCAATTTGTGGAAAAATAAGGAAAACGATTATGGTGGTTGATTTGCGCCTTGTATCTCTGGACAAACTGACAAAGGAAAGTGTGTGATCCATAATAAAACCTCTCGCATCTCAGACTAGGGCAAAAGACCACAATGAATTCAGTGATAAATAAAGATGACTGGCCTTGGGGTGCTCATAAACAGTCTAAGCTTTAGATTTCTGACCGTACCCTGGAGGAGAATCTTCTCTCCAGCAGCCACAGAGATCAAGTTGAAAGATCAAATAAAGAAAATCAAATAGAAGCCCTCATTGTAAGATCAGTCGAACTGCTAGGTGGTGGTGGTGCACACCTTTAATCCCAGCACAGGGGAGACAGAGGCAGGTGGATTTCTAAGTTCAAGGCCAGCCTAGTCTACAGAGTGAGTTCCAGGACAGCCAGAGCTACACAGGAAAACCTTGTGCAGTATAGGGGTACGGGGGAGTGATGGTTTAAGACTGGCTAAATTACTGAGAAAAAGTCAAGTCCTGGCCTTGAATGGTGTTGGTGGTTAAAGAAAGAACACTACCTGCCAAAGAATGAGATCCTGTAACTTGAAATGTGGATACATGAGAGGACCCTAAAGATTCTCAAGGGATGTAATCCCTGCATTTTGATATGGGATTTATTTATTGCTATAGTCTCACTATGTGGAGATTCTGGGTTTAATATGGAGGCTCATACAGTTACCAAAAAATGTGTCAAAAGTTTGTTTGAATGGTTGGCTAAAACATTTGTCAAAAGATGGTCTACTGAAGAGGAGCTGAAGATGCATGATATCCCTTGGCTTAGTGTTGATAAAGGTTTTTTAAGGCTCAAGGAAACTGCAATGCTAGAGTGGGTATGCTGTGCAGTGTCTAATCCTCCATAATGGGAAGGATGGTACGCCCTTCACAAATCCTATAAGATACAAAATAGTAAGAGGGGCACCATGTGAAAAGTTTCGTTGTCCCCCTTTTCCTTGTGCCAGAATTTGGGGTTGGCGATGCTGCTGCTCAGTTAGATGAATAAAATGCAATGGGTTTAATTGGGCCCTGGAAGTACCAGATGCCAGGTGGCAGCACTAAGTCGCCAAAGGCAAGGTTATCATAGATACCGTAATAGCCTAACTTATCATGGGCTCCGTAGGAAAATGGGATTTTTATGGTGGCATGACACATATGGATTTTCTGGTACTAGCTAATCAATCAGTGCTTCCAGGCAGGAAACAGAGAAGAAGCCTACTGCATTTGTCTGATCTGTGGAAGACCAAAAATTAAAGAAAGGCTACTACACTGGATCATGGCCAAAGGAAGTCAGCCAGTGAAGCAATTTCCAGACGTCGTCAGACTGTCTGCAGACCCTGAACCCCGTGTCCAAAGGGACAGCCAGGTCCCCTGAGGAAGGACAAAACTTCTAAGAAATTTACTGCTAGTCTTTCTCTAGTCCTTCCGCAGAGGGAACCTATGGCCTTTTACAAAATTAACTGTACACGGGAGGGAAAAAACAATCAGACTTTCAGGCTTTTTTACAGGACACAGGTTCTAAACTGTCTCTGACTACAGGAGACCACGAAAACATTGTGGGTCTCAGTTAAATAAAGTAGGGCCTTATGGAAGTCAGGTGGCTAATGGGAGTTTTAGCTGAAAACTGACTCACGGTAGATCCAGTACTCATCCTGGTCCCAGAACATATGATTGAGATAGGCACGCTTAGAAATTGGCAGAGTTCTCACCCTGATTCCCTGACCTGTGGAACTGAAGGCTTTTGTGGTTGGAAAGGCCCAGAAGAAGAAAAGCTTCTTCTGCTGGGGAAAAAGCACCATTGCATCTCTGGACGGACTTCAAAAATTAGTGCCACCACCATCAAGGGCTTGAAGGATATAAAAACAACAACGACGACGAGATAATAATAATAACAATGAAAGGGGCGCATCCCCGTCTCCTTTAACTCTCTTATCTAGTCAGAGCAGAAGACAGATGGATCATGGAGAATAATAGTTGATTATCAAAAACTCAATCAAGTAGTGACTCCAACTGCAGCTGCTCTACCTACCAGCTGTAGTGTGATGTGGTGTCGCAGCCTAATGAGCGGATTAACACATCTGGTACACGATATGCAGCTGTCCAGAAAGACCATCAGAAGCACTTTCTGTTGGCAAGTACACCAGTATACCCTGGTGTCATAACTTAGTTGGAAGGAATTTTGATCATCTGTCTCTTCCACAATATCACACTAGTCTACTATACTGGTAGCATTATTCTGACTGGACCAAGTGAACAAGAGGTAGCAGCCACTTTGGATTTATGCACATATATGCACACCAGAGGATGAAAAATAAATCCAACAAAAACGCAAAGGCCTTTTCCCTCAGTGAAATTCACAGGACTCCAACTGTTAGGAGACACACAGAGAAGTTGCCAAAATGCCTATTCTACTCCTGTTACAATGCTGGCTGTTCCCAAGCATGCACCTACAGCGTCCTGGGGTATGTCCTATGTTCAGGTGACTGAGGAAGATAAGAATGATGGCCTAGTTTACTGATGGTTCTGCACAGGCACCACTCAGAAATGGACAGATACAGCATTACAACCCCTTTCTGGGACAACCCTAGAAGATGCAGCAGCAAAGGAATCGTCAGGCAGCACACAGTCATACATATTTGGTTTGGTCAGTTAGATACGTAACTGTTCACTGACTCATGGGCTATAGCCAATGGATTGGCTCGATGGTCAGAGACTTAGAAAGAGCGTGATTGGACAATCGGTGAGAAAAAAAAAACATCTGGGCAAGAAGTGTGTGGATAGATCTCTCCAAACGGACAAAAAATGTGAAGATACTTATGCCCTGTGCTCATCAAAAGCTTACTTCAGCAGAGGATAAATTCAATAATCAAATAGATAAGAATGACCTATTCTGTGGACTGTCAGCCTCTTTCCCCAGCCATCCTTGTCATTCCCAATGTGCGGGCACATGAATTCATGGCCATGGTGGCAGAGATGGGGATTATGCTTGGGCTTAACAACATGGACTTCCACTCACCAAGGCTGACCTGGCTACAGCCACTCGTGAATGCCAGATCTGCCAACAGCAGAGACTAATACTGAGCCCCAAATTATGGCACCATTCCTTGGGATGACCAGCCAGCAACACGGTGGAAGGTTGATTACACTGGACCATTTCCTCCACGGAAAGGACAACACTCTGCCCTCAGTGGAGCAGACCCTTATTCTGGTTATGGACTTGCCTTTCCTGCTCACCTTGCTTATGCCAAACCACCATCCATGCGTGGATTTACAGAACGTCTTATCCACTGTCACAGTAGTCCAGACAAGTGTTGCTTCTGACCAAGGATCTCACTTAATAAGCAGAGGAGTGTTAAAGTAGGCCCATGACTATGGAATCCACTGCTCTTACCATGTTCCCCACCATCCTGAAACCGCTGGCCCAACAGAAAGATAGAACTGGGTTTTGAAGACACAGTTACAGCGCCAATTAATGGCAGCAACATGAAGGGCTGGGATATGATTCTCCAAACAGAGGTATATGCTTTGAGTCAGCATCTAATGTATGCTAGTTTCTCCCATAGGCAGGATTAAAGGGTCCATGAATCAAGGGATGGAAAAGGGAGCACTCCTACTTACTATCAACCCAATGAGCCACTAGGACAATTTTTTTGCTTCCTGTTCTGTTTGCCTAGAAGTTTTGGTTCCAGGAGCCACAACAAACTTTCCACTCAACTGGAAGCTCAGACTTCCCCCGGCAACTGAGCTTCTGATGCCTATAAGCCAACAGAGTAAGAAAGGAATAACAGTGCGGGGGGGGGGGGGGGGGTTAAGTGACCCAGATTACCAAAGGGAAATTGGATTGCTTCTCCATAAAGGAAGCAAGAAAGATTATATGTGGAGTGCAGGAGAGCCTTTCTAGGTTGTCTTCTGGTACAACCATATCCTGTGATTAAAGTCAGTGGGAAACTACAACCATCTATTCCAGGCAGGATGACAAGGAACAAACACAGAGCCTCCAGGAATGAGGGAAGGGGTCACTTCTCCAAAAAGAGCCAAGACCTGCTTGAGGTGCTTGCTGAGGATAGAGGAAATACAGAACAGGTAGTAGAGGAAGATAGTTGTAAGTATCTATCTATCCCAGTTGCAGAAAAAGAGGATTAAAACTAGCATGAGTGTTTATATCATATTTTGCTAAGAATGTTGCACAAATACTTGTTTTTTCTTTCCTCATTTTCTTTATCGTGCAATATAACATCAATACAATCAGTAGTTACTGTGCTGAGCACTAACTCCTTGGGGACACCGGTACCTAGTCTGACATTTACAGTGTTTGCAGCTGTACAAGCAATAGTCATATCAGGCACGATCATGACCTGGTTAAGGTTTTCATTTGGAGATTAAGCACGGCTTACGGAACTGTGAGTGTGTGTCAAGATGACAAGAGGTAGACTTGTGGTGGTTATTCTTGGTTGTCAACTTACCATATCTGGAATTAACTAAAACCCAAGCATCTTTTTTTAGTTAAATCATTTGAAGTGGAGAGACACACTTCTCAGGTGGGAGGATGCACCTTATCCTCTGGTGGCGGCCTATAAAGGGGATACAAAAGAAGGAAGCTTGTTCTCTTTGCCTCTTGTCCCCACTCTTGCTGGTAAGTTCATTTCTTCACTGGCTTTACAGGCTACTAATTCAAATCCTAGCATATACTGAAGACCAGCCAAGATATCTCACCTCATGGACTAAACAACTACTGGATTCTTGGACTTTCTGTTGCTAGACAGCCATTGGTGTAACCTTCTTGAATGAATCATTTATGGATGGATGGATGGATGGATGGATTCTATAAGAGCTGTTCCTCTAGGCAACTCCAATACAAAAAGGAATGCCTTTAGTTAAAACATTTAAAATCTAGGAAACTATTGGGAGGCAAAGGCAGGCAAATCTCTGTGAGTTCAAGGCCAGCCTGGACTACAAAGTAAGTTCCAGAACAGCCAAGGCTAAACAGAAAACCCTGTCTTGACACAAACACACCCTCCCCCAAAAAAGGAAAAAAAAAAAAAATCTAAAAAATAGAGGCTAGGGAGACGGCTCACCAGTTAAGACATGTGCTGCTTTTCCAGAGGACCTAGGCTCAATTCCCAGCACCCATATGGTGGCTCACAACCATCTGTAACTCCAGTTTCTAGCTACTATGGGCATCAGGCACACATATGGTACATAGACATATATGCAAGCAAAACACACATACAATAAACAACAACATCTAGACATCCATTGAGCTTCCCATTCTTGAACTTGTAGAAGATTAATAGGCACTGTGTTATTTAGATGTTCTAATTAATATCCCTCAGAGTCTAGGACCAAAGCTACAGAACAGAGGCTGCAATGAAGAAAGTTGCCAACATTATATCAAGCAGACAGTAGGACCTTTCAAGTATCTCTCCCCCCCCCCCGATCCCTCATGCCAATGCCCCACAATTCAGGATCCTAAGTGCCAGCAACAAATTCTGAACATCACCTACTCCCTGTACCACGGCACACTGCTTTCAACAGAACATGTACCCAGTTAGCAAAGCCCGGAGGCTCAGTCTAAAGAGCCAACCATATTCAGACAGGTATGACCACCAACTTACCTATATCTGCATTTTGAAGATTAAATATCATACACCCAAGTTTCACTTAGGTTTTCTAAAAACTACAAATATGAAATTATCGCAATTACACTGCTGACTTCTAGACTGAGAAATATGAAAGAACCTGTCTTTAATAGCAGAGCCACGTGCCACTTTACACTACATTTTTATTTAAAACTCAAAAGGGTCTTTGTATGTAGCTTAGTAGTAGAGCACTCACCTACCACTAGGAAGGCCTAGGTCCAATCTCTATAAACTCACACTCACACACACGATCCCTGAAAAGAAGTGCTCTACAGGTTCTTCCCCTTCTGTCCCTACCTTAGCAAATAAGGTGAAATGTGCAGCCTACAACCACAGCCCTGAGCTCAGAGGCAACCAATGTTACCTGGTAAGCAAGAGGATGGAGCACAGCCACTTCATCCCTTCCTGCCTGCTTCTGAATGAGCCTGAGTCCTCCCAGAAGCAGTGCTCCAGAGGGGTTTTCATTTGCTTACAAAAGATGTCCTTATCAGCAGCAGCAACATCATCATCATCATCATCATCATCATCATCATCATCATCGTCAACAACAAAGCACCATATACTTGTTAAACATCACTGTGCAAGTTAACCATCTCAGCTTGCCCCAAAGCACACCGTTGTTACATACCAAACTACATGCAAGGTCCTGAAGATCCATGCACTCAAGGAGACTACCCTTGCACCCAGTCCGACAACAGGGCTTCCCCTCAGAGCTCCCTGATGAGACACACAACAGATCATCCCGACTGATTTCTAGTAACATCCAGCCAAAATACATCATTCTCCTAAGTCTGTGTGTGCCCTGTCTTGTTTCTTAATTGTAAAACCAGAACCGTGGATTTACGTCATCTGAGTTACAAACACATGTAACCATGTCCAGAACAGATACACCTCATACCAGCAGCCCAATCCCAGCAACAAGTCCCCCAGGCATTCTTGCAGACAGGGCACAGGCTTGAACCCCACCTGCTCTTTGGAACACCTGCTGCAAGAACAGAGACACTATGACCTCCATGTATGCTCTGGATCCTACATCCAGAGGCTAAAGAACTCACAGGACCAGTAAAGGGTGCACAAAGCACCACCATGAACTGAGACATGGCGACACTCTTGCCTACATGGGAACAGTCTTCATTTAGGACAGACATACAGAAGAGAAGACAGAATGGTGCTTACGATTTAAGGGACAGCAAGCAGCTACACAAAGGAGAGCACAAATAGCCAGAGTCCACTAGAACTCATTGGCCAGCCATCTGAGTAGATAAAGAGTCAAACAGATTCTCTCTTAGAGAAAAACAAGCCCAGGTGACCTCTGCTGACATCGAAGTGCGGAGTAGGACATAAACAGTGTCAAGGCAGAGGTTTACTTACAACACAGGTCTGTGTCTTCCTGAAGGCAAAGGAAGAAGTATTTAAAGTAATGCAGACTAGGAGAGGCTCTCAGAGTTTGAATGAAAAATGCTCCCCTGAAGCTCAGGTCTTGGCACACCTGATCCCCAGTTAGTGATACTACTTAGAGAGGTGCTTCCTGGAGGAACTGCATTCTGGGGACAAGTCTGAGAGTTCAAAGCTTCATCCTGCTTCCAGTTCCAACGCGGCTGAAGATTTAATCTCTCAGCTTCCTGCTTTGGCACCCTGTCTGGCATGCCTCCCCAACACAATAACAGATTCTAGTCCCTCTGAAACTGAAAGCCAAAATAAACTATTCCATAAATTACTTTTAATTATGATGTTTTACCATAGCAGCATACAAGTAACTAATATGGAGGCTAAGAAGAAATCCTAACTAACACTTAAGACAAAGGTTAAGAGTTGACACAACACGATCAAGCTTCTACAGACATTGAACAGGAATGACATTCAGGAAGCCCCAAAACACTGAACTGCTTTCCCAGGCATACTGCCTACAGTCCCTATCCTAACCTACATAGACAGCTAGGAAACTAACTCCTGTACTTAACTTGTTTAACAAACAGTCACACTGATGAATTACTAGGTAAAGAAGCCAGGCATGATTAACAGCATGCCTGTAATTCTAGCACTATGGAGGCTGAGACAGGTGACTGTTCTAAGTTCAAGCCAGCACAGGCTACAGAAAGAAAATTACGTCAAAACAAACAATCCTCTGTAAGTTAATACTGCTATAACTAAATGTGCCTGCTCTTTTTGTAAAGAAAGTTATTTTATGTGCATGGGTGCTTTGTTTGCATGTCTGTGAACCACTTTTGTGCAGTGTACTTGGAGACCAGAGAGGGTATCAGATGCCCTAGAACTATTAATAATTAATAACTGTGAGATGCCACTTGAGTGCTGGGAACTAAACCCAGGTCCTCTAGAAGAGGAGTAGTCAATGCTCTTAACTACTGACCTATCTTTACAGATCTGCTATGCATTCTGGGTAATGAAACAAAATGTGCTTTGCTACCTCTGTGGTTAACAGCACTGGCTATTCTACTAGAAGTCCTGAGTTCGATTCTCAGCAACCGCACAGTGACTCATAACCATCTATAATGAGATCTGATGCCCTCTTCTGGCACACAAGTTTACACGCAGAAAAAGAACTCATACACATACACATAAATCTTAAAAAAAAATAAAAAAAAAAAAAAAAAGGAGGGTCCGTTGGACAACCAGTGTTCCTGGTTCCCTTCCCCAAGCAGTACCACTCTAAGCAGGCACCTCCAATGACCTTAGTACCCTGTGCCAGGCAAAGCACCTATCTTTGCTGGTCTTGAGGATAGAGGACTGAGCATTACCAAGTACATGTAGCTGGCTTATACACTGTACTTTCAAGGGTACCAAGTCAGAAAGCCTGCCACTCTCCTTAACATGACTTACAATACCAGCATTACGTGAAACCGTTTTGCTGGGTACAATGATGTCTGTCTCACAGGTCCTCATACCCTGGCCTCATATTTTTCTATTTTGTTTATTTCAACTTAAATTTTATTTATCTAGACAAAGTCGCACTAGGTTGGCCTCCAATTTCTGATCTTCCAGTTTCTTCTTTTCTATTTGAAACATACATGTTAAATTAAAAATATAAACTATGAGGGGCTAGAGAGATGGCTCAGCAATTAAGAGCACTGGCTGCTCTTCCAGAAGACATTCCCAGCATCCACATGGCAGCTGACAACTGTCTGTAACTCCAGTTCCAGGGGATACCACACTCTCTTCTAGCCTCTGTAAGCAACAGGCACACACAATGCACAGATACATACAAGCCTAACACAAAGTAAAATAATAAATGATGTACACATACAAATGAACCCCAAGATTTCTTGCATATAAATAACACTTTATTATCAGGCCACATCACTTTCAGAAGCCAAAACGTTGCTGGGTGTGGTAGCTTGTGCCCGTAATCACAGGGAAGGAACTTCTGAAGCAGGGCAATTATGAACTGGAGGGCCGATATGAGCTTATCACCAAGAGGTGGTTTTTTTTGTTTTTTTGTTTTTTTTTTTTTCATTTAAAAAATGCTATAAAACCTTCAGGGATGGAGAAATGGCTCAGCAGTAAACAGCACCTTTTCTTGCAGAAGAGCTAGGTTTAATTTCCAACACCCATACGGAAGCTCTTCACTGTGCTTAACTCTAGTTCCAGGGGATCTAATATTTTTCTGACCTCTTTGAAAGCCCAGCAAACAAGTGACGCACACTATACAGTAAATAAAACACTCATATACAAATAATTTTTTCTTCAAACTAACTCTAACAAAGCCCAGACCAAGTAGGCCAACCCTGTAGTCTCTCAGCACACAATCCTAACAGAACGCTATTCTAGTAGGAGAAACACATTTCTAGAACCATGAAATACTAACAATCAAATTTCCCAAAAGATAAACATCTTGTTTTCCTTGTTACTCATTAGGATCCATGAATATAGTTCCAATTCCAGGTGTGTGTGGCTGGCTTTCCGAGTTACCACTCTCTTTTTCCTCTTCTTCATTTTGAACAGTGGCCCACCGCAGGACAAGCTGGATCTACCCTCAAACCTAAAAAAATGTCTTCCATTGGGGTGGGGGCGGCACCCGGGACCACTCCCACTGCCGGGGTATCTTCTACCTATTACTAATACTTTGTAAGGGCTTAAGGCCTACAGCCAGTTTCCTTTCTTTTTAACTTCTTAGTGATCCCTTCCCCCACTGTTTTTTTCAAGACAGGGTCTCACTCTGGCCATGCTGGAACTCACTGTGTATATCCAGCTGGCCTCGAACTCAGGTATCTACACGCCTCTGCGTCCCCAGTGCTAGGATTAGAGGCTGTGCCGTGCCGCCCAGCTCTTTCCCTCCTTCTATTCTTTATTCTTCCCTTCACATCCCTAGAGCTTCCCCCTAATGGTCCCCACCCACCCAGTTCCCCTGCCTTCTTTTTCTTTATTAAAAACATGTATATATAGTCCGTATGTATACAAGAGCATTGCATGCGAATCTGACATGCAAAGAAACCAAAATAACATGTTAGGTCCCTTGGAGCTGGAATTGTAGGCGGCTGTATGTCATCGTGTGAGTTCTGAGGACTGAAGCCAGGTCCCTGAGAGGCGTGTGCGTGCGTGCGTGCGTGCGTGCGTGCGTGCGGTTAGCCATGAGCCCCCCCCAGCCCTCACGGTCTCCTTTCCTTCAAGCAACTCAGGAGGAAAGCCGGTCAGATCCATTTCTAACGGCCAACGCCAGTCAATGGGGACCAGTAAGAAAACGCATTCAAGAGGTATGGGGGAGGTCTGTTAAACAACACAGAAAGAGGACACTCGGGGCTGCTCACTTGAAAACGTTAAGAGCTGAGCAAGACATGAAAATCTTAAAACTTGCCAAGAATTTTTCTTGCCAGTTATCAAATATTCCATTAGAGAAGGAGAGACAATATGGCAGCTACAATGGTGAAACCCAAGGGCAGATGGGCCTTTATGGAGATAGACGTACCTATTCTCAGAACACATGCCAGTTACTCTCAGGAGGTTTGGGACATATCAGCCAAAGATCCCATTCCTCCCAACTGACCACACACTCTAGCCTCAAGTGAGAAAAATCATGAAAGCTACAGCTCTTCCCTACAGCAGCGCAGGGCACCAGGTCACAAGCCCCAGATCTGCCCTGCCCATTTCCCACTCTAGTCTTCATGGTAACAGCTGATACGAGGTGCATATAGTACTAAACAAACACAGCAACTGCTGAGTCTCCAAACCATTTAGAGATGGTGGAAGAAACAAGTGTATTTTGTAGACAAGACCATCAACCTACTATTTTTTCAACAAAATCTCTCTCACAAGGACACAAGAGACGCTACTTATGGACCCCAGGAGATTTCATGGTAGTCACTCCACACCATCCTCTCTGAATAAAATCCAGGACAGCAGTCACTGCCCTGAGCAAAACTCCATCAGCCCAAAAGCAAATGCAAGAAGCAATACTCACAGATTCCATGGCAAAAATCAGTGTTGCTCAGGCCTGGGTGTTCACTCCAGCAGGGCAGTGTGCTCTGAAAGGAGAAAGGACAAGATCAAGTCACTGCTAGTCTCTTAGCGCCTTTCACACTTTTAGTGTTAGTTCCCTACCTGCACCAACTAAGACCTAACAACTAAAATGTCACAAAGGTTCATCTTTCACTGGTCTGCGTTTATAAAGAGCTCCTTACAGGAAGTGTTTATTCTCAACACTACAAAACAAGGCCTCACAGGATAGGGTGAGGGAAAGACCCACCATGATTATCTGATGCCCTGGCTTGGTGTCTTCCTTTCCTCCCCTAGGCAAGGACTCAGCACCGGGCTTGTTCCACCGTAAGACAAGCTTAGACGGCGTTTAACGGGAATCCAACCGTAACCTTCGAACCCTTACTAAAGTCTCACATTCTTGCACCCTCTATGGCATTCTTGCTGAAACTTCTACAGTAATGATCTCCCCACCTGCCTCGCCTCAGGACCGCCTCCTCCTTGCACAGAACACTCCCGCCAGCACTCACCCAGGACGGCACACCCCACTGCACGCACTCATACTTCACGCCTTAAATCTACTTGAGGAATCCAGACACAACGGTGTGATTCAAGAGCCACTGTACATGCCTACAGCTCCAGGGCCTCGGAGGTGGAGCCAAGAGAATCAAGAGTTTAAGGTCATCCTTGGCTACATCACAAGCTCAAGACTCACATGGACAGTCTCTTCTTAGAATTAAAAACTTCCAATTCAGAAAGGAGGAGTTCAGGAGCTGGAGTAATGGACCGCATGCTACTTTTCTAGGGCCTGAGTTTCATCTCCAGCACTCACAAGTTGGTTTACTGTCTGCAATGCTAGATCCATGGAATCTAATAATGTATATCTGTGTATATATGGTACACAGATATACATATAGGCAAAACACCCATATACAGAAAGAGAAGAGCAGGAAGCGGGACAACTCCAGCAACCTACCAGAGTTAAGTTGAGGTTCTTCCCAACACGACTGGAGGGTGCCTACATACTTTGTATGGGATCAAATGTGGCTGGGGTGTGCTGGGATGCGGGTATGTACTCGCATGGGTAAGCCCATGGTGGTTTGCCAAGTGGCTCAGCAAAGCTGTCCGCAGGGCAAACTCTTCTGGGAGAAGTTCGAGGGATGGCCCTAGCCCACAACCAGTGCCTTGTCCTGCTGCATTCTGCACAGAAGACAGGTTCCCTCTGCATTTTTTCAATTATTTATTAATATTTTATGTATGAGTGTTTTGCCCATAGGTACACCATGTACGTACATGCTTGGTGCCTCTGGAGACCAGAGGGGTATCGAACTAGAGTTACAGATGGCTGTGTTCCATCATGTGGGTGCTAAGAACTGTACTTGGATCTGCTGTAAGAGTAGCCATATCTCTAGGCCCAACTCCCAATTCATTAACTAATGTACTAAAAACAAGTCTTACCAACATTAGTGACTCTCAAAAAAATCTTCACAATGAGCAAAACCCCAAGTCTTAAGGAGTGTGCCGAATATAACCATCCTTAGGAACCTGTGGGAGATTGGGTCCAAGATTCCCTAGAGATATCTAACTCTAGAATGTTCCTGTCCCTTATATGAAAGAGGAGGAAGAAGAGGAGAAGAATTATTTGCACAAAACCTAGAAGCAGCTCTCCGCAAACTTTTAAGAGTTTCTAGGATTAGCATGTCATCTTTTATACAACATCGTGCGGCTACCATGTCGGAAAAAGGTTACTGTGTGCAATTTTTCTTCTGAGTATTTTCAATTCAACAGGTTAATTACAAACACTATAAATTTCAGACAACCAATTTGTCAGAAACTTGATCTTGAATTCCTTAGTCTTCTGGGCTTTAAGAATTTATTTTCTGTTAATTTTAAAATGGGGGGGAGGGGCAGTTGAGTGTCCATAGCTGTTATCTTTCAAACCTACATGACATGTAATATATAGAATTTACTGTGAACGAGTTCAAAAAGCAGCAAAATATTACAAGATTCAAAACAATAGTTCCTGTGGAATGTGAGAAGAAAGCCCAGAGCCCTCTCTGCACTGGTGCAGGGAAGAACTAGTGGGACTTCGTATGCACACACCTATCACTGCAGTCCCAGCAGCTTAGAGTGCCAGAGTGGCCAGGAGCTGGTACCTTCTTCTCCCTTCTAGGAACTGCAAAGGGGGAGAAGGCGAACAGCCTAAAGCAACAGCATGCCGGCCCCTCCACCCTTAACTGTAGGAGGAATCACACTTCTGTTCTGTGACTGAACTAAAATAGTTTATTTCTGTATGTCACAACTAGGGCTTTAATTAAAGGTATAAAGACAACTTTTCATTCAGCAAATGATTTTATTTAAGAATGTATGAGTCTAAAGGTAAAAATCAAAGTTTAGTATCAAAACCAACGAATATTCCTGTATCCAGTCTTGGGGGGGAAAAAATCAGTTAAAACACAGAGAGCAAAGTACAAAGTACTCACACTCTCTATATACGAGAATCAGGTAAAGCAGGCCATGTGCTGTGGATACAGCAAGACTGCCAATATGATTATTTTTAAAGGCAATTTCAAACTTAAGAAACAGTAAGTTTTACACATAAAAAGTATAGGAAAATAGTGATGTAACTTTCAAAATGATGGAACAAACCACACAATCTCCCTGGAATGGCTCTTCTCTCCCCCCCCCACCCGCATGTGTTCATGTCCTCTCCCCCCCTCAACCCTAAACAAACTCTATTTCATACTTTTTTTTTTTAAATCTCTCTGGAATGCCTGGAGATTTGCAGAAGGAAAGAGGAAAAAAGCATAAATGGGGAAACCACAAACAAAACTCCCCTACCCATCAGCCATGATCCCGTTCAAGGTGAGACCCAGTTTCAAACACATGAGCAGGGCTGAGTCAGGGCAACCTTAGAGGCCCAGGGCAGGAGAGGTTCTGAGAACAAGCAGTGTCCTCAAGCACAATCTCCAACTTTTGCTCTCCGACATATTTTTTAAAATAAAATAAGATTAAATTTTAAAAAACAAAAGCAAAAACAAGCACCAGTTCCTACTTTGGTTTTGCTGTACCAAGAGCTCCGTGTGCGTGCTGCAAAGACAGGCGAACTTTCCCGGCCTGTCCTTGAGTCTCTCTATAGGCTACTAACCAAAGCCTTAAGGCTAGCAAAACAAGGATGAGTAAGGTGAACCAGAGCACTTGCTGCTCTTACAGAAGACACAGGTTCGATTCCTACCACCCGCCCATGGTGGCTCACAAATCTTAGCTCCAGTTCCAGAGGAGATGACACCCTCTTGTAGAGACTGAAGGCATGGGGCATGTGGAACACATACATAAATGGAGGCAGAGCACACATACACACAAAAAAGTTTTAAGTTTAAGAAGGAAAAAACTCATCTGAGTAAACCAGCTTCCAGTCAGCACATGCCCTGTTTTAATGAAAGTATCAAGTATGTAATAAAATTTCCCAGTTGTCCTATAAAGGCAGTGATGAAGCAATTCAGGCTGTAAGTTAAATGTCTACGACAGTAACTCAGCCAACAAGAACATCTACTGCTAGGATTCTGAAATAAATTCAGGGGTGTCTTCAACTTCCTGTCTCTTAAACTTGGTTTGACAGTGATTATTAAACACTGACCGACATTTGGGCCAAAGCTTGGAGACCGAAACAATGAGCCACATCCCTTGGCCTCATTCCCAGGATGTTTCTAGAACCCTTAAGGACTCCGACAACCAAAGCTGTGACCAGCCAATGCCACACACAGAAGAACTATGTTAACTATCTGGCATCTGAGGAAAACAGGTCCAAACTGGGCACTGGGGTAAACTGTTCGAAGCCTAAGGTCACATGAGGCACAAAAACCAATCTAGGAATGGGGTACAGGTCTTACAGACCCTAAAGACTTTCACTCTACCAAGGGGCTATCTTTAATAGACTCCATTATTTCTAGAAAACGATTTGAATCAAGAGTCTCTAAAATATTTGGGAGGAAAAACCCTGATTCTAGGATAGGAAAAGCTCAGCACTACGGAGGCAGGAAGATGAAGAGTTCAAGGAACCTCAGAAACACAGTGAGCGGAAAGCCAACCTGGGCTACACGAGAGAACTGGATGGGGGCAAGGACAGGTGGAGGGGAATAATCTCTCAACTAGAGATAACCCAGACCACATCTTCTACTACAACTATCTTTCTCCTATCGGCTTACAGCAGCTGTGAATTCTAGCTCAGAAATCCATACATCTTGAGAAAAACGGCTGACACCAACAAACCAAGGTGCAATCCCTGACGTTAGTGACAAGGACTGCCTGTCCGTGCCTGGGCAGGTAAGGGCACTTTGTCCTCCTTTTGTACACAACCTCACAAAGATCCTACTAGAGCAACAGAGAAGAATGTCCACCCACGAGTCTGACACTGTGGACAAGATCGCCCCAAATGCCAACAAACCCTGCCATACAGACTGTGAGGGGAAAGAGCTGGGTGTGGCCGATAATCAGGCAGCTGATGTAATAGTACAGCAAGTTTGGGGGCACCTATATTACAGAAAGAGGCCCTGAAAAGAAAGGGGAGGGGTGTTCTGGGATTATAGCTCAGGTGGCAGAGTGCCTGGATGGCATGTGCCAGCAACTCAAAAGAAAGAATGGGGAGAGAAGGAAAATGAGAAAAGAGTCCATCCAATAAACATTCCCAGCAGCTTTACTGATAACTGCCCCCAAAGCCTATATGTTTCTCTTTTAGTGAAGGGTTAATCCAACTGGTAAACCTGGCATAATGGAATCCTACTTAACCATAAGAACAGAACTACTGACTACTGGCACAGGCACTGGAGCAGTTTCTAAGATAGTGTTTCTCAAACTGTGGGCCGTGACCCTTTTGGGATCAAATGACCCTTTCACAGGGGGGTTGCATGTGAGGTGTCTGCATTATGATCTGTAACAGTAACAACAGTACAGTTATGAAATAGCAACAAAAAATAACGTTATGGCTGTGGGTCAGCACATGAGGAACTGTATTAAAGGGTTACAGTATTAGAAAGGTTGAGAACCTCTGTCCAACAGGAATTAAGTTAAACTAAAATGGGGGTGTGAGGACCAATCTCATGGGTAATGTGGTTGTCCCTTCCCATGCCATCATGTAAAGCACATGCTTACATCTCCACGTGTCTGACAGGAAGAATGAGTCCTAGAATGGCCTTAAACTCATAATTCTCCTGACTCTACTTCCTCAATGACTCTGCCTGGTTCCTAGGGTTACAATGTCTATCATCCTGTTTATATGACCTTTTGTATGATATCATTTTGGAAATGAAAGATGCATGAGTAGCTTTCAAAAATTAAAGAAACAATGTGAGAATGCTCTCTATAACCCTAGAGAGTAACAAATGAACAAAAGTCAATCTCCTTGCTCCTTCTTCCTCACAGATGTCTGAGCACAAGGAAAACAGGCAAGCTGAACAAGGCTAGTAAGTTCAATCAATGCCGTGATCCTGGCTGCGAAGACAGTTTTATAAAGCAAAACCATTGGTAGAGGGGAACAGTGTAAGTACAGGGAGTGCTGAATCATTCTCCAAGTACAAGCTCATAGTCAAGATGTGTGTGTATAAATACACATGTGACTTTATCTAATGTTGACTAATTTAATCTCAATAACCCAACAGACTATGCCATCATGATTATCCTTCTTTACAGATGAGAAAACTGAACTATGAAAAATATACACAGGGTCACACAGTCAGTGGTGGAGGGGCTGGAACTCAAATCCAGCTAGATCCAGAGAATCAATCACTTTTCTCTGGAAACTAAATATTTTCAGATGAAAGCTGTTCTTATGGCTTTAAATATGTGCTGAGGTGAGTTCTTGACAACTCAAGAGAACCCCTGTATTACCGGAAGTTCTCCGACAGAATTCCACAGGCATGTGAGTTTCCTTCCCTTCCTGACAATACAAGAGCCACAACAAGCTGTGCTGGGTCGTGCCTAGGACTGACCCTGGCCTCCTTCCAGAGAAGCAAGGCAGTCTCAGTCTAGTCTCTCCCCTTTCCCACCCTCCCTGGAGGAAAATACATAGTTATTGCTCTGAGTTCCAGGGTGAGGTGCTATGTTACTATTCCTGTGATTTAGAATTAAAGAGAGCAATAAAGAAGCTAAAAGAAGAAAGCTCCTCACACCACACACTTTTTAATTCAGTGTTTCTTTCTGAAGAGGAAGAGGAAGAGGAAGAAGAAGAAGAACAACAACAACAACAACAACAACTAAAACTAAGTGCTTCGATACAATTCTCTACCCCTAAGCAGGACACGACGCAAACCCCCCTCTTCTGTCTGTAAACTCTGCTCCTCCCACCACTTTCTTCCCATCCTTGCTAAACCACAGTTGTGATCACAGATGGTTTTACATAGACAGATACACACATAAAAGGAAAATCAGAAAGGAAAACGGCAGGTTAGAGACTGGTAAGTACCTGAAACAAACTCAAGCGTAAGAAACTGACTCAGTGCAGCCCACCCATCCCACCCATCCCACAGGGAGGAACCTTGGTAAGGTTATTATTCAAGCTGCAGAAGACCAACCTAGCCACGCACAGGTCTGAATCTGCACCAAGTTTCTATCAGGAAATCCACAACAACACACTCCTGCCAAAGTGACTCTCCAGGCTGGGAGGAGGAAGACTAGGAAATCTCTCTTCCTTTCCGACAGTCACTCACACTTCTAACTACAGAAACATAAAACCAACCAAGGTGTGGACAAGGAGGAAAAGAGACTGCCACTATCATAAGCTCTTGCCAAACCCACAGACCCCCACAGCAGTGCACCTAACCGAGTTTGCCTCGGTCCCTTGGTCCCTTCCCACCTAAACTCCTGCGGAAGCTCAGTCTACTCACACAGCAGTGCTGGGGAAGGAGCCTGCTAAGAAGTATGTAGTCATTAAAGTGCAGCCCTCAGGAACGTACCCAACAGACCCTGACTCCAGAGAGTTAGGTCCCTTTATTCCTTTGCTGCACACTTCCTCTTTCTGTCATGTTCTGGCAGCATGAGCTCTTCATCAGAAGCCAGAGGCTGATGCTGATCCTGGACTTCCAGAACTATGAGCCCAAATACATGTCTCCTTGAAAGTTTACCCACATGTGCGTTTTCTTTGGCGTTCACTGCCAACCTCACCACATGAGTAGTGTCATGGGGATAGTAATGTGGCAAAAGTCCATGCTGGAGTTGTTCTGGGTGTCTGTCAGTGTGAGGCTCCCACAGAACGTCTGCTCATTTAGCCTCAACTTTTCACAACTCCATGTATTATTATTTTATATAAAATGAACAATTCAGGTAAGATAAGCAGCAGACACTAGGCATGGTCTCTTCCGTCACCATCAGACAAGAAAAAGAATCATGCAGAGCTCTGTAAAAAGACTTTCTCCTTCTACAGGCCTCATCCACAATTCCCTCTCTTGGGTGCCCCAGAAAGAGATTAAGATGTACAATGACAGACCTCAACAGAAGCAATGTAGCAAACTACATAAGGGAGCACCCAAGAGAAACAGAGCCCACCATCAGTGAGGCACCATCAAAACTTGAAGAAGGGGGCTAAAAAGATGGCTCCGTGATAAAGAGCATACACCACCACTCAGGCAAAGGACCCGAGTCCACCACTTGGCACCATTACAAAGAGATTTACAATGACCTCCAGGGGACCCAGCCCCTTCTTTTAGCTTCCATAAGCTTTCTCTCTCTCTCTCTCTCTCTCTCTCTCTCTCTCTCTCTCTCACACACACACACACACACACACACACACAAATTTAAAATATTAGAAAGTAACTGAGATGAGTGAAGAAATAAACTAAAGCTTGAACCTAAGTGGACTGCCTAGCTAGAAACTTCATTTTGGAGAAAGAAATGAAAAACTGAAGAATTCAAAGAGAAAGGAACACACCATTTGTGAAAATGAAACCCATTATTTTGTACAAATAATATATATTAATAATTTTTAAAGATATTACAAGATTGAGCATAGTAATCACAGCACTCAGGAAACAGAAGTGGGTGGATCTCTGAGTTTGAGGCCAGCGAGGCCTGCACAGCCATCTCCAGGGCAGCCAGACTACACAGAAAGACCTTGAACAGAAAGAAAAACATAAAGGGCTCTCCTCCACTGTGCTCACCTGGCAAACTATTAATCTTTCAAAATGAAAAGTAAGTCTTGACTTATTTCCATATTTTTTTTTAAAAATCTCTAAAAGGACATGCGTAGACTTTCTACACAGACCTTATGTCACCACCAGAGCTAGGAGCCAGGCAATATAACCCAGTCAAGTGGAACACACACACAAGTCAGAACAAGGAAATGCAAGTATCAAAGGACTGTAAAGAATCCAGTCAGCTGACACATTAACAAGTAATTACGTAATGGTTACCACGGAAATTACAATCTCTATCCCAACCCTTTGCCCTTTTGGTCCACGTAACTTATATTCTTTGAAATATGAAAGTTCGACTGGAATGAATATAGCTTACACACGACATTAGGTAAGAAATGAAGAACAAGAGAAGCATGAACTCCTCCAAAGCATCTCTCAGCAGCCTCTAAAACAGTGGCTATGGCTCTAGCGCTCTGGCCCTGGGAAGGAGGGCTGTAGGCTCCTTCCCTCCGACAGCCTGACCACACATTCCAGCCTCTCTACAGTGAGAGCTTTACAGATGCTTTTTCCTCCTTACTGATACTCAAAAAACATTATTTCAGAACAGAAATGCACACTGCTCACCAGTCCCAACTCAAGCAAGACCAAACACTCAGTCAGAGCCTTCCTACCAAGTTTGATGGCCCTTGTCTTTAGTGCCAGCATCTGAGAAGCACAGGAAGGTGCATCTCTGAGTTTGAGGCCAGCGTGGCCTATAAAGTGAGTTTTAGGCTAGCTGGAACTACCACATGAGACCTTATTTCAAATAACTAACTAAATTCATTCATTCATTCATTCCAAAGAGAGCAATGTGAAAGTGAGAGCGGAAGCATGGCCGCCTCCCTCCCCACAGCTGCCATATGCCTTGACAAAGAGCTGTAGTTTGGAGAGTAGAGACAGACTCCTTTACCTGAAAAGCAGCTGCACCGATGCTAGACTAGAGTAACATTGGGTTCTTTCCTTTACACATAAGGATGGACACGGTGCATCATATACCTAATTCAAGATCCTCTACTTAAACCACTGGTTAGCCTTTCCACTCACTAGATATAAACAGAGAGACAAGGAGCTCCACAGAATATGTACTTACCTGTTTGCCAGAGCTTCCCTCAACATGCCTCTGAGCAAGTCCACCTCCCAAAGACAGTGTACTCCTCTCTGTGTGGGACGGAGGACTGCAAAGCGAGTCCTCACCTCCCCTATCTCCACTCTTCACAAATAAATCTAGTAAGTAAACGCTCGCGTAGTTGTTCCTCCACCCTCTTCCAATATAAGCTTGTGTAATAATCACCTAAGAGAATTTTTCTCTAAATTGAGAAAATCTCCTCCTGACCCGACAAAACTTTTGGAGAGGCCTAGTTTCGAGGTGGGGGAAGCTTTAAACGTGGAGATCCAACAGCCTTTTCATACATATTTCAAAATAGATGTCTCCTGGGACCACACTTGCTCTGTGGGATGAGATCAATCTGACGTGTGGCAAGGCCAGTCTCTGACAGGAATACTACACCCCATTCCAAACACACCGAAGCCTTTTAGTCGGTGGCTCCTGTCTACAATACTGCCCTCAGGAGGCTAAGGAAGAATGACCTGAAGGCTGAGGCCAAACTGGGCTACAAAGTGAGATCTCTTCTCAAACAAACCAACCTACCCTTCTGATGCCAGTCACCTAACAGCACATAAGCATCAAATGACAAGAGCAGCAGAGAACAAGTAGGAGAAACTGCTGAGATTCTGGGAGCTGAGCAGACTGGTATTCTAAAGAATTTATGCTGATTTATAAGACTGAATAATTGGGTAAAACCAACATTGCCCTAAAATGTTAGACAAGAAAACGTGAAGCAGGGATCCATGCAACTGTGATTGATTACTCAGTGGGTGTGGTAATTAATCTTCAAGACATACAGACTGTTAGGAAGCCAGGAATGTATCCATCAACACACATCCACTGTTACTTTACTCACAGACTTGATTCTACCTGGTCAGCGTACAGAATAAAGTGTACCTGTGTATGCTACCTGTGTGCAGATGCCCCAAGAAGCCAGGAGAAGATCCTCCCTTGGAGCTGAAATTGTAGGCAGTTAGATGTTCTAGGTGAGTACCTGAGGAACAACGAGTTCCCTGTGCGCCAGAATGTTTTTTTAAAAACTCCTATTTATTTACCTCAATACGTTGGCAATCGACGCTCTTCATCTCTAAGCTGCCACAATCTCTAGAAGGACAATTTGTGCTGGTCCAGTGCCTGTGTTAAACCATCCATTGGCCTGGAAGGAGATACTATGAGCAGGAGGTTTTGCGCATAGTCATGCAGATCCTCCCAGCAATGCTGACATCCCCAGCAAAAAGACAGGTTCTTTATCATGAGTATGAAGCAACCTTTTCTTGTTTCAACGCGTGGTGAGACTGAGAGGGGTAGAAGGAAGAATGGCACCGACTTCCTCACAAGCGTCCAGGGGGCCAAGAGCTGCAGCAACAGTACAAAGGGCTGGGGAAAAGGAAGGTTCAGATCCAAGCTGCGTACACTGAGAGCTTGACCCTTCCTTCCGGACATGCCTTATGGCCCTGCTTCAGCTGTTTATTCATATATAGAGTAAGGAAGCATTTTCTGGTCTAGAAAAACAACTAAGAAGTGGGTAAAGTGCTTACTGCACAAGCACAAAGACCGAAGTTCTAATCTTTGGAGCTCACTGGCCAGTCAGTCTAGCATATGGTAAGGCTGTAAACTCCAAGTCTAGGGGACCTGAAGCCTCCTTTTGGCCTCCTTGGGCACCAAGAACATAAGGGGTACAGAGACATAGATAAAACAATAACAAGTAGACAATGGAAGCCAGGCATGGTAATGCCTACTTGTAGTACGGTGCTGTGGAGATAGAGAAGCAAACTCATAGGGATCACTGCTCATCCAGCCTAACCAACAAGCTCCAGGTCAATGAGAGACACTGAGAGGGATACGTGGCACTTAAGAATAGTACCTGAGACTGGTCTCTGGCCTCTGCAAACATCAACAGGTGATAAAATGAGGGAGGGAGGGACGGACGGACAGACGGACTGATCAACCTGACATAGTGTTTCACAACTGCAAACCAAACACTCTGGAGTGTTGAGGCAGGAGGACTACCACAAGTTCAAGGCCAGCCTGAGATACACCTTGAATTACCACCTCAGGTGACAGAGTTGGATACTGTCTCAAAAACAAAGACATCCAATAAAACCACACACACACACACACACACACACACACACACACACAACCTGAGAGTATGCTAGAATTTTCAAAACAGGAAACTAAACTAAGATTCTTTGAGGACAGCCCCACAAAGGAAACCAGAAGAGCAAGTACAGTGGTACACAGTGCAGTCCCAGTCCATCCAGAGGAGGCTGAGGTGAGGTCACTGAGCCTTAATTATGGTGACAAACTCAAGCGCAGGGAAGGGGAAGACGGAGAAAGACAACAGTAGGTCATTCCATCACTAAACTGAAATGAAAACAAAGCCCATCTAGATATGAGAGAAAGTATCTTTCCTTCCAAGAAACAAAGATGATAAAAATTCTGTGATGACAAAGATGAGAGAATCCACTCCAAATCGAGTTTCTGCACCTTTCAATCTACTTTAAAAAAAAATTTAAAAGGAACTATCTTCCTCACCCGTGTTCCTAAGCCGGCAGAACAACCTGCCAACCCTCTTCTCACTGCCTCTGAGTATTTTCTCTCCCCTCACCTCCTCCTTCCCTTGTATGGTAGACAAGTTACCCTAAATCTCGCATGCCAAACCCAAAACCCAACCTCTTTCCTGAGATCCCACTGGTGGCCCCATTACTAAACTGTGTCCACAGAAGCAGTCAAGCAGGCTCCCTCACTGGCCTCTAGGCAGACGCTTCTGACTGACCTTCCTAGCAACAGGACTGGGGTGTGCTGCTCCTCTGGTGTTTCCTCTTTGCTCCTCCAGTTTCGTATGGCTTAAATGTCATGAATCCCAGCTTCCAGTGACTACACCTTCAATGACCCTGCACATTATAATCTGGTTAATTTCCGTACAGAACAGTGTTGGGCAGTGAAACCCTCTAGCACTCCTAGTACTCTCATAGGTAGACAGAAAAGTTCCCGACATACAAACGAAGATACACAAGCCCACTGCATTTCTATACACCAGTGATAATCAATGCATCTACTAAAGTCAGATAAATGACAGTGTTCAAGGACAGAGGAGACAACCAACTACTGGTATATAGAATTACATACAATCTTGCACACACGTGTAGAAGGGACCTGGGAATGGGCCAGCAAGCACAACAATGAGCAATTATACAAAAAAATTTAAAGATTATTTGGGGAATTTTAAAAAAAACGTTTGAGAAAAGGCGTTTTTGCTCCCAAGAAGTCTTGCCTGTGCATTACATCACTTCACAGAAATCATCATTTACAGATGTCTGGCCTGATCAAACAGTGCACATGAATGTTGCAGCTACCTCTGGGCCTCTAGGAAAATCAGAAGATCCCTAGGATCTTTGACCTAACCTCTTTAGGTTTGCTGATGGCTGAGACCAGGCTCTGAAAGGTGGATGATGGGTGGAATCTGGAGGAGAAACAGATTTGCCCTAACATCAGTCCTAAACATCGGCCTTGTTTCTGGCTCAACCAAGTTCCACAGATGAGACTTTCATGGACTTGGCCCAAGGTCTATGTAGAATCTATAAGATTGGCCATAGTGAACAATTAAAGGGTTTATTTTCTAGGCTAAGGGCTATGGGTATAGCATGTGAGGTCAAGTTCAAACACCACCCTCAGAACTGCAACGTCTTTAAGAATGAATTGCTAAGTGCCAGGTGTGATAGCACAGGACTTTAATCCCAGCAGTCAGGAAGCAAAGACAAGCATATCTCTGAGTTCCAGAACAGTCAGGGCTATATAGAGAAACCTTGTCTCAAAAAATAAAAACAAGCAAAAAAGAATGATATTCTACCTTTGAGGCCTTTTGACCCCTAGAAACCGTCAGGGAGGGGTGTGTGTGTGTGTGTGTGTGTGTGTAAAAATGGTAAAAACACCAAATTTTACAAAGGCCTAAGAAGCCATCTTATTGTGGTCTTGATTTGAGAAGAAATTTCCTTTCTCTTCCTTCTTTAGAGGGACGGGGAGTGCAGTCTCTCACTCTGTAGCCCAGGCTAGCCTCAGACTCACCAAGATCTGCCTGCCTCTGCCTGCTGAGTGCTGGGATTTGAGGCAGGCAACACCAAGGCATAGGACATTTTTAAGGCATGATGGGTCATGACCACAATCAGAAAGAACCCAGAAAACCTAAACAAAAGGCTCCAACCCCTGCTGTCAAGTTAACAGCTTCCTCCAGGCTATCCCCTCTAAAGGTTAAAGATTTACTTCCCTCCACAGCTTTAAGAGGGTTACAGTCCACCACAACAGGAAGCCACTGCATATCTGCTCAGTCCAAGGTAAGAGCAATGTGTCAGAGGTTGCCGAGGCAGAACCAACTGCACTCCTGCTACTCATCTCAAAGGTAATTAGCACAGTGGAAAGTCGTGATCATCAATGCATGATGCATGGTGATCAAAACCCAAGCGTAAGCCAGGCACAGCCATACACCTGTCACCTGAGCACTCAGGAAGAGGTGGGAGGACTAAAGACGCTGAGGGAGGATGTTTTAACAGCAGTTCTATCCAGCCATAAATGTTCTTTTGCCTACCAACACCATAAAAGCTCTAACAGATTACATCAATGTTAATAAACGGGAAAGTTTGGGTGGGAGGTCCGGGTCTGGCTTGATGTCCTTTTGTTTGGTTTGGCTTTTCCAGACAGTCTCATTACGTGGCCACACTGGCTTTAGACTCCTACCTTAGCCTCCCGTCCACATAAAGCGGTGAGCAGGTGATGAGGGAGAAAAGGCCACCTGAAGCTGCTGTCAGAGACAGTCCTACTCAATCACTCGCCTTCAGCTTCAGTCACACAGCTGAGCAAATCACATCACGAGCAACAGCACTGCACACAACACTAAAGCTGCTCTGGATTGATCCCTACAGTCTCAAAACCTTTAAGAATGCCACCATTCCAAACTGCCATGCAGAATTCTGCTAAGAGCTGAACTCAACACAGACCAAGACACAGAACAGGGCACAGCATCATCACCACAACTTCAAGAACAGTCACATCTTGGGGACCAGGCCACAGACTACTGTTTAACCCCACAGTCTATGACTTACATCAAGACAAACACAGACACAGAGCAAAGTATGAAATTTTAGGATTATACCTAAAACCCAGAATGTAGAACCATGCCCACATCCTGTCTGGAAGTAGAGAAAACAACGTGATGTGTCATGAGCAACAGGCTTCCTCCAAAGGAATCCACTGTGCTGCATTAAACAACACACATCTTACACATTAGTATTAAGTGCAAATGCTCCCATTATGCCAGGGACAAATAACTTAAAAAACTGTCGTATAATTATTTAGAAAAATTAGAGCCACAGAAGTTCCCACAATCTGTGGACAGGGTCCTGTTAGCCTGTAGAAGCTGCCCTGGCCTCACAGCAGGCCTACAGAGATGAGAATTCATGTTTCTCCAGTCTTTCCAGAGCAAAAGAAAAATGGAACGGACGGACAGGGTCAGTCGGTCTCTCCCCCCCCCCCCAACGATATAGAATTGGCTCAGCAGCTAAGAGCAACAAGCTTCCTCCAAAGGAATCCACTGTGCAGTTATTAAACATCTTACATATCTTAATATGAAGTAGAAATGCTCCCATTATGCCAGGGACAAACGAGAGTCTAACTTTTTAAAAAACTGTCATATAATTATTTGGAAACTTAAAGCCACACCTAATTCATACATATTTTTGTTTTAAGATCTTGAAAGTACAAAAGCAGAATATATTCCACTGTAATTAAAGCAACAGCACTGAGGAAGTATTTCAGACACACAAGCCTGATTCTGTGGAATTTAATTTAAATATACCCAAACAGTGGTCATACGTAAGCAAATCAAGAGGCCAGCTGATGAGGCTTACTGACTAAAAAGGAGAGTTTCCTATAGTGTCTCTGTGGAAGACTTTTCTGGAATCACTCAAGATCTTAGACTGACAGTGTATTTACCAGAATCTTTCAAATTATTTACTACAATGTACTACAATGTAAACGTCAAGTTCAGTCTAGAAGGTAACAATCTTTGTACTGGGAGCAGAAGCATGTACAATTAAGATTGACAGTGTATTTACCAGAGTTTCTCAATATAATTTACTATAAAGTAGGGGTTGGAGATATGGCTGGATAGGTTAGGGACACCTGTCCTACAAGCATGGTTTGAATGGGTTTGTCCTCCCCCTCCCCATTCATGTGTCTGAATATGCTTGGCCCAGGGAGTGGCATGATTAGGAGGTGTGGCCTTGTTGGAGAAAGTGTGTCACTGTGGGGGTGGGCTTTAAGGTCTCCTCCTATGCTCAGGCTCCACCCAGTACATACAGTCTCCTCCTGGTTGCCTTCTCATCAAGATGTGGAACTCTCAGCTCCTTCTCCAGCACCATGCTGCCTGCATGCTGCCATGCTTCCTGCAACGATAATGGACTGAACCTCCAAAACTGTAAAGCAAGCCCGAATTAAATGTTCTCCTTTATAAAAGCTACCTTGGTCATGGTGTCTCTTCACTGCAAACCCTAAGACAAGGACTGAGTTCAAATGCCCAGTACCCATGTGAAAAGCTGGGCATGGATGAGTATGCTTGTAATCCTAGTCTGGAGCATAGAGACAAGTAGATCACAAGAGCTTGCTGGTCAAACAACCTAGCCAATCCAGCACCAGCCCCTGTCTCCAGGCAAAGAGCAAGGAAGGAAGACACTCAACATCCTCCTCTGGTCTCCATGTGCCCACACACTCATGTCCATGCAAAACCCACACACAAGCGTTCACGTGGTGCAAGTGTTAAAGTTAAAATACCCCAGAAGTCCGCATTCTTTCAAAGTAATAGACATTACGGTGAGACATGGCTCGTCAGCTAAACAACTGCCCCAAAGCTTGATAGCCTACATAAAGCAGATGCAGTAGCAGGTGTACCAGTGATCCCTGTACTTCTACAGGAAATGGAAGGGTAGACACTAGAATCTTCAGCTCATAGGCCAGCTGAACTGGCTTATGCTATGGCTTTCAAACAAGGTAGATAGAAAGGTGAGGCAGGACATAAGAGTATCCTGACTTCCACACGAGGGCCATGTCATTCACACAAATAGAATAAATATGGACCAGCAATACAGGAAGAGTTAGGCAGGTCTAACATCTCAGGGAATACAACTGACAGTCCAAAGCACATAGGAGCTATGAACAGACAGAGCCCGCTGGAGGAACGAGAAGCAGCAGACGCATGGCAAGGCGCTGGCGTCCTTAGATTCAGGCAAGGTGGCAACCCAAAGATGTTGGTGTCTTGAAAAAGATCCCAATTAATGTCTACGTTTTCTCACCAAGGCTTCGGTGCCAATAGTCCAGCCATATTCTGAGAGGTCTACAAGCATCACTAAGGACTGTCCGGGTATGACGGGGG
>JADRCH010000090.1:12690299-12703911 GCA_019843965.1 Rhynchomys soricoides
GGGGGGGGGGGTGTGTCCGGCAGAAAAGGCTGCAATGCTTCTTCTTACACACCACCTCCGAAAAGCCAGCCAGGGCCAGATGAAGAGGACAGTGGCTCAGCAGCTCCAGAGTCAACAAGCTCAACCCTCAGAAAGTTCCCAGACAGCGGCACACTTGAAACATCCTGTCTACACAATGCTCAGGTTGACCGACCCTCTGCTGGCTGGAGGGTCTTCAAGCACAAATCCCTTCAGACTCATTTTCATAGTCTAGTTTTCAGAGGCTTCTTAAATCATTTTCATGAACCAATGAATATCCAAGAGCTTCCTACAATGTGCGCCATAACATAAAATCTCCTTGTCAGTCCTTAGCCTCTGAATGTTCATGGATTTCTGGTTCACAAGGTTATAACTATTTATACACAGTATACAATTTTTTACTTTGTCTAAAACAAAACAAAACAAAAAAAAAGTCATGGCTGACAGAAGACCCTTTCACTATTTCTTCCCAAACCTGATGCTAAGAAAAATATTTTTTTCTAGAAATGTTTCTGTAACCAGTTTTCTCCAGACATAGTTTTTGTCTGTCACTGTCTGTCTCAATACTAAGTTTTAAGCCAAAATAATTTTTTTTAAACAAACTAGACTGTGTAGCGCAGAAACTATTTTATACATCCAAGAATCACTCCCAAAAGAAGTTGCAAAAGGGGCTGGAGATGGTTCAGTGGTTAAGAGCCCTGGCTGCTCCTCCAGAGGACTTGGGTTCAAGTTTCAGCAAGCAGGTTACAACCATCTGCAACTCGAGCTCCAGGGAATCCGACATCCTCTCCTGGCCTCTAAGGGCACCAGGCACATATGTGATGCACATACATGCAAGAAAAATATTTATGAACAAAAAAAAATTAAAAATAAAGTTACAAAAGCTTCAGAGAGGAAGCTGTTGTCCCACAAAGGGCAGATGCTAGTTTAACCCCCTCCTGCCCACCATCCATCCACCAGGAACTCCAGAGAAGTGGAAATATCACAGCAAAGCTCTAGGGCTTCCTTGGTACTAAGTCTTCACTAGGCTCCCTCCTCCAACCCTGCACTTAGATCCTGCAATTCCGAATCTCTACAGCAAGGCCCTCTTCCCCTGACTGCAGCTAAGAATAAATGTTTCACTACAGCAATGCCTCTGCCTTCCCCATTACAGAGCTAAGTACAAAGGTTTCCTCTAACGAAGAAAAAAATGTAATGGGAAACATCTCAAATTAAACTTTCTCAGAATCAATACAAAGATATACATGTAATCCAGGGCACCCAGTGCCCTCCAGTCAGTCGGTTCCTATTATCCAGAAGAAAAAACAAAAACAAAAACTGTCATCCTCACACGCAGGCATCATTAGCACTTCACACCCGCCTAGCTGCCGTACATGAAAAGTTCTAAACAGTGTTTTAACCAGACTTGTAAGGACACATTTTTCTGATAACACAAATAGATAAAATAGGCAAAAGTCTGAAATAACAAGGCACATAAAAAATGAGCCATGCATGGGTGGGGTGGTGCAAAAACCAAGTAGCTGCAGAGAAATGCCCCTGTCCCAGATTATATTTACGGTGAAGATAACCATGCAAACTGGAAGAACAGCTCAGGAGTCAAATGTTTGCCTGTCACACTCAAGCACTTGCCTATCATTCCCAGCACTGGGGGGGGTGGGGGAGGGAGGGTGCACAGCATGGGGTCTTGCAGTGGTTAACCTTCATGACTAGATTTAGAATACAACGTAAACACTCCTGGTGCATTTCGAGAGAGACTGAACTAAGGGAAGGCCCACTCTCAATATGGTCCATGTCATACCATGCATTTAAGCCCCTGAATGGAACAAAAAGAAAGCAAGGTTGTCATCAGCTAACCTCACTCTGCCCCTAACTGTGGACCCACCATGATCAGCTACCTTCTTTCTTAAACAAGGAGCCAAAACAAACTCTTCCTTAAATTGGTTCCTGTCAAGATATTCTGTCACAGATGAGAACCACAGAAAATAAATATGCAAAAAACCATCTAGCATCACACCTAGCCAGAGAAGGTCACCCAAGCTAAAGATCAAGCATGCGGGTGCTCAGACTCACCATGGCTAGATAAAACTTGGGAAGAACCCAGTTCCTTTGCCAAGGAATGTGGTATCTAAGTTTTGTGCTTCTGAATAAAATAGCAACAATACACAAACAGTTAAGTGCTGATCTATAACTTTACAAGCAGAATATGCAATATCCTATATTGAAAGCTTCCACATTGAAAAGCTATGAACAAAAAAGATTTTCTCTCTAGCGTAAGGAAGCTTCTGTGTGTACACTATGGGCTGGTGATAACTTCCCCCTGAATGAATACTGTCAACAGACTGAAAACATCGCACGTAGTTGCTCACCCACATTTCTTTTCTGAGAAGAGAGCAGAGCATCTAATATTCTGTCCTTGGCTCTATAAAGTGCCGCTGGGATCAGTTGGGGGAGAGGATAAATGGTGACAGTAGCTGAATGTTTTATTAGCAGCTTGGTAACCTCTGAGGCTTGGACCTTGGCCTCCCCTGGACTACACCAAACCCAAGCAGTGCAAGAGTACCAAAGACCATTGACTGCCATATTGTTTTTCCACTGCTCCTTCATCAACAGCAAAGGATATACAATTATCCTGAACTATTTTAGGGCTGGCAAGTATGTGGGGCTACCCAAACGATATAACAATAGAACACAGATTAAGACACAAGGCTACATAATAAGACCCTCCTTCAAAACAGCAGCTACAAAAAGACATCACATTTCAAAGAATTTTTTAAAAAGTTCATCATAATGGGAAAAAAACAACAGTCTACAGAAATCAGTTTTTAAAAGTGGGGTGTGGTGCTACATCCCTGTAATCTCAGTACTTAAGAGGTACAAACAGGAGTCCAAAGGTCAAAGTAATTCTTGGCTACATAATGGGTTTAAGGCCAACACAGGTTACATGAGGCTCTACCTTTAAAAACAAATAGAAAAACTAGGCTGTTGAAATGGCTTAGTGAGTAAGAATACTTCCTGCCAAGGCTCAAGGCCTGAATCTGACCCCTAGGACTCCATATGGTAGAGGAAAAAAGCAACTCCTGAATGCTGTCCTCTGACATTCAGAGACAGAGCTAGCCAACCTGTTCTGCTGCTATTCCTCTGCCTATGCAGACGTACACACCCAGTGTTTCCAGAAATCGCTTGGACACCACTTTCTTGCACTCACTCACTGTGCCCCATCTGTCCTTCCAGGTTCTCTGTGTAGCGCTAGCTGTCCTGAACTTGGGCCTGGAGAGTAGCTTGGCCTTCAACTCAGAAGATTCTTCTCACTAAGTCTCTTGAGTGGATGGGATCACAGGCAGATTCTATTAGTCAGGCTTAAAAGAAATTTTTGGTTGGGGGTTTTGTTGGTTGGTTGGTTCTCAAGACAAGAGTTTCTCTGTGTAGCCCTAGCTGTCCTGGTACCTAGAACTCAATAGATCCGCCTACCTCCACCTTCAGAGAGCAGAGGTTAAAGGTGTGTGTGGTCACCTCCCAGCTGAAAGGGTTTTTGTTGTCTATAATACTGGAGAGTGAACCCAGGGCCTTAGGAATGCTAGTCAAGTGTTTTACCACTGAATTAACAGTTCTAGTCTTTGAAAGAGAAGCGTGGAACTGCCAAGTGTGTAAAAGGATTATTACGTTTCTGTTAAAATCATGTAAATACATATTTGTAATTATAAGAACAGTTTAATAACTTTCTTGAGTTACTGAATAAAAAACTGATATATTTGGTCATAGCTCTTGTATAAGCCTACCCCCACCTCACTCTGTAGACCAAGATGGCCTCAAACTCAGAGATCTGCCTGCCTCTGCTGGGATTAAAAGTGTGTGCCAATACACCCAGTTACTTGTGTTACTCTTTACTGGGGGAGAGGGACCACACAGGATTTCTGTGTGTAGCCCTGGCTGTCTCAGAACTCATCACTTTGTAGACCAGTTTGGCCTCCAACTCAGAGATCCACCTGCCTCTGCCTCCTGAATGCTGTAATTAAAGGTGTGCACCACCACCACCTGGCAAGATTAACCTTTTTACACAAGTAAAAATGAAGGTATCTTTTTGTACCAGTGCTGTATTGATAAAAAGCAAAAACCTGTGTCTGTGTCTGTCTGTCTCTCTGTCTCTCTGTCTCTCTCTCTCTCTCTCTCTCTCTCTCTCTCACACACACACACACACACACCCTCCCTTTACAAGATCTGCACTTTAGCCCTACAAGGCTAGAGAGAAGCATATGCCCTTCCCCAGGACACACCTAACATCTTTGAGATCTCTGAACTCAGAGCGAACTCCAGAACTGCAGGAGACCAAACAGTGATGCTCTTTCTCTCTCTCCTTCCATCTACACAACAGCAGGTACAGACTCTTAGCCAACCCACTGTAATGCCAGCAGTACTGTCTACGCAGGAGTACAGCAGACACAGCAAAGGTACTCTCCCCACAAGATGCCAGCCCAGATAAAGAATTCTTTAAAAGTCCATACCTCTCTGCAGATCTCCTTCCAACTTCTAAGCTGTCTGACCAGTCTTCTGTCACTCTTACTTCCTGGGAGCCCAGTAAACAGTCATACACCTGCCCACTGGTGCGTAAGAACTCAAGGCATATACATTCCCTGGCATTAGCTGTTGCATCCTGTAGAGGTAATACCCTTTGCCAATCACCCTTATAAATAACAGGCACAGAATGTTCTAAAGAGAATAGGCTACATTTTTATTATGAAAGTGAAACAAAATGTGTATAAAAAATAAAATATCAACCAAGAGACTGGCATATACAGTCCAAGAGTGAGGTCAAGCCCTCTCTTCTACCTGAATTGAAAGGGCGTGTCAAAGCACGTCCATGCCAGTATACTAAAGGGCTCCTTGCAGTTCCTGTCATGTTGGCAGATTCAATGTCTTGGTTTATTAGGCACGGTGGCATGTGTCTGTAGTGTCAGCTATCTAGAAGACGAGCCACTGGGCTGAAGAGATGACTCAACAGTTAAAGCACCTGCTGATCTTGCTGAGAGGACCTGGGTTCAATTCCCAGCACCCATATGGTGTCTCGGAACCACCCAGACCTCCAGTCTCGAAGGTTCCAATGTCTTCTTCTGACAGCCACAGGCATGGCATACATGTGATGCACACACATACATGCAGGCAAAATATTTACCCACATAAAAAGGATAGAAAAATTTAAATAAGAAAAAAGGCAGCGGCAGCAGCTGAATGGTGACAATCACTTGAGCGCAGGTGCTGAAGACCCCATGGGCAAAAGCACACCAAGACATCATCATAGACCATCTCCAGCAAGCCACCATGCTGCTTCTCTCTTCTAAACAAAGTCTCCCTGCAGCCAGGGCTCCCTTCAAACTCTCAGTTCCGGTTGGCTCCATCACCTACTCTTTTAACTTAACCTTACTACATGTAGGCCTAAACTCTCAAGTGATTTTTTTAGGATTTGTTTGCCTATTTCAAGACAACAGGGTTTCTCTGTGTGTACCCCTGGCTCTCCTAGAACTTTTTGTAGACCAAACCAGCCTCAAAACTCACAGAGATCCACCTACCTACCTCTGCATCCCAAGCGCTGGAATTAAAGGCTTGTGCTACCACACCTGGCTTCATTCATTCATTCATTCATTCATTTAAATTTAAGCTGGGCTCAGAATATAGCTTAGTGGTAGACTGTTTCCTAACAAGTACTAGGTCCTAAGCCCTAAGAGGGGGTAGAAGAAGAAAGAGAAGAAAGGATGAAATCTTACACAAAACATAAGTACAAAAAACCTTCTAGATAATTCTAAATAATCTTCAAATAGGCATTATTAAAACCAAGCAGCTAGGGGCTGGAGAGATGGCTCAGCGGTTAAGTGCACTGGCTGCTCTTCTAGAGGTCCTAAGTTCAGTTCCCAGCAACCACACGGTGGCTCACGACCATCTGTAATGGGGTCTGACGCCCTCTTCTGGTGTATACATGTACAGTATAGTTATTTACATAAAATAATTAATTTGGTAACCAAAGTACCAGCTGCTTACTCAGTCACATTCCTGAGTATTGCTAACATAAGTCTGCTTGTAGTCTTAAGTACCAAAGGCATAAGAGTCACAGGCCAGGATTATAACAACATGGCTGGGGCAGGGACAGAAGGGCCAAGGGCTTGGGCTGATGATCCTAGGACTGATCTCATCCCACCTGGCCTGGCACCTAGAACTTCTTTATAGGCGAATCTCTGCTCTACGCCCTTCTGGACAGAACAGCAAAACAGCTCTCTTAACCTGGCAGTGCCTAAAGCACTACCATCTTCTATAGTGTTCACGGTTCAGGACCCTTCAAGTGAGAGAGGGGAAGAATCACAGGGCTAGGGCTACTGTGGGCTCCTCCTGAAAGCACCCTAGCCTTTGTCCATAAACAGTCTCTGTGCCTGTAACTGAAATCCATCTCCTTAAGGCATGCTAGGCCTAAGCAAGAAGGATCCAGCTCTGGGATTTAAGCGAAGTGATGGCAGTGGGAGTATGGTATTTCTATTCCCACTCAAATAAGAATTACATTTTAACATACGTGCACACATACTTTCACACAATGAGGTGACCTTGTCTCACTAACAAGGGCAGGTGTGTGTACTCCCAGCACTCAGAGGAAGAAGCAGGAGGACCAATATAAATTCCAGGCCAGCCTACGCTACACGAACGCACGCATGTGCGCACATACACATGAAATAAGTTAATATCAATAATAAAGATGATAATAATAGTCTGGGGTATAGATAATACGGTACAGTGCTCATTGGGCACGTACAAAGAAACCCAAGTCCTGAAAACCCAGGGAATGATAGCTAACATACTCCTGTCATCCCAGAGGTAGACCGAAGACCACAAATTCCAGGCCATGCCTAGCTCAGCTACTCATCTGAACCCTGATTGACTGCTGATAAATGTGTATTATCCTAAGAACAAGTCCCTTCCTACGATTTTCATCCTCAAAAGATTATATAATTTACAGCAATACGAATGTGCACTCCCCCAGGTCCTACCTTGTTCAAACTCTGCCAACATTCCAAACTGCTGAATTCGGCTTCAGCAATCACAAAGACCAGCAGAGGCAGGAAAATGCCTCAGAGGTTAAAAGCATTGGCTGCCCCTCTAGCACACTCAGATTCGATTCCCAGCACTCATACGGTGGCCTCCAACAATCAGTAACTTTAGTCCCAGGAGACCCAATGCTCTCTACCAGCCTCCTTCACAAATTCTAAGTCTGGACTACTCAGTGCAGCCTCTGTAGAAAACAGCTCTCCTGAATGCCTTGGGCAGTCACTCCTTCACAGTCTTCCACACCTAAGCATTAGCTCCAAGTCTACAGCATATATCTTCTCAGAGACAAAGGGTCACAAGAAACCTTGCACATGCCACATCATGGGCTAAATCTCAAAATCTTGTGTCAGATAAAGACCAAGTCATGAAAATTCTATGCTTCCAAAGGGGCAATGAAAAAAATTAGCAGACTCTATTCGGATTCAGCATCTTTAGAATCCGGAGATCTAATAAATGCTTACAATGCAGGAATCAACTAATAAAGAAGATGCCGATTTTAGGTAGCAAGCACTGTGGTAGTTTACCTTATATGCTTAGGGTACACACCATGAAAAGCAACAGCCCCTAGTCTTATCAAAATTTGCAAGCAGACAAGAGAGCATAAAGAATCATACTCAAATAACTGTCATTGTGTCTTTGGACCTGTCTTAGTAGGAAGGACATATGGTATGACCATTGTAGAAAAACAACTTGACAACAATAAAAATATAAGAACTGCTATACTACCCAGTAATTTCACTCCTAGCACACCCCCACAGGGTGTTTAAATGAAAACTTGTCCATACACTTCCACAGCAGCAGTGCTATTCCTAATAGTCAAATGTCAATCAAGATAAATAAACACAGCCTCGAGAGATGGCTCAGTGGCTGCTCTTCCAAGGTCCTGAGTTCAATTCCCAGCAACTACATGGTGGGTCACAACCATATGTAATGAGATCTGATGCCCTCTTCTGATGTTTCTGAAGACAGCTATAGTATACTCATATAAATAAATCTTTAAAAGAAAAATATATATATAAACACAACTCCATACAGTATATTACTTTGTCATAAGAAACATGATGCATACAAGTTAAACCCTGAAAACACTAACCCAAGCAAGAAAAGACAAATACAGCCGGGCCGTGGTGGCGCACGCCTTTAATCCCAGCACTTAGGAGGCAGAGGCAGGTGGATTTCTGAGTTCAAGGCCAGCCTGGTCTACAGAGTGAGTTCCAGGACAGCCAGGGCTACACAGAGAAACCCTGTCTCAAAGAAAAAGAAAAAGAAAAAGAAAAAGAAAAAGAAAAAGAAAAAGAAAAGACAAATACAAAAGTCCACATATATGATTCTGTTTACACAAAATATAATAAATTAACAAACAAATGGGGTTTACTGTTATAAACATTTAAAGAGTAGCAAGACTATTAAATGACCATTTATTTGCTTTCAGGGTAATGGACAATGCTACTCTAAACTGGTCACATCAGGATGCTGGAGAGCTACCTTAGTCCTTAAGGAGCTCAAATCGCTCTTCCAGAGAAACCAAGTTCGAGTCCCAACACCTCATGGCAGCTCACGAGCCTATAACTTTTGCTCTACAAAATCATGCTCTCTTCTAGCATCATTCATGTGGTGTACAGATATATATACACAGGCAAAACAGCAATATACATAGCAAAGTAATGGATTTTGTTTAAAAATAAATAAACGGACTACATTGTCTGGATGGGGGGGCTGTTTGTATTCTGATGCTAATTCTGCCCTTGGGGGGGGGGGTCAGACAAGGAGTAAGTTACTAATGTGAACTAATCCCCTAATGAATAAAGGAGCCAATCACTGGTAAGATGTAGCTGCTAAAGTCTCCTGGTATCACGGCGGATCGACGAGGATTCCCCACCAGAGGAATCAGACTTTGATAAGGTTTACAAGATTAGGGTTTAGTTGATGCGCCCTGCGACTGAGTTATCGTTGTTTCTGAACTAAGTCTGTGTTGTGTTTTCCCTCACACGGCTGCTCGTCTGGATCTGGGTTCCAGAGAGAAAGGTACAGCGGCAAAGCGTGGGTTTGCCTGATGTGCACCACAGAGGCCATGGGGGTATCGAAGCATGGGGCTGGTGTGGTAGCGACCCGCCAGTGGGAACCTGGCAAGCTGGGTCATAGCTCCGCGAAAGAAAAGCTGGTCGCCGTTGCTCGCCAGTGCATGGCCAGTCAGGCCCACCGGGCTTAGCGTGGGACATGCAATATTCCTTCCTTTTAATATTTCCCACAACACTACATTTCAGTTTGCTTTTAACATTTATCTCCATTTGAAACTGTGTGCAGGTGTGGTGTCTGCATGTGGGTATGTGCTCATGACCAAAAGTATCCTCGAAGGCCAGGCGATCAGATCCTCTGGACTGGAGTTATATACAGATGGTTGTGAACTACATGTGTGTACTGGGAGCCAAACTTGAGTCTTCTAGAATAAAGTGCTCTTAGCTGTCTCCCCAGCCACCATGAATTGTTTTCAATTACTCCACAGAAACAATGTCAGACACAAGAGGCTATAACTTGTATGACTCCAGTTATGGAAAAGTATGACAGTCAAATTAACGGCAAAAGAACATAGACTGGTGGTGCCTGGAGCAGAGGGGATGTGAAAGGTTTAAAAAAAAGTTGGTGTGACGTAATGTCCTCAGTCACTAGTATTTACCACACAGCTAAAGCAACTGTCTCAGGCCGATCAGAGTGTCTGAAGTATATCTATGTAAAAGTCACTAAAAATAACCAGAGACATCAGGAAATTGTGGTTAACATAAGCACACAAAACAGGAGCCGGATACACCGTGAGCCAATATGCAACAAGGCTCCACTTCCAGATGAGCTATTCCCAAAGAGGCATCAGGAGCCTGGAAGATGGTTTGTTATGCAGTCACCTACTGCTCTGTCCTTAGAGGGGCACCCTTGCCAATGAATGGCAAGGGAAGAAGACAGTAATGCTTCCAGGAGAAAGATTTTTCTGAGGGGACTCACTGGCTCTAAGCCCTAACACTGGCACCATGTTTTCTCTCTCAAAGCACACTCAGTCTGTGTTTAACTTCAGCACTTGATTTAGATAACACAGGGATGTAGGAGGTTTTTAACAAGCATGTCTTCTCTCCTTTAAAGATTGGGGAGGGGGGGCTTTTATTTCTGCATAAGTTGGAAAGCTAAGTTCTATGTTCAGGGATATTCCAGTATCACAAAACTCTTAAAAACCAGTTCTTTGTGTTTGGCACAGGCTGGCCATGATGATACTGAAGTCCTGCTTCTGCCTCTCAAACGCTAGGACTCCAACTGTGAGCCACTACATCCAACTCAATAGCATTCCTCAAACAAACTCCAAACTTAATTCATGGAAACAAGATTACAGTGCATTATCCTCTACACAATAAACAGACAGCCCTCAGAGTTCATCCACTACAGTAACTTTGAAAATAAACTTAAAAAGAAAAAATTTACAATGGTATTATTCCCTGTGCTATGAGATCAAAACCAACACCATGATACACTAAGACTTGTTTGTTGTGGTTTTTCTCACTATGTAGACCCAGGTGGTCTGGAACTCATTGCGCAGAAAAGGTTGGTCTTGAACTAACAGAGATCCATGATCATCTCTGCTTCCCAAGTCATGGGATTAAAAGCATGCACCACTAAATGCAGCTACTAAGACTTTGTCTCTGCAGCTCACATCTCCAAGGATATAAAAATGCCAGCACCTCAGCCGAGATGAGAGCAGTGGCTCTAAACTGTAACATGAAGCACCAAACTCTTTATCACCACATTATTTCAATTAAAATTACCACTGTGAGGCCAACAAGGTAACTCAGCTAGTTAAGATGCTTGTCATGCAAGCCTGGAGCTCAATAACCAGAACCCACATAAAGGTGGAAGGAGAGAATCAACGCCACAAAACTGTCCTCTACCCTCAACATGTGTGTGTGAATGACGCACTAATAAATCTACCATAAACACATAAGATGGCTAACTTTCCCTGGTGTGGTGGTGTATATCTTTAATCCCAGTATCAGAGAGGCAGAAGCAAGCAGATCGGAGTTCGAGGCCAGCTTTGATCTACAAATCAAGTTTTCCAGCTCAGCAACAAATACTGTCTCAAAATAAAATAATGCTAACTTTATTATAATTTTGACACAAGAACCTGTTATCTTTTACTACCCTGAAACAAAACAGACTTTACAAACCAATGGTTTAAGAACAAAGCACTTAGGACTGGGAAAAAAGCTCAACAGTTAAGAACACGTGTTGCTCCAGGTTTGGTTTCCAGGACCCACATGGCTGCTAACAGCCATCTGTAACAACTCCTACTCCTCCTCCTCCTCCTCCTCCTCCTCCTCCTCCTCCTCCTCCCTCTTCTGACTTTTATGTACACGTGGTGCACTTATTTATGCAGGCAAAACATTCATACACATAAACTAAGTAAGTCTTTTTTTAAAAACAAAATCACAACTAAGGGGAGTAGGGGATGGGTGGGTGGGGGGTGACCAGGAGGACCGCAGGGAGCCAGATGTAAACTAAGTTTAAAAAAAAAAAAAACCTAGACCTAAGATACAAAGGACAAATTAAACAAGGTTCTGTATTTTCGATACAGACTGAGCATGCCAAAGGGGGGGCATACAAATAAAACTTTACTTTTTTTTTTTCTTTACTTAATTATTGGTTCTTGTTTTTGTTTACCCAAAACAGGGTTTTTCTATGTAGCCCTGGCTGTCCTGGATTTTGTTCTGTAGACCAAGCTGGCTTCAAACTCAGAGCTCCTCCTGCCTCTGCCTCCTGTATACTGAGATTAAAGGCCTGCGCCACCGTGCCCAGCTACAACTCCCTAAAATGAAATGTACAAAGCACGGTAAACAGGAGGTTAATTAAGAACACCTGGCACATTAGATTTTTGCAGAAGACATGAATTTTGGACCCAGAAAGAAAAGTTAGCATCTCTTCTTAATCTACTGGTGAAACGAAATAAAGAAAAATTACCACTGGGTATAACAAGTCCACCATCTGGGATTCCAGCACTTGAGAAGCAGAGGGAGGAAAATTACATGCCTGACTGATCTACATCAGGAGTTCTAGGACAGCCAGAGCTACGTGGTAAGACTTTGTCTCAAAAAATTAGGAAAAGAGGCCTAGGACTGTGTCTCAGTCAGGAGAGGGTTTGCCTAGCACACAGGAAGCCCTAGGTTCAAGCCCAGAGCCCCACAAACCAGACCTGGTGAAACAGAGCTCTATTCCCAGTGCTGGGAGGAGGGGAGAGGGGCAGAACGACCAGAAGTTCAAAGTCTTCCTTAGCAACATAAATCTGAGGCCAGCCTGGGATCCTGGAGACCCAATCTCAGTAACAGAAACAAAAAGAAGAAATGCCCACAGAGGGTAAAAAGGGTGTCAGATCCTCTGACACCGGAGTTCCAGAGGACTGTCAGCCACCGTGTAGGTACTGGATACTCAAGTCTTTGCAAGAAAAGGAAGTGTTCTTTATCACTGAGTCATGTCTCCAGTCCCATATAAATGCTAGATGCAATCTTAAAAAAAAAAAATCAGAAAATTTCTTTCACTAGGCAATGGCAGCCAGACCCAATGCACAGACCTATAATCCAACTACTTAGGAGGCTGAGTCAGGGGAACTGCAAATTCAAGGCCTGTTGGAACTACACAGTGTGTTCAAGGCCAGTCTAGACAATACTGATGAGACCTTGCCTTAAACTGAAAATTTGAAAAAACACAAAAGATGTACTCAATAGTAGAGCACTTGCCTAGCAGGACCCTAGGATTATTCATCAGAAGGAAAACCAAATTGGGGGGGGGGGGGTGTAAATAATAGGAGTAAAAATCATTTATCCTACAGAGGAATCATTTCCTATACGACCGGGGGGCTGGGGGGCCACAGGAGAAAGACAGCAGAACTGACTAAATCAGAACTGAATGTCATGGTGTGACACTTTCAATTAAAGCTTTCATTCAAAAAGGAAGGCGGCCAGCAGGCTGGCTCAGTAGGTAACACTAACTCTGGTGTGCTGCCCCCTTCTGTGGTGCCATCATACCTACCCTGAGATGGGTGGTAGCACAAGGTATCAGCAGAAGTTTGGCAGTTCACCAGCTTATCCATAGAAAGAATGAGACTTGTCATAATACAGTAGAAGAGAAGAACCGACCTCAGAGCTGACAGCTGTCCTCTGATCTCCACGCATGTGTCCCATGGCAGCATGCAAATCTGAACTCACACATATATAAAACTAAAATATACCGAAATCTTCAAAGAACGAAAACAAAAGGACAGTTCTGCCATGGAAGTGGCTGGGGTGGGACTGGAGTCCAGAGCCCGCAAACGGTGGAGCAGAAAAACAGCTGCTCAGAGTTCACAAATTCAAGGGCATATACAAACAAGAAGAAGAAGAAAGAAGAAAGAAGAAGAAAGAAGAAGAAAGAAGAAGGAAGAAGAAAGAAGAAGAAGGAAGAAGAAGAAGAAGAAGAAGAAGAAGAAGAAGAAGAAGAAGAAGAAGAA
>JADRCH010000091.1:7179-67016 GCA_019843965.1 Rhynchomys soricoides
CTCCTTCTCCTTCTCCTTCTCCTTCTCCTTCTCCTTCTCCTTCTCCTCCTCCTCCTCCTCCTCCTCCTCCTCCTCCTCCTCCTCCTCCTTTGTTTTTGGGGAAGGAACAAAGATAAAACAGTGGACCTGAGAGGACTGGGAAGTAAATGTGATTGGGGTGCATTATGTGGAATTTCCAAATAATTGATAAAGATAGTATGTTTATAAAAGTAATTAAAATACCACACACACTTTTAATATGAAGAGTTGTTGTATTTTGTCAAATGCTTATTCTGCATCTAAAGAGATGATCATGTGATTTTTTTCATTGAGTTTGTTTATACAGTGGATTACATTAATGGATTTTTGTATATTGAACCAACCTTGCATCCCTGGGATGAAGCCTACCTGATCATGGTAAATGATGCTTTTGGTATGTCTTGGATTCAGTTTGCAAGAATTATATTGAGTATATTTGCATTGATATTCATAAGTGATATTGGTCTGAAGTTCTCTTTTTTGATTGGTTCCTTGTATGGTTTGGATATCAGAGTAATTGTGGCTTCATAGGATGAATTATGTAGTGTTTCTTTTCTTTCTATTTTATGGAATAGTCTGAGGAATATTGGTATTAGGTCTTCTTTGAAGGTCTGGTAGAATTCTGCACTAAATCCCTCTTTCCCTGTTTTTCTTTTTCTTTCTCGTTTTTTGGTTGGGAGGTATTTAATGACTTTTTCTGTTTCCTGATGGGATATAGGACTGTTTAGATAGTTTACCTGCTCTTGATTTAACTTTGGTATGTGGTATCTGTCTAGAAAGCCATCTATTTAATCTAGATTTTCTAGTTTTGTTGAGTATTGGCTTTTTTAGTAGGATCCAATGATTTTTTAAAATTTCATCTGTTTCTGTTGTTATGTCTCCCTTTTGATTTCTGACTTTGTTAATTTGGATACTGCCTCTGGGCCCTTTGGTTAGAAAAGCATTGGAGAGATCAAGAATTCAAGGCCCATACCTAACACAATAAAAGAAATTTACTGCAAACCAACAGCCAATATCATATTAAACGGAAAGATACTTGAAGCACTCCCACTAAAATCGGGGACAAGACAAGGACACCTGCTTTCCCCATATCTATTCAATATCGTACTCGAAGTTCTAGCTAGAACAATAAGACAACAGAAAGAGATCAAGGGGATACAAATTGGCAAAGAAGAAATAAATGTATCACTATTTGCAGATGATTTGATAGTATACATAAGTGACCCCAAAAATTCTACCAGAGAACTCCTCCAGCTGATAAACAACTTTAGCAAAGAGGCCGGATATAAAATTAACTCAAACAAATCAGTAGCCTTCCTTTATTCAAAAGATAAACAGGCTGAGAAAAAAATTAGGGAAACAATTCCCTTCACAATAGCCACAAATAATATAAAATATCTTGGGGTAACTCTAACTAAACAAGTGAAAAATCTGTATGACGATAACTTCAAGTCTCTCAAGAAAGAAATCGAAGATCTCAGAAAATGGAGAGCTCTCCCATGCTCATGGATTGTCAGAACTCACAAAGTAAAAATGGCCATCCTACATAAGACAATCGACAGATTCAGTGCAATGCCCATCAAAATCCCAACACAATTCTTCAAAGACATGAAAGAGCAATTTTCAAATTCTAGCAAAACGAATTCATAACATTCAAAGAATGGCTGGGGGACCTCAAGCTTTACTACAGAGCAATAGTGATAAAAACTGCATGGTATTGTTGCAGAGACAGACACATGGATCAGTGAAAAAAATTAAAGACCCAGAAATAAAACCACATACTTACGTACACTTGATATTTGACAAAGAAGCCAAAAATATACAATGGAAAAAAGAAAGCATCTTCAATAAATGGTGCTGGTCTATCTGGCTGTCTATATGTAGAAAATTGCAAATAAACCCTTATTTGTCGCCCTGAACAAAGCTCAAGTCTAAGCGGATCAAGGACCTCAACATAAAACTAGATACACAGAATCTAATAGAATAGAAAGTGGGAAAGAACCTTGAACTCACTGGCATAGGTGAGGAGGAAATTTCCTAAACAGAACTCCAATGACTCATGCTCTAAGATCAAGAATTAATAAATGGGACCTGGAAAGCTTCTGTAAGGCAAAGGACATAGTCAACAGGACAAATTGGTAATCTACAGATTGGGAAAAAAGTCTTCACTAACCCCACAACCAATAGAGGGCTAATATCCAAAATATATAAAGAACTCAAAAAGCTAACCACCAAGGAACTAAACAACCCAATCAAAAATAAATAAATAAATAAAATAAAAAAGGGATATAAAACTAAACAGAATTCACAACAGAGGAATCTCAAATGTCTGAGAAATACCTAAAGAAATGTTCAAAGTCCTTAGTCATCAGGGAAATGCAAATCAAAGTGACCCTGAGATTCCACCTTACACCAGTCAGAATGACTAAGCTCAAAACCTCAGGTGACAACACATGGAGGAAGAAGAACATTCCTCCATTGTTGGTGGGATTACCACTCTGGTAATCAATCTAGAGCTTCCACAGAAAATTGGAAATAGATCTACCTGAAAACCCAGCAGAATATACCTAAAAGATGCCCTACCATGCCACAGGGGAATGTGTTCCACTATGTTTATAGCAACCTTGTTTGTGATAACCAGAAGCTGGAAACAACCCAGAAGTCCCACGACGAAAGAATGGATACAGAAAATGTGGTTCATTTACACAATAGAATACTACTCAGCTATTAAGAATGAGGACATCCTGAGTTTTGCAGGCAAATGGATTGAACTAGAAAATATCATCCTGAGTGAGGTAACTCAGACCCAAAAGGACATGCATGGTATGTACTCACTAAAAAGTGGATATTAGCAAAAAAAAAAAAAAAATTAAAAAAAAATAGTACAGAATACCCAAAATAGAGTCCACAGAACTCCAAAAGATCACCAAGCTGAAGGGCCCAAGTAAGGATGCCTCAGTCCTACTTGGAAGGGAGAAGAAAGCAACCACAAGGGGAGAGGGAGGGAGCTGGGAAGGAAAGGAGAATGGTGGAAAAGGGGAACATAGTCTGGTATTGAGTGAGGGAGAAGGACTAAAGCCCTGATGACCTGCAGAAAGTATGGAAACAGGTAATCTCAGGAAGTAGGAGATTGGGAGGACCCTCCAGAATGTACCAGAAACCTGGGAGCTGAGAGATTCTCAGGACTCAAAGGGAGGAACCTTAGGTGAAATGTGCTACAGTAGGAAGAGAGAACTTGTAGAATCCACCTCCAGCAGAAAGACAGCATCAAGTGAGGGATAGGGTTGCCATCCCACAGTCAAAACTCTGACCCATAACTGTTCCTGTCTGAAAGAACTTCAGGGATGGAAATGGAGAGGAGCCCGAGGAAAAGAAGGTCCAGTGACAGGCCCAAAGTGGGATCCAGCTCAAGGGGAGGCCCCAAAGGCTTGACTCTATTACTGAAGCTATGGAGCACTCACAAAAAGGGACCTATCATGGTTACCCTCCAAAAGACCCAACAAGCAGCTGAAAGAGTCAGATGTAGATATTTGCACCCAACTAATGAACAGAAGCTGCTGACCCTCCTGGTTGAATTAGGGAAAAGCTGCAAGAAGCTGAGGAAGAGGGTAACCCTGTAGGAGGACCAGCAATCTTAATTAACCTGGATCTCCGAGATCTCTCAGACACTGGACCACCAACCAGGCAGCATACACCAGCTGATATGAGTCCCCCAACACATATACAGCAGAGGACTGCTAGATCTGGGTTGAGTCAGAGAAGATGCACCTAACCCTTAAGAGACTGGAGGCCCCAGGGAGTTCCGAGGTCTGGTGGGGTGGGAGGTGGAAACATTCTCGTGAAGACAGTGGTGCAGGGAGGAAGTATAAGATGTGGAACAGTCAGAGGGTGGACCAGGAGGGAAATAATATCTGAAGTGTAAAAAAAAAAAAAAAATTAAATAAAAAGAAGAAATATATTTAAAAAATAACACGCGCGCACACACACACACACACACACACACACACACACACAGTCTCCAACGTGACACTGGTTTTGATTGATTGAAGGGGTAATGGAGAGAAGCTGAGGCTTGGCACCATGAGAGTCCATTGGTGATGGAGAAACCTCAGTTGTAGTAGAAACCCTAAGATTGAAGCAATCATGGAGAGAGGTTGAGGCTTGGCACATGTGACAATTTTGGTGTTCCTAAAGAGTAGATAGAAGGTTATTGGTATCGATGTAATTTGTGAATACTCCAGCATATTGAAAATGACCAGTATGTGGGATGACTGTGAAGGCGAGCTGCAATTATGGAATGGAGATAGCCTGAGCCTATCTGACGAGCCATGTGTGCCATGAATTGCAGGGCTTGAGAGGTGAAGTTGCCAAAGTCCTTTGGAGCCCAGAAGATTCTGAGTGAATAGTAAATGTGGGATGTTGAGCTCCAGGATTTGGTTCATATTGTTGAAGCTTGGTTTGATCTGTGCCCTGGTTTTTCCTTTTTGAAATAAGTATGTAACTTAAGTTTTATTTTGTAGGTACCCACCATTAAGTGGCTTTGGGGTGTTACAGAAATTGGATATATTAAAGATATTAAATATATATTTTTATAAATATATATTTAAATCTATATTATATATGTGTGTGTATAATCTGAAGAGTGTGGGACTTCTAAAATTATACACTTTTATATTGTGTTGTTGATATTAATATGTGATCATGGTGATAAACAACAACAAAAAAAGAAGGTTTACAGTTTAATAGTAATATATTCGTCTGACAAGTTGACAAGAGGTCATATGTCTTATCAGATTTCCATTAACATGTTCCATGACGAAGCTAACTAAGAACAGGAACTTCAGTCCGGATAATACCTCCATCAGATTGCCTGTAGGCAAATCTGTAGACCATTTTCTTAATCAATTCTTGGAATGGGAGGAACCAGCTCACTGTGGCTGTTGTCACTTCTGGGCACGTGGTCCTGGGTGGTATACGAAAAGCAAACTGATTAATCTATGGGGAACAAGTCAGTAAAAAAATCACTCTCCCATGCCCTCTGCCTCGGTTTCTAGCTCCAGGTTCCTACCTTTAGGTTCTTGCCTTGACTTCTGATCATTGCTTCCCTCCATGACTGACTGTGAACTGTAAGATCAAGTTACTTACCATATCCCCTCCGTTGCTTTCACGCAATGTCTAATCACAGCAATAGAAAGAAAACTAAGATAGTACCATCTAAAATGTATGTTCTTTTCATCTACAGTGGAATCAGAGGTTAACTGTGTGCAATCTAAAATCTACCTAACCTTCAATGAAGTGTCTCTTTGTTCCTGTGTTCGTCTTTGCAGGTGGGTGTCATTCACAAACTGGCACTTGAAATAATTTAATGATAGCTTGGCATGATAATGGCTAGTCTCTTTTTCTGTCTCTCAGACACAACAAAAAGCAAAGCAGACAAGTTGGTTAAAGCCTGGCCAGGTATCATTCAGTGCATTACTGTACAATCACCTTTTACAGTATTTGCATGGCTCAGAGTTTCTCTCAGAAATTCCCCTTCAAGTCACAGCAAGCTTGTCAAGCAAAATATTGAGAGAGAATGTAACACTGCACAGTTCTCTTCAGTCAAGCCAAATGCCTGGAATCTCTGAATATTATGTTTATGAAAGCAGTGTGGGCCACTTCCTGAACTGTGATGGAGAAAACTTGCAGACAGTTGACTTTCCGGAAGTCTGCAAACAGACAAAATGCTTCCATTTCTTGTTCAAGGACTGTAGTTTTTAATTAAAGGTTACACCAACTTGCACATAGCTCTGCAGAAGCATTTGGGACCCCAGTGTTAGAGTACGTGTGATGCTTTGATTTCTTCATCCAGTTCTTTGCTTAACTTTTTAATGTAAAAACCACCAGAGGGCGAAAGAGATCACATTTCAAAGGATGTAAAGGCCTGTTTCAGCCAGTAACCCAATCAAGGATGGTAAGCATTCCCACAGGATGGAAACCCAAGGCTGAGCACGCAGCCTGCATTTGCTGCTGTGTTAAACATATGCCTTTCACCTTATTGTGCTTCTTGCTTCCCTTAGAAATTAAACATCAACAAAGCAAATCACTCAATTAAAAATCGGGGGGGGGCGGGATCGAAACAGGAAATTCTCAACAGAGGAATCTCAAGGGGCTGAGAATCACTTAAATATTCAACGTCCTTAGAGAACGCAATATCTGGGAATGCAAATCAAAATCCTTTGAGATTTCATCTTAAACCTGTCACAATGGCTAAGATCCCTTCTTGCTCTATAGGGAAGGTTGTTTCTTATGTTTGTCAAACAGATCTGCTAGTCTGATAAACGGTTTCACTATAACTTTCTATCCAGCTAGACTATGCCACCCCCTTTCCTCTAGCCACCGAAAACCATTATCTATGCATTCTAAGGATCTTTTTACTGTGTATGGCTGTGACTTCAGGGTATTGCTTTACCTAAAACACCCAGGAGTACTCTGAAAAGCCATACAAGATCTGTTCACTTATCAGATCCTGTTTACTATCTTGACTAGATTGTTCCAAATACTATTCTATAGCTAAGGATCTACTGTCAAATGTTACACAGTGAAGCAGAATGCCCCATCTAGGACCCTCAAGGCCCATAAAAACATCATAAAGCTCTTGGATTATTGGCAGAAGGGCAGATTTTTGTATAAAATCTAAGCAATCAATCCCAGGAAAATCATTTCCAAAATACAAAGTACTCACTAAGATCTTCCCTGGCGATACTGGCTTAGATGTGATAGCGGAGAGATGTTACATTGCTACCTTGTAAGCGTATTGCATTTGCTTTGCATGAGCCCGACTTCCACTCTTCATCTTTATTAACTACACCCTCTTTCATTCCAAAATCACTTGACCACCCCATTGATATTCACAGATTATATATGCTTTAGGTACACAGAGAGGACTCCGTAAGAACTATACTCAATATTGTCCTTTAGTAATCTCACATTGGACAGCCTGATCCATAGCTAGACACACCCTAGATAGCCACATTACTAGAAACCACAGAGACTTCCAAATATGCTCAGCACCATCCAGCCTGACTCCCACACCTGAATTCTAGTGAACTAACACACTCAAACATGGAAAGGTAATAAAGTTGTACCTTGCCATTGACAAAGAAGATTAAGATGTAAGTCCTTGGAAGGGAAGGGCTCAGAGGTAGAGATCATAAAGAAGTGATTTCACTGCCCTTGGCAAGGCAAGCTTTTCTTCTACCTTTCACATAAAACTAAAGAGAAAAACAGTATTTCCTCCACCAAAGGGGCATTTTACCAGCTGAAGTGTCCCAGGAAGCCAGGATCCCATTGTTAGGGTAAGAGTTCCAACAACATGTCTGTTTGGGCAATGCCCAGGCTGCATTTTCATCCTCTGGAGATACCAGAATTGGAGTAAGTATTTTCAGTGCTTGAGGGAGGAAGGAGAACATGTTTGGGTCTGAGTTTAGTTTCACCGTTTAGTCCAGTGTTGCATAACCAGGGAAAATTGCTCAATATCTTTAATTCTCAGGTTTCTCGGAGCTGAAAGAACGGCTCAGTGCTTAGAAACATTTGCTGATTTTGCAAGGGACCTGAGTTCAGTTCCTAGCACCTTCGATGAGAGGCTCACAAATGCATTAAAAGTCCTCTTGAACATATTCTTTCAAAGTCTATCACATATGCTATCACTTTGGTTTCTAAGGGAAACATTAACTTTTCAGTTGTTAAAATTTCTTATCCAGTATGAATAAGCAACAAAAACCAATAGCAAATAGGTAAATAGATAGCTGCCTCTATCCAAGAACAGACATATAGACATAGACACAGACACATGAGCAAACACACACACATACACACACACACACACACACACACACACACCATTTACACTAAAGAGCGGCTATTTGGGAGTGAGTTGATTTTTGTTTGGTTTACATTTAACTTCTGAGGGGGAAAAAATGTCAACTCCAGAAATGTCTCTGTAGACAAAAGCTTTTAGAATTCAGAGGATTGTGAAGTTTTACCGTATCTTATGTAACACCTGGACCTATAGAGATTTTTCAAGAGACATCACTGTAATTCAGAAAAATCCAAGGCAAATGAGTCATTCGGACAGTCCAGTTTCAGATGGAGACTTCAGAATAACATTCAAATATAAGCCATGCAAATTTAAACCCCTGGGGATTATTTATAATTTGTTGTATGTGTGTGTGTGTGTGTGTGTGTGTGTGTATGTGTAACAACACATGTACATGGTGGCACATATACAGGCAAAAGCTAGAGGTCAAAGTCAGATGTCCCTGTTACTCTTCACACTATGTTATGAGGCAATACCTCTTGCTGAACTTGACCAGCTTGGCTATTCAGTGAACCCTGTCATTTTCCTGCCTCTGCCTGCCCACCAATGAGGCTGCGCACAACACTTCTGTCACCTGGCTTTTCCCATGGTGCTGGATATTCAGACTCAGCTCCTCATGCTTGCATGCCAAGTACGACCCAGGCACAATACTACCACTAGTTATTTTTCCAAAAGGAAAATAAAAGTTGCTTTTCATTATTTTTCCATCATTAGCATACATCCTTCATAGGGCTGTCTGTAGGTTGGTGATAACCATCCACAAGATCAGGCTCTTTCTAAATACAGAACATTCACTTATGATCCATGCTTAGAGTCTTACATTGGAGAACAAAACTGGTTTCTTCTGTTGGATACAAGTTTCAAAACCTGGACAGAGCACTCTTCTTACATTCAGTTAGCTAAGCCTGATTACAGCACTGTGTCCAACTAGGAGGGAAGGATTCTTTGTCTTTAAGAAAGAGGAGGTGCTATTGGTGGAAACCCATCTTCCCGAGAATTGTTAGATCTTGTATTTGGCTTATGAATGAGCTCATTTCTCTTCAGTATTACACAATGTTGAGAAGGAAAGTTCAACTTAGTGTTTGTATCATTACCTCTTAATGTTTGAGTTAGCATTTGCTGCTATTCTCAGATTGAGGATATTTACCAGGTGGTAATGATCCCTGAAATGTAATTCTTTTTGCTTAAAATACTGTAAGTAAATAACACAGAAAGCACAATGAAAAGGGATACACTACAAACACACACACACACACACACACACACACATATACACCCCACTTAAGGGGCACAATGACCTGGACCTGAGATCTAATATGACAGAGGAGAGAGGTTAAGGGAGCAGAGGTGGTCAAGATTACCATATAGAAGAAGGCAATTAGCATAAAGATTGAAAGCCCCACCCCACCAGAGTTGCATTTAAGGAACAGAGAATGTTCTAGAAAAAGAAGCTAGATGTGAGTGTAAGAGGAGCTGGGTGTTATTAAAGTGGCTAATAAAGAATCTCACTCATGGCCAAATCCCATTTGAGGTTCTAACCTTACCCAGCTCTTTCTAACCTGTTTCCATTCTATCTCTCTATTTCCACTACTCTCCTTGTGTTCCTGGCCTGACTTTCGTCCATTACTCAAGAACCTGAAAAGTCACATGGATCACCTCACCCAGACCTCTATGTGGTACCTATAACACGAAGGTAGCATAACGTGCCCTGAAAAGGAAGCAGTCTGCAAAACTGATGACTTTACTGGGGTGCAGAGAGAGCATTTTGGTTACTAGAATAAAGGGGCAGGAAATTCAAATGGAGAAAATGACAGAAGCAGAAGCACAGATGTAAAACAATGGACTCTGAGCTCCGTTCCTGCATTGGACCAGGTGGTAGTGTGTCCTGTGTAGGGACAGAGACTTCCATTCTCCAACAAGTACCTGTTGGCAGAGCTTTGCCTACATCTACATAAATCATGCAAGGATCTGTGCTCATTCAGGTCCCTCTAGTGAAGAAAATGAATTTATCAAACCTCTAAATGCAGAAGAGGACATCTAATATTTTAACCAGCAGTGTCCTGTGCCTGCTTTGATGGAAATGTCCTCCTTTGCTGTGATCTCCCAGGAAACTTTCAAGAACAGCAATCTGGAGAAGAGGAAGACCAGGCCCTTCAATGACTTTGCCTGATACTTTGTCAGATCAAAGATGTTATTTTACAAAAGAGAACTTTTCAAGATGTGGTCAGGAGACTGGTTTTACAGAGGAAGCAAACAGAAATAAATCCCACACAGTCACAGACAAGAATAGTCTGTTGCTCTTCAGTCCTCTTCTTGCTCATGCTGCCAAATCAGGAAGCGCCAAACCCCAGGGAATGTAAAGAACAGGAAGAAAAGGCCATTCTCTCCCCCCCCTCTGTCTCTGTCTCTGTCTCTGTCTCTGTCTCTGTCTCTCTCTCTCTCTCTCTCTCTCTCATCATTGACACTGAAACATCACTACTTCATGGTAGGAAGTAGATTTGGACAAGCCAACCACACATACATAGGGAGAAACACAAGGCCTAAAAAATAACCCATCATTAAAGTCTGCATAAAGTGTCAAGATGTTTGGAACTCAAACCCATTTGGAAACCTCCTGCCAGTGAAACACAGAAATTAATAAATGATCAAACACTGATGCTTTGTCCCTCACCATCAAAACTATATCCAGATACTGAGGGTCAATGTGTATAAGATGCCCTGGGGTCCTTTCTACTCAAACTCTGCATGAAATATCATTTGCTTCTATCACACAATTGTGTCAACAAGCATTAAGCTCAGCCCCAGAAAACTTCCTATTGACTCTCCGAGCCAATTTATGCAACATACTCGTGAATGTTTCATATTCAGCTGAAGAAAACACCACATTTGTGAGCTAAGCTTCACACTTTGCCAATAGTTTATTTGCACTTACTTTTATCTGCCTCTTGGGGGTTGATGAGATGCCAATGCATTGAAGCTCAATAAATGTGCCCATACGACACTTCCTGGCTTCAGAAACAACTTTTAAGTTCTAGGCACATCTCAAATAAATATTTGCAAAGCAATCCAGTGCTTAAAATACCTCAGCAAAGTGATGCTCAAAGTCAGAGAAAAAATGCTCAGAACAGAATCAGTATGCGTGTGTGTGTGTGTGTGTGTGTGTGTGTATGTGTGTGCCTCAGTCACAGGCTCCATTCATTATTGTAGATTCAATAAATCAACCTAACTTCTCAGTGTGTCTCTCCTAATCTAAAACCTTAAGGAAAATATAAGTGAACATTAATATCTTGAAAGTATATTTGAATTTCATGGTATTTTCTTGTTTAACAAAAGAAAATTGGGGAGGGTTTGAGCTTATATATTGGTGCTGACAGACCACATCACAGTTGATTTGGAATAGTCCTTGGCAACCATTTCTTTTGGCTTGGCAATTTGCCTCACTGAAAAAGTGTTATAGATGCAGGGCAGTGGTGGCGCACGCCTTTAATCCCAGCACTCAGGAGGTAGAGACAGGCGGATTTCTGAGTTTGAGGCCAGCCAGGGACAGAGTGAGTTCCAGGACAGCCAGGGCTATACAGAGAAACCCTGTCTCAAGAGAGAGAGAGAGAGAGAAAGAGAGAGAGAGAGAGAGAGAGAGAGAGAGAGAGAGAGAGAAAGGAAAGAAAAAGTGTTATAGAAAGATTTCTCAAGACAGAAAAGGCTAAGACAAAAAGCTACCCTAGCCTAGATTTTCCTCTCTTGAGGACTTGGTTGGCAGTGCCATCAGCCCACATTATACCCAGGAGCCTCTTCCCCTGCTGACATTATCAGAGCCCTCATTTCCTGGGACGTGAGAGTCAGTCTAACCACCTGACTTGATAACAATTAAGTGAAGTTAGGGAAAACATGGAGACCGCTACAAATGGAAGCCAGAACTCCAGCACTTTGGACAAATCAGAACATTTATTTCCTATCCACAATGGTGGCTGGCACAGGTGCATTTGTCTTCTGCCCTAGGGTGTCCCCTTGGTCTTCTTCTGAGTCAGTGTTAGTCCATTCCAAATTCAACTCATCAGTGAGATGAAAAGATGTACAGTTAGATCACAGAAACCCTTACCTTTCCGATGGTTGGATGTTCTCCTCAATACAATGTGTAAAATAACTTAAAAATCTATTTAAAATGTCAGATGTAGAGTGTATCATTTAAGGACTATACAGGAAAATGTAGAAGTCAGTTAGTGGATTGAATACAAAAGAGTAATGCAAGATAATTTGCAAATTTGAAATACATTTCTGAAGCTCTACTGTAGACCTTGATAATTTTTTAGTTTAACAATTTTTCTTATGGTTTCTGTTTGCTTGTTTGTTTTTTAAAGAAGAGATGCCATGAAATTCCAGTATAGCATACCTATTGCATTTGAAAGTAGTTGTTAATTCGATTCATTTGCTTAAAGACCTCAGACTGCTTTACATGAAACAAAATCTAAGCACAATGGTGAATTATTCTTTTTATCCTCAAACAGAAAGCTATACTTTGGATTATGTGACAATTCAGTGAGAAAGTGAATTATCTTGACCCAGCTCATAAATGTGTGCATTTCTGTCAGACTTTGTTTTCTTTCTTCATTTTCATGGGTTTCCATGTTTTCACATGTTTGTGTTCGTGCTCTATCACTTTTTGATTTCTTTCTTTGAAAAAGCATCACGCAGAGAATCTAGACTCATGCTGGTGGCCAGCATGCTCCAGTCATTCTCCTACCTCTGCTTGCTACAGTCTGGGGTTATAGACATAGTTCCTTTATTCACTGAGCCATGCCCCTCAATTCCCAACTGAAAAACAAAAATAAGACAAAATTTTAGCTTGTGACTCTGTGATCATATCAAGTTTCCTCGTCTTGAGTAATACTTGGCAATAATAAAGAAAATAAATTAAAAAAAAAAAAACCAACAGATCCTTGAATGTGTGCAAAGTGACATATCAAATGGTTGAGATAATCGTAAGACAATAGGATAATCATAATAATTACTTCCCTAGATATGTTAGTTACTTTTTATTTCTGTGATATAACACTGGGACTAAGGTAATTTGTAGAAGAAAGAGTTTCTTTATTTGAGCTTAAGGTTATGGAAGAATAAGAGTGAGAGCTTACATTGTGCACCATGAGCAGGAAGTAGAAGGAGACTGGTGAGGGCAGAGTGGAACTTTGTGTTCTACAAGCTTCCGCTAGCGATGCAATCTCACAGCTGACATCCAGCTTTCTGGCTCTTTCAATCTTTCCAACCCCTCTTCCATAATCTTCCCTTATTCTTAGGTATAGGAATTATGTTGTAGATGTATCACTTGGTGCTAGGTGTTCATGGTCAGTTGGTCTATCTGGTACAAAATGAAGCTTCTTTGATGAAGGAATAGACTTACATTTGTGTGTGTATGTACCCAGTGAAGTATTTTGAATGCAGTTAGCAATTATACTGGCCTAGGAAAGTGGTCTTAGTAGGTTCTCCTTTACAATTCATGACCTCAATAGCCATTTGTACTTGGCAAGGTTTACAATATCAGGCAAAATTTCCCTTCTGTTGAGTGGGTCTCTAATCCAATTAGAAAGCTGTTGGCTAATGCCAAGATATAAGTGCTACTATGTACCTTTTGAGATATCTTGCCATGCTGGTCATTGTAATTCATTGGCATCATGGCTGGGTGAAGATCCTAGGGGAAGAAAGCATCGCTTATCGATTGCTTTCTTCCCCTAGAATCTTGCATATCACCTTCTGATACTGTGGTATACGTGGTCATTGCGGAGGAAGCTTTCGTGTCAGTTCCATTTCAAATCCAGAGTCCTACGACTGAAGTACATAGTATCTCCTGCAATAGTGGCTTACCTTCAAATTCTAGGAAGCAACCAAGGCAATACAAATTGCCTATTTTGAGACTCTCTTAAACTCTCCTCACGAACAACTCACAAGGAGGTTTCTCATATCTGGTACAGGCATTGTTAGATAATCTGTGGCTCCTAGGGCTGGATATTATTATCCCAAATGGTCCAATTTTATTTACATTCTCCACCACAGTGGTCTGGGTTCCAGGACATGAGGACTGAGCTGGGTCTCTAGAGTGGATGTGGAGTGAGAGGCATAAAGTGATAAGGTTTGGCTTGAATTTATTATGATTTTTCTGGTTATTTCAAGTGATGGGTACAGAAGTCACTAAACATTTCTACCATCAAAACCATGTTTTAAGTTTTAAATCTTTTTAAATATCTTTCTTTCTCTTTTAAAAATTGCTGATGCAATCGAATATGTCCCATGCTGGAATAGAGCTCTTCAAATAGCTTAGCCTATGATGACCCTGAGTTCCTGATCCTCTTGCCCTACCAGCCCCATCCTCAGCTTACAGAAGACCTGCCTGCAACTTCCACACACCTTTCTAAACTCTGTGGCAGCTGCCCCAATGAAGGCTCCAAATCAAACATTACCAGAAATTGTTATAGAAGATTTTTCCTTTTTTGTTGGTGAAATTATCTTCAGTCTGATTTAATTTTATATATTGCAGTAAAGTAATTTAAAACTACATTATATATATATATATATATAAAATGATATCATATATTGCTCATATTTTATAACTATGTAGTTGTATATTTTATACATATATTTTATATATATAACTTCATATATATATATGGAGAGAGAGATAGAGAGAGAAAGAGTTTATTTGAGTAAGATTCAATAAAAATGAAAGAATAGGAGAAAATGAAATAATGTATATCTGAATGGTAGTTCTTTATTTATGCTTTTTTTTACAGACAACTGAAGTTCATAATGTTCTTAAAATATTGCATATTTTTCCAGAAATATAGAGTTGAAGACTAGTAAAAAGTCAGAATTTGAGTCTACATCTGTCTGTCTCCAAACTCTTAAGTCATTTTTCACATTTATAAAATATCTAGAGTACTGTTACCATTGTAACGTGTTACGATTGATGAAGCACTTTGGTTGTGAGCCTAACCTCTAAAGGCTGACACATCTCTCTAACCAGATGATGAAGGATTTTTAAAGTGCTCATGTCAATGCTAGAAAATAGTATTTAGTAAAAGTATCAATGTTGTTTTCTGGAACATGGGAGCCACATCATATTAAAAAAATCTTATAAGTATAAAACTGGCTTTGAAAATAGGTTAGGGATCACAGCTGGGAGAATAATAAGCGGTAGATTGGAAAGCCCAGTATCTTCTTAAAGAGCTCCTACTCCTACTCACAGCTGTAGACTGCTAGCATAACACTCAAAAGATGCAGGTGTTGAAAAACTGAAAAGGTTGTGAGGGCCACAGTGAGGACCAGCAAAACCAGAAACCTCTAACATTTTAGGAAATAATAGAATCACTGTAAACAGAATTTCGGTAGAGATGGATGCATATGATATCACTGACATTGAGAGTACAGAAGGAAGTGAGGATCATGTTACTGGACACCAAAGCAAAGATGATCCTCTGTTACCTAGTAACAGAAAACAGTTAAGTTTTCTTTTCTTTTTTTCTGGAATAAAGGGAAACACTGCAGGTCAATGATGAATTTGGAAATTTACTAGAAGAGATTTCCAACCGTTATGGGAAAATCAACCCACGTTTTTACTGATTGAAGTAAAAGAAAATTGTAGGCAGATGAACTGAGGAAAGATCTGTTAAGCAAAACACAGGAAATAAAGCTTTTATGGTTTGAGAAATCCTTGGGCTATATAGACATAAGAATATATTAAAAATGGGAAGTATCAATAAAAAAGATTGTGCTCTGAACAAAACACTGGTAGGGTAATTGAAGAAAATGGTCTTAGGCTGCCAACAAGCAACAAGGGATTAGAATATTCCCACATGCACAGCTCATTGAAGAGATGAGGCAAGTAAGTGCTCAATGCAACCAACCGAGTAGAAGTCAGGAACTTTGATGTGATTGCCCAACATAGGTTTATAAAGAAAGCCTTTTTCTAATGAATGACATAAATAACAGATCCGAAATATACTTGAGAATGCTCCAATGTCCAACATCGATACCCTAGAGCATGACAGGAGTAAAGATTAAATCAAGGCAAGCTGAGGACTCAAAACATGATGCAGCAAAGCAGTAGGATAGTAATACCTCTGTTTCAGTGCTTGCTACCTTCACAGAAATAGAAGACTGGCTCCAGAGACAGAACTGAGGACCTAGAAGGCAAATATTCAGTTAACGGAGGTCGTGGAACCTAATGGTGTTTCTTCAGCTAGATTTTAAAGTCCCTTTGGACATGTGACCCCTTTAATCCTTTGATGACCACCTCCAGTGAAATCAGGAGTCCTATAACTTTTATCCCATGCCTGGTCTCGTATCATCCCCGTACGTGTTTGTGGATGTGAGTGCCTTCCCATGTGGAACCCAAAGATTGGCATCAGCCTGTCTTTCCTGAATTATTGATTGATTGATTGATTCTACTTTTTGAGCCAGGATCACTTACTGAATCTTAAGCTTGGTATTACAGTAAGACTGGGTGGCTAGTAAACCGCTCCTTACTCCTTACACCGCATGTCCTTCCCACTGCTGGAGTTACTCACAGGTACCACCCTATTCAACTTTAATGTGAGTTCTGGAGACTAGAATTTAGGTCACTGTGCTTAGATAGCCAGCAGTTCACGGACCTTTATTCCCCTAACTCCAGGTAACTATGCTTGTTTCCCTGTATTTTTTAATGATAGATTTATTTTATTTTATACATATATGTGAGTACTTACATACATATTTGTACATCAAATGCATGCCTGTATCCAAGGAGACTAGAACAGGGCATTGGATACAACAGAAACAGGGTTACAGGCATTTGTGAGATGCTTTGTGGGGGCCATAAATGTCAGTTCTCTGCAAGAGAAACAAGGGCTATTAACTGCTGAACTCTCTACCCCGTAATTGTCTTTTAAACTTTCATTTATTTTATTTATAATCAATATCGACACTGAATAAATATTTACAGCATTGATGTGTAGCCAAGGCTGTCCCTGAACTCACAATCTTCCTGTTTCAACCTTCTCAGGGCTAGGATATCAGAGGTTGGAAACATGTACCATCACACCTGACTGCAGATGGTCAATAGGAGATTATTCAGTTTGACATAGATCCTGATTAACTTATTGCTATAGTATTGTGTTTCAGAGTGAAGTATTTATTAAATGTCTTTAAATAGAATAAACACTCAACATTCGATATTTATAGCAATGCACATATATTTTCACCTATAATGGTCATCTCTGACCCCATATTGTTTACAAAGATAACTTGGAGAAATTTAAGTAGATCATTTTTATTCCTATAGTATGTGAGAGAGATTGAGTTACATCTGAGGCTATTTCACATGGGCATTTGATTTAAATGCATGTAAAAACTTTTAAAAAGAAACTTATACATTTTTTAAATAAATGGATATTTTGCTTTATTGTATTGAATTTGAGGTCTATAAGGCTTTGATATCTGAAACATCTTTCTGAAACATTCCATCACTTAAATTTCTTAACTGTAGAATATTTTAACTCTAAACACACAGGACATGAATATATTTATACTTAAAAATCTATGCAAACTTTCCATACATTCATACTATAGCTCACATCAACCTAGTTTTGAAAGAGAAATACAGCTATGGAATCAATGTATATTTTTATATTCCCTTCTCATATGGCTAGAGAGTCTTTTAGATCTCTCCAGAGATGTACATCACTGATTCGGAAGCTCCTGATCGTAATGCTTAAAGGTAAAGACAGGTCAGAGGTTTTGGTTTGACTCCTTCTGCATTGACCGTCACAATCATTAGCAAATCAGAAATTTTAGCAACAAGTCTTTTGCATCATATAATAGTTTTTAGCATTTCTTGCAGAAACTGTGAAAATTTAAGACACATGATGTTAGTAGTTGTCTTTCTACTTACTGGAAAATAATTAGGAATTTTCATTGTTTCTTTTGTGTTCCAGCCGTACAGTGAGGAAATTCCGTAATCAATAAGTCTAGGAAGATAATGCCATTATAGATATGAGCATGCATTTATTTAATTCCACTCCCTCTCCCAACTGTTCTGCAACATCTCCTCCTGTGAATCTGTGGCTATCTTACTTCTGCCGCTGTCTGCAGCACACCCTGCTTCTACTTTTCCTTGTTTTCAGGAACTGGATAAAAATGTAGTCATACCAAAACCATGAAGGATTGGAAGGGCATCTTGGCCCTTAACCTTTTGTGTCTGTGCAGTGTTTCAGAGATAACAATATTATTTGGTAAATCATGAAGGACTGCAATTATATTGAAAAAAGAAATATTCTCTAAACCCTAAGGTCTCTCACTATTTCTGCACTATCACTCAAATAGTATCTTTTGGGGGAGTTTTGAAGTGTCCGTCTCACAGTTTGGAATGAATTCTTTAAGAATGTTAAAAATTGAGTTTTAAAAAATGTACATATTTATTCACTTTACATACCAATCAAAGCATTCCTTGTCACACTCCCTCCATCTCCCCACCTCATGGGTACCAACTTGCCCTGGCACATAAGTCGAAGTAGGACTATGCACATCCTATCTTACTGAGGCCAGATAAGACAGCCCAGGTAGGGGTGAAGGATCCAGAGGCAGACAACAGAGGCAGAGATAGGCCCCACTCCATTTTTTAGGGGACCCACACGAACACCAAGCTGCATATCTGCTATATATATATATATATATATATATATATATATATATATATATATATATATATATATAGGCAGTCTAGGTCCAGCACATTCATGCTCTTTGGTTGGTTGCTCAGTCTCTGTAAGTCTCCATGGGTCCAGGTTAGTTGATGCTGTAGCTCTTCTTGTGGTGTGCTTGACCCCTCCACTTCCCTCAATCCTTCTTCCCGTTCAGTCTTCCACAAGATATTTGGCTGTGGATCTCTGCCTCTGTTGCCATCAGCTGTTGGATGAAACCTCTCAGAAGACACTTATACTAGGCTTCTGTCTGAAAGCATAGCAGAGTATCATTAACAGTGTCAAGGGTTGATTTTTCTTCCATGGGATGGGTCTTAAGTTGGGCCAATCATTGATTGGTCTTTCCCTCAATCTTTGCTCCATCTTTATCCCTGCACAAATTGTTGGCAGGATAATTTTTGTGTTAAAGTTTTTGTGGGTGTGTTGATGTCTCCCTCCCTCCACTGAAAGTTCCATTGGCTACAGGCATTGGCTACTTCAGGCTCCATATCCTACTCTGTTAGGATTCTCAGCTAGAGTTATCCCATAGAATCCCAGGAGTCTACCATATGCCAGGTTGTCCCAGAGATGCCACCCACTGATTTCCCTTCTCTTTCCCAGCCCTTTCTCCCCTGTTCTTTTCACTTGATCCCCCCTTATTTCCCTTCCCACCCCTTCTCCCACTCAGTTCTTTGCTTCCATTCACCTCTAGTGTTTATTTTATTTCCCCCTCTGAGTGAGATTCAAGCATCCTCCTTTGGGTTTTCCTTGTTACTTAGCTTCTTTGGGTCTGCTGTGAGTTATATAATTTCCCATTTTCCTTAAGAGCTTTGCAATACACTATTGTGTAAACATACCACATTTTGATTCATCATTCATCAGCTAGTGGATATCTCCATTAGAGATACGAAAGATTCTAGCAGAGAATCTATTCTTCTTCTAGGTGGACATAATATTAAACCAACTTATAATGACTTATCACTAGACTCATAGACTAATGGGTCTCTCAATCCATCTCAGAGGAGCTTCTCTTGGTAGTAGACAGTGATTAATGCAGAGACTCATGATTTGTCAAGATGCAGAGAATGAAAGACTGAGAATGTTCAGTCCTAAATAGAATATGGATAGCTCACTCTCCTCCAGAGATTCAGAAATCTTTGTTCATGAGGGGCAAAGCATGGATGACAAGAACCAAAAGAGTGGTTGTGGACATGGGACAGCTCCACATGTGAACTCCCAGTTGCTGTGACAACATGCACAATACTTGTGAAAACCTAAACAGGAAATCAAACGTGGAGATAGAGGTTGGGTGCAAAGTTCCACCCTGTCTCAAGGAGCTACTGGCAAGCACATGTGCTTGGAGGTTTGGGAACATCCTCAGAGGTGGTCACTGGAGTGTCATTTGCTTTTCCTAATTGTTGAGGCAAAATCTCTCACTGTTCTGGGTCTCACATACTAGGCTATATAGTCTGGGCTGTGAGGCCTAAGGATGTGACTGCCTCTGCTCCCCCAGATTATCAGTGTTGTGTTTTATAAAAATGAAAAAGAAGGCAGGGATATATTTGGTAGAAGTGTGGTATGGTGCAGGGGGAAGGAGGTGCCTCTGTGGGCCCATGCTAAGGTACCAGCTACACAATGGTATAGTGGTATAGTATAGAATAGAGTATATTTAGGTCATGGGGAGGGGAGTTGAGGAGATAGTAGAGACAGAGAGAGAGAGAGAGAGAGAGAGAGAGAGAGAGAGAGAGAGAAGAGTAGAGGCTGACCATGAGCCCTTGGAGAGAGAGAGGTGGGGGGGGGATGGGAGAGATGGGGGAGAGGGGGAAGAGAGCAAGAGAGCAAGAGAGTGAGGAGGGGGCAAACATCCTCTTTTATAGTGAGTGAGGCATACCTGGCTGTTCATGTGGGTTTGGGGATTTGAACTCAAGTCCACATGCTTCAACTGAGCCATCTCCTTCATTCCAAGTATTTAAGAATGTCAATTACTCTAGCCCAACTCCCAATCCAGCATCAAATTAGAACAAAGCAAGCAGCAAGCTTCAGGACTGACCTGCTGCAACATAGGGGTAGATTTTGAATCTCTTCCAAGATGTGTAGGAACTGCAGTTACTGAGAAAATGACAACTCAACAATAGCATAAAAATGATGTCTTATGGATGCCAGAGCTGCCAGGCACCAGAAAGTGAGAGAACCATTCCAAGGAGACAGCAGTCTTCAAAGAAACTTGTGTGCTGGAGAGAAACCATGGGAAGTAGCCTCACTGAGGCAGAGGAATGGCTAAAGAGAGGAAGGCTGTTGGGTGCCATGTACCACAAAGACCAGTTCCTCCTTGGTTTTGACATACTTTGTGTGAAGCCCAGCCCTACTAGAAAATTCTTACCAGGACTGTTGGACTGAGGTTGACAGCAATTTCTGATTGTTGGAATAAGACATAATTTATATCAACAAATGACAGAAAGGTGGCAGATGATAGTTTCATTTTCAGAAGTCAGGAAGAGGGAAAATTTATGTATGTATTCTTTTCCTCGATGCCTCTGTTCTTTCTTTACTTATGCTGTGAGAACATACCGCTTTTGTAACTGATGCATTACAATAGATGCTTGTTTTTATATTTTTAACTCCTTGAGCTCCAAGTCATAGGTGTTGCAAAATCCATTCCAGCCAAGCCTTTCTTCAGCCCACAGAACCTAGAAGCTATTCCGACTTGCCCCCTACTCTTTAAACAGCTAGAGCTGTTTTTAAGCTGTTCCTAGACAGCTTCTTTTGAATCAGCTTTTCTTCTTTCTGATCGAAATCCTATTTTCTTTTAATTTCTCTCAGATCAGTCAGGACTTTCAATAGTCAAGAGACTCAGAGAATTAATTTTAGTACTTTCCTCCCCAGGAATTTTGCACTGTAGACATGCACTGGAAATTGGAGGAACTTGGAGAAAACACTTCAACACAACCAGAAGCTGACTTACCTGTGGACAGAATAGTGGCCATGAAGATATGAAATAGGTAAAGGAGTAAGTAGGGATCCTGAGGACGTGTCTTATCTCTGATCTATAAAGAAATTGTACGTGCTATGTTAAGCAATTCAAACAGTTCTAAGTGGGTGACACAGGAAGGCTGTTGAGAAACCCAAGGTTCTCCTCGGCTCCCAGTGACAGCACCAGGAACAGTTGAGAAACTGAGAGTGGAGAGGACTTAACACACTCTTGACAATTTCAAATCAGAGTGATCCTGTTACAGGAATTATTTTTAGAAATGTTATCTCGAATTTTCTTTTGTCTTTGCTTTTATTATTTCTGTTCCTTCTAATTTTACACCCGAGGACTCTGAGTGGCTGTGCGTACATGACAGAATGGAACTCAGGGTCAAAAGAGGGACTCTTGACTTAAAAAATCTTTTAGATTCAAGGATAAAAGCCAATAATCTCTTCATCAAATCATTGTGCTGCCTCAGAGTGGACTGAGGGGCCTCCTCCTACAAAAGAAAAACACTTCAATAAATTCAAACCAGCATTGAAATGTTAGTTTAAAAAGTAAAAGATCCTGACCTTTAAAAATAAGAAATTTTTTATCATGCTTGTTTGGAATGTTCAGAAGAATTTAGAAACCCAAGCACACAAAACCAAAAGAAAAATTTTCTTTTTTGAATTTTTGATTTTTCCTCTTATCTATCTATCTGTCTGTCTGTCTGTCTATCATTCATTTATTATTTGTGTGTTTAGTGTGTGTATACAGGAGCACACATGAGTACAGGTGTGGAAACCAGAGGATGACCTGGGGTGTCATTCCTTGGGTAGACAGTGTGACCTATTTTGATGGACAGAGTCCCTCACTGGCATGGAATTTACCAAATAGCTGAGGCTGAAGCCCCAGGCTTACATCTGCCTCTTCCTTGATTCTCTGAGACTGCAAGCTTATGCCACCACTTCTCACCTTTTAATGTGGCTTCTGAGGATCAATCTTGGGTCCTTTTGTTTTCAAGGCAAGCACTTTACTGACTGAGGGAGCTAACCAACCTATGTATATCATTTCTTCTGAGAGTCTGTGACTCTCATTAGCCAACAGTATCTTACCTTTTTAGGAAAACTCCTTAAAACAAAATATTTGATTATAGAACATTAATTATTTGAGTTATATTCAGGATGAGACTGGAGTATGTTGCATGGACATTACTTTTCTGCTTTACTGAGAATGCTTGTCTAGCATCCATAGAAATCAGCACAGGCCATAGAGGAATGAGACAGGGGAATCCTGATAGCTTGCTGGGCACACAGCTTTGCCAAAAAGATCATTTTCATTCTTAGAGACTTGTGGCAATAAGTAGAAAATGAATGAAGACAGTCGAAATCCTGTTCTGACCTCTATATGCTTGTCCTGCGTGTACTTGCACATGTATACACACCCAATACACACTCATGTGCAAATACACACAACAAATAAAAATTCAATTATAAAACTGAATTCATAGATTTTTCAAAAAGGATAAAATGGACTGGAGAATTGGCTCAATGGCTAAAAGTGTTGGCTGCTCTTGCAGAGGAACTGGGTTTGATTCCCAGCACCTATACTAGGTGGTCCACAATCATTTATACCTTCAGCTCCAGGGATCCAAAGGCAACTTTTTGTTTCTGTGGGCAACCACATACATGTGTGCATATATTCACGCCTACATAATAACCTTAACACACACATAATTAAATAAAAGTGAGTCTATTAACATTATAAAATGATACTTAACAGCACTTTCTAACCAAAGATAAAACTAAACATCTGATATTTCCAATATCAGGCAAAACCCTCCTTTATAAACAGTCTTCAGTTATCAGACGGGACTGCCAATGTTTCCTGGTGTGCTAATTGAAAGGGAATGCATGCCCCTTCCATTGACACAGTACTCTCTTGCTGTCCCTCGATATTTATTCCACTAATATAATGAGCATTGACGTCAATGGCCCTTCCTTGCTTCCAACTTACTCACTCCATGATGATATCAAATAGTTTCCTGAGTGAAAGAAGGGGTCATAAATATTTTATTGAGGTTGAATCATTATGTCAAGTGCTTCCTGATAGTCTCTTTCAATTGTTTACTTTTGCTATTTAGTGGAAGGTGGTTTGGTAAGAGTGTGCAGAGTGAATGAGAATTTTGGATGTTTCCATGAGCTTTAGATGTTGGGAGTATTTCCTGTGAAGTGAATCTTTACCTTATTTTTCTAAGCAGCTTCTAGGAGAATAGGTTACTCAGTGACAGTTAAGTATTTGGATCATTAACTTGTAATTCTAGTTTTCCCTCTGTCTCTTCTATGAAGGATCTCAAGCTGAAGATTAGTTATAATCTGCTTAATATTTAATTCACATGTAATGATCATAGATAATTATGGGTATATGTTGCAGTTCATGACTTTTGAACAATAAGCAATGATTAGGTCAGTGAATCTGACAGGTACATTACTTCAGAAGGTTGTTACTTTGTTGTGGGACTATGCAAAGTCTCACCAAGCCCCACCCCTTTCCAGGGAGCTGTGGACAATTAATGATTACTTAGGAGTTAATGGGAGGAGTCATTTCCTCAAAGCTGTAGCCACTTGGAGAGCAGTTGGAAAGAGTAAAAGGTTCCCAGGAAAAGGAAACTGAATTACTTAGGGTAACAATCCATTCTATACGTGTGTCAACCTCACAAAATTAAATTTAAATTTAAAAAGTTCAACAGAAGTCTTCTCAAAGAAACACTCAACATCAAAAGTTGAACTATTTGGTCAGTTTTAAAAGTTTTATGATATCCCCCAAATATAGTTTTAAATATTGACTAATGTAAGCATCATTTTAAATAGTTTATCAACATTAGACTTTAATAGGAAACTCCAAGCATCTCAGGGAGTACTAACGTTAATTTTGAAATATTCACCATAAACAGTTAAGTAAAATTTCCAATCATCACAATTATTTTGAAATGAGAGTCATTATTGATAAATAATGTATTACTTTTTATTCAATTTCTAGTGTTACTAAATCTTTGTTATGAAGTTTTTAGTAGTAACTCTTAATGTCTTAGAAACAAACTGAACTTTTTCAAGGGACCTTACTTTCCTTCCATAGAAGTAGTCTCTCAATATCTTGATGTGGTGATCTTATCTGAAGTCTCATGGCTTGAGGACCATGATTTTTCAGCCCAACTTGAGCTACAGAGAGATCCTGCCTTTAAAATAAAGTGACAACAACAAAATAAAAAAAGGGCATTTCTTTAACATTAACTCCAAAAATGATAATTTAATTACAGTGAATTCTGCAAAAGGACCATGTCTAAACATGTCATAATGTTTTTGACAGAAAACTTTGCTGAAAACCAAAGTGAATGTGAATTTCAAGGTTGTACCCAACGAGCATATCTATTATCAACATAAGTGAAACTCAATGATGAAATTCCAGTACAGAAAACATCAGAGTCCCATCGTGCATCCTCCGATGTTTTAAACGGTAGCCACTAAATTCTGCCTTTGTGATATTGGTATGCATGTGAGCTTGGGGGAAATCTATTGCGATTCTAGACCTTCTATGTATCAGGATCAGTTTCACTTTGTTGTACAAAAGTCAATTTCTGACTTGCTTTACACCCAGACACATAACTAAAATAACTACACAACCTCAACTGATCCAGCTTACCAGGGGCAGGGCAGCAGGAGCTCCTGAGCTGATTAAATCATGGTTGCATATTCCTTTATCTATTTCCGGATCTCCATCACTGCTTTGCAGGATGATCTCTCTCTTCTGTATCTGCAACTCATTCTGAGTTCGAGAAACATAGCTCTATTTCTTTATGCGATTGGGAAGGTCATGGCTAGGTTTCTAGTACTGTGAGTCTCTAGGCATTTTATCAATCCTTTATAAATCTGTAAAACTTGAGCTGATATCAGCACATCTAATTAACAATTTGAAGGACATGTGTAATCTATTTCTTACTAGAACTCAGGTGTACTTGTTTGGGTACCGCATTGCTACTTGACCATTCTGCCCAGCTTCAACTCTTCTTGTCAGTATTTGAGCAGTGGCATCAATAATACCATCAAAACAATGCCAGACTGTGAGCTTAATGCAAGCTAGGCGATGTTTTTGGCAATTGCTTTTATGTTAATCAGACAGTGTAATATCACGAGCTATTTTACAGTTGAAGCAATAAACCAGGCTGTACTCAGGAGTAAAGCAGAGTTTCCATCTGGGAATGCTGACTGCAGACTATTCGTTTAGCTGCTTGACTCTCTGCCTTATCTGTATCCAACTGTTCACAAGGCTGGTATGGGAGATAGAGCAGAGTTTTCCATCCACATCTGTAAATATTAGTATTCCATTTATCTTATCTGAGTCTGAGATAATGTCTTGAAAATACAGACTACTCTAAGATGAGAATATGGTATCCACAATATTTAAATGGAAGGAAGACGATTTTTTCCTAGGAGTGTTTTATCCAGACATAACTAATCAATGCTACAGCTTAACTAAGGACATGGATGTGGCAGCTAATCTTTGTTGTCACCTTGGAAAAAAATGAACCCTCTATTGAAGAATTGCCTTCCTTATCAGATTGGCCCATATCTTTGAGGCATTTCTTAATTCTTCATTGACACAGAAGGTACACACTTGGGTGTTGCCATCTTTCCTAGGCAGGTTGAGTTGTGTTATATAGGAAGGTATCTAAGCAAGTCACTAAGAAGTATTTCTCTGTGGACCAGAGGTTCCTTCCTTGAGTGCTTGCCTTTGTTTCCCTCCACAATTGACTATATACCCGTAAGTCACACCCATTCCTCTCTCAAAGTTGCCTTTATTTATGGTGTTTATCACAGCAACAAGAGTGCTAGCTGGAGGAGACTTCGAGTTACAGACAACTTTCCTAAAAAATCATGTGCAGTTAAGGTTTACTCCTTTTGATTTCTCCCATTATGAGACCTTATGGGAGGCCTAAGGTTATTGTGGAAGGGCCTTTGAGAGGACTTGTGAGACTCTAGCTAGCTTCCTTCTCTTTTCTTTTGCTTCCTGGTTGATGATACTGATCATCTTGTCCTACTTTATAACCCCACAGGAACAAATGTATGGGGACTATATATCATAGGTTAGATTCTCCCCAATTGTGACTCAAAAAACCATTTTCTCTTTAAATATTTACAATGCCAGACATTTCATTACAGTGAAATACAGCATAGCTAGAAGCCTGGAGAACCAGTATGACTCTAAAGATTTGTGCTATTGATCAAGGATGATGTTTTGAAATGAGTATTTACTGGGTACACAGGGTTGGCAACAAGAAAACTCTGGCTTGGTGAATGTGGCAAAAGGCTCCTGACTTCTGTGGGGAGGAGGGAGAACAAGCAGAGTATTCCTCAGTGACAACTCTTCAGGGTTTAAAGGGTTAAAACCGCACAGCCCCTGTTTCACATGCTTGGCTACAGCCTAGAGCTCTAAACCTCCACCTTACTTTTCCAAACGTCACTTATGACTATGAGTTTAATTAAATGCAAACTCATCCCTTTGCATAGAGCAAGAACCTTCTCTTTGCATTATTATCATCAAGGAGAACTCTTGCCTGAGACTTTTAGAAGGTCTAACCACAATGACTGACAACCACAACTAGAGGTCTATCAGTTTTAAAGTACTCTTTCCAGTGTTCTAACTCTAATGTTAAAACTTTTGTGTCATTCTTTAAATCATCATTTAGCTTTGGATAAGTTTATTTTAGGACTCTCAGTCTCTCTTCAAAGTTTTCTTCACTTGAACCTAGCTGATGTTCTTTCCACTCATCATGACGTTTAGGCAGTTGATTAATTGATAGCAATGCTAGGATGCTAAAGACAAGAGCACCGGGAGTTATGTATTGCATAATGACCCTTGCTATGTTTCTAGTTTGTCTCACTTAGGATGAAATATTGCATCCTATTCAATTTACAAGTCAGCACAGTCAAGTGGAAGAGAGACAAACAAGGACTATGCGATAGTCTGATTGTAACTAAGCTTTTTATGATGGGTCATTTCTTCATAAAGTGTATGCTGAAAGATGAAATAAAACCAATTATCTACATCAGGTTGATTTCCATCACACATAAGCAAGTACCATTGCTCAATTTACCACCAAAATAAAAAGTACTAATAGGACATATTTGAAGACTTTTTTTTTCTCAGAACAAAAGATAGATTGATGCTGAGAGATCATCAGGGGATGCATGTCACGTCGGTTCCTGTCAGGTCAGACCTTGTCTCAGACAATTTTTAATAATAGATATGTTTTTGAAAGTAGAACTGTTTTTCTCTTAATATATTTTACACCGAAGTTAAAACTTATCAAATGAATAAAAACCTGGAACACCTAGTGACATCACAATGTAAGAATTTAAAATACCAGGAACGCATATATATCCTTTTATACTGTGATTTACCCAAATGTTTACACAATTGTCCCAGTAAAGGTACAAGGTAATTTTTTGCTAATTAGTAGATATGCTCCTTTGATTTTACTAGTTATATTCATGTTACTTAGCAATTAGAAGATGTTTAACCTCATCAAGTGTATGACTGCATCACATGGAAGTTATTCTGACCAACTCTACTGCAAAGAAATAAATTTATATTATAGAAACAGGCTTGCTTTTGAGAAGATGTCAGGACACATAGCTTTAGCACAGAGTGTAAGAAAATACATGATTGTTCATGCAAGTCTGATATTTAAGCCCTGTATTGTTGTCCTAAACCTTGTTGTGTCCAGGCATCACACAACCATAAGCTAAAGCAAACTTGCTCTTCTTATTGAGACACTCCTGAACTAATACATGTGTGAAAGCCTCAATATAGTTGCCTTGTTTTAATCTTTAAGTAAAAATCACGATGTTTTTAGGGAGAGATGTTTTGAGTAGAAATTGTGCATTTTCATAAATTAGAAAATACTAATATTATTTTGTTAAGTAGGAATAAATTATGTTGTACAAGGCTATATTTCTGGTTTGCCTAGGGCATGATAAATTCACCTTTGCAGCTGTGAAAATCGTTTGCTGTGGTGTAATGTCTGGACCTGTTTTATTTCAAAAGTCTAGGCAGGGTTTTGTGCTGCAGTGTCTTATCTATGTTTCTGTCCACCAAAGCACTGCACTTCATACTTTAAAAATTTATCAAAATGGAAAGGAGTGTGAAGGAAACACCAAGAGCAATAAGCACTGATCAATTCCATACTTTTTGTAGAACATAGACATTCCTTCATAAAGGTTAGGAGGCAAAGGAAGGCAAAATTTCAAGATTTGGGCCACAAGACAGAGATACTAAGGATTTCACATATTGATGGAATCCAGAGCAAAAGACACAATTGGCAGTTATGAAGACAAAAAAGAGAGAATCCTATGATGAACGAGAACTGCAGAAAGTTATCCTCACAAACATCATGTAGAAAACGCAGACTGATGTTTAATCCTTGAGGGCTTCCTTAGGCTGGAAATCTGCAATGGAAACTTCACAGGAGAGTTTTGCTTTATGCGATAATCTGTCATCTCATTTTGCTGAAAAGCTGAAGAGTCCCTCTGAAGGTCATTCACTGGAATCTTTGTAGTCTTGTTATAGAAGTAGGAAGCACAGAGCCTGGACAGAGTAGAAAAAACATGTAAATAAGCAGTACAACTTGTTTTGAATGTCTTACCTAGAAAATTTCATTTTAGTATATTTTATACACATCCTAAATTCTAAAAGTACTGAACACATCACACACATACACACACACACACATATGCACACACACACAATTAAAAATTAAGAACAGTGCTTGAAAAATATGCATCCTTTTATAGAACACCTTTGGCATAGTCTTTTACTTTCTTTTTTCTTCAGGAAAATTATAAATATGAGATACTTCAATATATGATGGGAACCAAGAGATTGGACTTGAATATGATCTCCATTTTCTTTACATTTTATATTTGATTGTCACATGACTTTATAAAATAAGTGTATGAAACCCTGTAGCTACTGTGAAAACCTTTTCTCAGTTCACCTGTTTATTTAAAAAACTCTCTTATGAATTTAACTTTTGCCTTTCTAATCCGCTCATTAACATGTACCCTTCAACTTAGACTATGTTTAGATCATATATTTACTTCTAGAATTACTTATTGGTATTTAACTCGTGATCTTAACTCTTTATATAGATAGAGATAAATAAGGATGGGTATAGATAAATGATGGTGATGAAGATAGATGATAGAGATAGATAATAGGTAAATAAATAGGTTGAAAAATGATAGACTGATAATAAATAAATAGACAATAGATAGATGATAGATCGATGACAGATAGATAGATCATATAGATAGATAGGTGGGTGATAGAGAGCCAGATAGATGATGGATAGATGATAGACAGACAAAACGACATACAAATGGGTAGCAATTTACATAGTCTTCCTGTAGTATAAGTTTCCCATGGACTTTAATATGACAATCATCTATTCCTAGAGCAATTGATAAAGAGAATGCATACTAATTTCTGGGGAAAATGCATCCAGCCTGGTTTTCTGACATTCATGGTATAAGATTTCTAGCACAACACCTATCTTGAAAGAGTAGAATAATATTTATTACAGGTAGCTTTGTAAGGGATGGATGGCCCCAAGTGTGAATTTCTTCCATCACACAGATGGAGATTTCTGTGGAAAATGAGAGCAGGAAATTGTCTTTCAATCTTTCTTGTTCTCATTGATTCATCCACTCACTGATTCATTCATTAATTCAGTTTTTCAGTGCTGTGTATTGAATTTTAGAGCTTCACATGTGCTAAGCAGGCATTCTACCACTGAGCTACATCATCAGTCCAGTATTCATTGTCCCAATAGGGCAAGTGACTGTGCAAAAAAATAAGCATAAGAATTACTATAATTACATTTAATATAAGGGTTAAGCATATGACATGCTGAGATGCCCATGCTCCCCATTTGCATTTATTCTGGTGTTACTGAGTTTGTGCCATGCTCAGTGTCTCTTCTCATCACTTAGGTAAGGCAACCAGAGAAAACTCTTAGAGAACAGATGGTATGCCGCATAGTCATAGTCAAATTCTCTATCAGGTCTTTTGATAATCTGATGACTAGTAGCATCATAGAATGTCATCTGAGGCTGAAGGATGTTCCCTATATTGCCCAAGGTTTTTATAAGTTACACGCAACAGGGCTTGGATAAATCATGGTATGAAAATCGCAAAGGACATATAATATTTTGTCTTCAACTACTTTCATAGAACCATTCTTTGCACTAATTTCCCAAATCATCAATTTTATTCATCTGGTCCTCTGTTCCTTATCACATTTATTTTCTTTATCTGCAGTTTTATTTCGTTTCTTCAGCGTATCCCTTGGCTTATGTACTCTGTGGCAGGGCTAGCTTTGCCACTACCGGTTACTCATCCTATACACTTTTTACTTAGTATAAGACTGACTCATTCATAACTAATGAAGAAATGGAATCAAAGACTACTACTAAAGTTTTTAAATTAATTTAATACTAGCTTTCTTGTGGAAATGAGAAGAAACACACTTTGTTTCAATGGTGGGGCCACAGGCTAGTACATCATAATGTATCTCTCATGTGTTAGACTAATAATTGTAATTTTATTTCATAATTAACCAGTTGGGTGATATATACTATGTATTAGTTACTTACTCTATTTGTGGCACTGTGCTTTTACTAAATATTAATTCCAACAGAGCTGAATACAAAATAAAATATAAACCAGATTGGTTAGGAACTCTTACAAAAAAAAAAAAAACTATTTTAAGAGATTCTGATTCACACAACCAAGAGAGAAGACATGGCTCAGGAATATTTGTCACTTAGAAGCTTCTAGTTTATTTCAACTAGAATCATGTCTGGAAAACACATAACATGAGTCAGAATGTGATACAAGTGAATTTTAGTCAGTGCATAGTGATGGAAAGTGTCCACAGGCAATTAAAGCAATTTGCATGATGTAGTGAGCAGGCCCACACAGACAAAACAATACTCAAAACTATGAAAGTAAACCTCTAGAACTAAATAAATGAGAAATCCATTTTTGTTGTTTGAGAAACATAGTGTGTGAACTTCATTTCGGAGCTCTCTTGAGCATCCTTAGAATACAGTAGTAGACTTATCTCATAGCAAAGGATACAAAAGCAAACACAGCAGACACACAATGCCTAGTCTTGCACAATACAGGAGATCACAGGCCCTTACTGTTCAAAGCACACAGGGGAGACACAGAATACAAAAATATATATTAGACACAAAGAGCTTGTGGGTGGCATGTCTTGTATTTGGTTGTAAAGCTGTGTGTAAAGCTATGACTAATTACCCATTATTTTCCATCAACACATACATTTCAGGGGCAATTATGTACATTTTATTACATAACAATACAAAACATATTCAGACTATCTCTCTGTGGTATGCTGCATATGATTTCCTACATTAATTTTAGACGTATTTTATCATTTAGATATTGTATTAAATAACAGGTTTCATATTTACATGGAGTAAGACTGTAGTGTACTAATACCTTAATAATTTTATGACTTTCACTCTATAACTAGAATGTGTCATTTCATTAACTTCTCTGCTTTTTTCTCTGTAAACTTACCTTTTTAATTCGTTCCATTTCTTATATTTATTGCTAAGTATAGCGTATATTACATCAACTATAAAGAGTTTCTTTTCTGTTAAATTCAAAACTTCTGTGGGTATTCTAAAAACACCTATTTTATTGTGTTTTTAATCATTGTTTCTAATGGCTTACAACAACATCACAGTCTATCTTGGTAGAAATTTCAGTTCTTTTCCAAGTACATAAAAAGTGAGTGTTCCTTTTATTTTATTGTTTTTGATTATAAAAATAGTAAAGTCTGTAATCTGTGAATTGCTATAAACCTATATCCACTATTCACTTTGAAATCTTTGAAAAAATACTTCTAACACATTGGCTAATGTTCTAAGAAAAACATTGAGTAAGTTATCATTGACCTTTCTCTATCTATCATCTATCTATCTCTCTATCTATCTATCTATCTATCTATCTATCTATCTATCTTCCCTCCTCTCTCATGGTATATGGAGAAGAAAATAATTTTAATAGTGAAGATTTTTATAGCCCTTCACCAGGCACTTCTTCAATTAATTTATGTATGTTACCATGCCGTTGTAAACTTTGGCATTAAGAAGCAGACACTCTCTAATTCACAATGAGAAAATTGAAACAGAGAGAATAGAAAACACTTGATTAAGTCACAGAGATATTAGCTGGCATAGACAGGACTAACCTCCACAGTAGGCCCCCTGACTTTCATCCTTTAACTCAAGTTGGTACTTGAGTTGTTATGAGTGCCTCGCTCTGAGATATTTAATCATTAGAAACTGAAGCTCTAGGAACTCTGAGTATTGACTAGCACCTTAGATAGGTTACACATACAGGAGACAATGGAAATTTTTTCAGGGTATCACATAGGTGAGGAAAGAACAGAGCTGACAGCACAAAGGTGGTTGAAGAATGAGAAAAGACTAAAACTCATGGATTCCTGATGTGTAATTTGATGATCACCTTCTATTCACAGCCACCAAAGATCAACAAGACCAGATGGCAGAATTGGAAAATTTTGAATCTATGTCCTGGGAAATTCCTGTATTCTTAGATGGGGATGTGCAATACTTTTATGAGCTGTTAAGACCATAGAACACTCTATCTGGGTAGGAAAATCCACGACCTAACGTATAAATGCTTCCCTTATTTTAAGCAGCATGTACATAAAAGAATGAAAGAAACATATAAGCACAAAGCAGTAAAGGTATCTACTAAAGGTCTGGATGTATTCATTTAGCCCTAGATTATAAACTAATAATCTAGTTTTCAGTAAATTTCACATTGTTTGATTGTTCTCCTTGATTTTTTTCTTTAAAATACTGTCTTAAAACCTTTTATTGTTGTTCTTTTTGTTGTTCAGAGATGTGGGTGAAGAGAGAGTTTCAGAAACCCTCTTGGAAAGAATGCATTGTCCTTTCATAAATGAATGGAAATTCTCCTTTTCAGTAACTTGATTTTCTTTCCATGGAAGACTCTTTGGAAACATAGCATCTCATTTGGAATAGCAGCGTGTGGTGGAAATCTGTTTTCAGACTTCTGTCCATCATGTGTTCATGGCATAGTTTCAAGTCTGGAAGAGTGGCGCTTGTCGTGTCCTAAAAGAAAGGCTACACTACTTTTAAGTATCCATTGACAGTCCAGAGGGCCAGAAGAAAGTATAAATAGAAATTAGTAGCAGTAGGGGGTGGGGAACTTGGGGAACCCTAGAAAGTCCCAGATGCCAGGGATGTGAGAGGCTCCCAGGACCCACTGGGGATGACATTAGCTGAAATATCCAACAACATTGAAATATAACCTTAAGAGATCACCTCCAGTAGATAGATATAGATAGCCCCAGTGGAGGGATGGGGCTACTCACCCATCTAATGAATTTTAACCCAGAATTGACCCTGTCTATAGAAATGCAGGGACAAACATGGAAGAGAGGATGAAAGAAAGACCGCCCAGAGACCACCTCACCTTGGAATGCATCCCATCTGTGGACACCAAACCCTGATTCTATTACTGATGCCAAGAACTATTTGCAGACAAGAGTCCAGTAGGGCTGTCTCCTGAGAGGCTCTGCCAGCACCTGACTAAGATAGATGCAGATACTCACAGCCAACCATTGGATTGAGTTTGGGGACCCCAATAGAAAAGTTAAGGGAAGGGCTGAAGGAGCTGAAGGGGATTGTAACTCCATAAGAAGAACAATGGTATCAATTCACCAGACCCCTCAGAGCTCTAAGGGACTAAACAACCAGCCAAAGAGTATGCATGGGCTGGTCCATGGCTCCTGTTACCAGAGGACTAACTCATCTGGCATCAGTGGGTAGGGAGGCACTTGGTTCTGTGGAGGCTAGATGTCCCAGAGAAGGGGGACACTAAAGGGGTGAGGTAAGAGTGGGTGAGTGGGTGGGGTAGCATCCTCTTAGAGGCAAAGAGGAGAGAAGGGGGTAATGGTTTGTGGAGGGGAAACTGGGAAGAGGAATAACATTTGAAATGTAAATAGATAAAATGATTAATTAAGAAAAAAATATAGTATCGCTTCTAGGTTACCAGCCTCATGCTTCTCCTTATAGTTACAGTATGAAGTATGAATTATCTGATTCTACTATCCATGAGCATCCTTCTAATGATATTTCCAGGTGGCCAAGAATTGGTTCTTAGTCAACAGATATTGCATCAACTCATAGGTTTCAACAATCTATTTTCTCTCTTTGATTTAGATTATAAGTTCAGAAATAAACCTATCACTAATCTCACTAGGAATAAATGGAAAACAGTTGCACTAAGCAGTCCGTGTTCCTTGGTAAATATGTCACATGGGTTGGGTCAACTCATTGGGAGGGTCTGACCTTTTCTTTTTTAAAAAATATCTGAGAGAAAAACAACTCTGGATGAAATTCTGCCTTCAAAATATTCTGCATTAACAATTTAGATGTCTTTGGTAAAGGGAAAGGAATGTTGGCGTGAATCACCAAAACATATACTGCAAACCATGGCAAAATATCCAAAGTCTATTTTACACATTGCCTGCATATGGACATGTAGTTTTTTTAAGAGACAGTTTTATGAAATTCCCTACATTAGAGGAAATGTGTGTTTTTATAAGTGACAAGTAATAAGTCATTCCTTGCATATATTATGAGAAAAAACACAAGAAACTAGATACTGCCGGATGGTTTTCAAAAGTCTGTTTAATCTGTATAGAGCTGTAATAAATAGTCAGTACATTTTTGAGCTAAAAAGTCACTCTAAAATGAATAAACTAACCCCACAGAATTAAATAATTAACTGGAAAAAATGTAAAACACACAGACAATTGATTGTGTCATTTGAATGTAAGATCTCTTCACAAACATTGTTTAGACATTTCAATATCCATGTGCTGTGCGTGTATTAGATTGTTTTTTAAGTTACTATAAATAAATACCAGAAGCTGAGCACTTAATAAAGAAAGGATTTTTATTCAATTCACAAGTTTGGGGGCTAAACATGCAACGGTTATGATGCTGGATTGGGTAAGGGTCTCACTCGCTGTATCAACTCAGTATCAATGGCAGCATGGCTAAGCATGGTGGAGAGAGCATCACACAGCAATCCATGAGGCCACATGTGTGAGAGTCCTTTCTTACTCACTGTTGATAGCAATGCAGTGTCATATGCTCCACTGACATTTCAGAAGGAAAACCTTATCCCATCTAAAGACTGTAAGATTGATGGTCTACATAACCTCCCACTAGGCTCCACCATCATAGACCCATAGTTTCCTAACAGTGCTGTCCTGAGAACCCTGTTTCCAACAAATAAAATGCTAGAAGATATATTCAGATCATATCCTAGCCCATAGCAGGTGTGTGTGTGTGTGTGTGTGTGTGTGTGTGTGTGTGTGTGTGTTTAACCTGTTTAAAGCTGAAGTTGTTGCTATGCCAAATTCTTAGGACTACCTGCTTTGCTTCAATTATAGTATACTCATTATGAGTCGGCTCCTTTGTGAAAAAGATAGAGTTTTTATTTAAAATTCAGTTTAGAATATGATGAAAAATACGTTTTTGTACAGTAATGGATAAGGTTTGTTAAAGTACCTCTCTCTTTCATTCTCTCTGTCACTCTCTTCATCACTGCCTGTGTACAGGTATATGTTACTGGAACTATCTTATGCATTTATGATACATATATATGCATATATAAATGAATGAATGTATGACTTTATTTTATATTTACATTTTCAAAATCTCTGCTTACAGAATCTCCCTTTATGTGGCTGTATTGTGCCAATTAAAGCTTTCATCACAGCCCTAGAGCTGTTACTTTTACTGTAAGCCAGCAGTGTCGCTGTACTCTGAATGACACACAAAGTCCCAAGAGAACTATGGCAGGATTGGTATAAAGGCACAGCGAAATGCTTTTATCTGTCTGTGCTTTAGATGATTTAAGAATAAGCAAATATTCAGTAGCACAGAGAAAGCACATATCTACAAATGTGGTATGATCATGTTTCTACAGAAGTAAATATGATTTCCTTTCAGTTGATGTAGTTTATAAACAGAGACTCCTTTGACTTTCTAATACACCCTCCAAACATTAGAACAACTAAGTTGATCAAAATGTCAAGTCAACCCTCTAACCATATGAAATTTGATTTCTCAAACATGCCTGTACATAACTCAGCCTTTGCGCATGCTAATTTAAACAAACTTGCTATACGATATTGTAGGTGGATGGAGACATCTTTGTACATTAAATGACATAGCTGCTATTGCCAAGCCTCTGAAATATCTATGGCATTGGCAGGGAAGGCTCTGACTCTCATCTTCAGAGGAGAAAACAGTAATACAGCATAGTCAGAACGCATGATCAAGCTAGGACTGGAAACTTGGACTCCCTCCATCAAGGCTGGCTTCCTTTCTCTCAAAGTTTACCCAATTTTTACTGTCTATTTTTCTGAGCATGTATAATCTAGGTTAACTAAAGAAAAGCCAGTTCCTTTGCAGGATTTTTCACATTCTTGCTGCGTAGAAGGAGCTGCAATAAGACTCAGCATGGAAACATATCAAAGTTTTAGAGCCCTAGTATGTTACATTTTATTTTTTCATAACTGTTTGAGATTTTCATACAGCATATTTTGATCATATTCTATCCTTCTCCTGGATCCATCCAACACTCCCTACTTACTAAAATGTATGGCTTCTTTTTAAAACAATGGCTCAGGCACTAAGATCAACAACTGATAAATGGGGCCTCAGACTGAAAAGCTTTTGTATGACAACAGACACAGTCAACAGGAAAAACAGCAGCCCACCGATTGAGAAAAGATCTCCACCAACCCTAAATCTGACTGAGGTTTATGTAAATGTATATAGAACTATACAGAACTATATAAAAAAAAAACTCAGGAAGTTATATGCCAACAAACTAAATAGTCTAATCAAAACATGACGTACAGAGCTAATCAAAGATATCACTAATGGCCAAGAAAGACTTAATGAAATGCTCAGTACCCTTAATCATCAGGGAAATGCAAGTCAATATGACTCTGAGATTCTACCTTACACCCATTACAATGGCTAAAATAAAAAATTCAAGTAACAGTACCTGCTGGCAAGGATGTGGGGGAAGATGGGAGTGCATACTTGTCAAACCACTGTGGAAATCAATCTGGCAGTTTCTCAGAAAATCTTGAGTAGTTCTTCCTCAAGACACAGGTATACCTACCCTGGGCATATACTCAAAAGATGCTCTACCATACCACCAGGACACGTGTTCCATTATGTTATTGCAGCTTTATTTGTAATAGCCAGAAACTTGAAACAATCCAGATGTCCCTCCACCATAGAATGGATAAAGAAAATGTGGTTCAGTCACACAACTAAATACTACTCTGCTATTAAAAACAAGGACATCATGAATATCTAAGTAAATGGATGGAAGTAGAAAATATCATCCTGAGTGAGATAACTCAGACCCTAAAGGACATGCATGGTATGTACTCACTTGAAAGTGGTGATTAGCCATATAGTACAGGATACCCATGCTAAAATCCAAAGAAGCTAAACAACAAGAAATTTTTCTTAATTAAATTATTTAAAGTGGGAGCAGCCCCTTTTAATCCAGATCTTCAGAGGTGGGAAGATCTGCCTTTACTCTGTGTCAAACCTTCTGCCAGCTTAAATAAAGGGCACGGGAGAAGGAATCCTTTTCTCTCTGCATGCTTGCTTTGGTTCTTGCTCTCAGTGGCAAACTCATTCCTTCACTGGTATTAGAGCCTACTTCTTCATGATTTCATCACGTACTGAACACCAGTTGAGACAGCCATACTTATGGACTAACCAACTGCTGTGTTATTGGGCTTTCTGTTGGTAGACTGTATTGTTTTACTATCTTGGGCATAATTTGTAATCTACTCTAACATCCCTCAATATATACACATACACATATACACATACACATATACACATATACACATACACATATACACATACACATATACACATACACATATAAACATATACACATATACACATATACACATACCACGTATACATATACAACATATATAATTAATATATAATATAAAATATATAATACACAATATACAGTATATAATATATAATATATATGATAAACAATATTATTATATAAAATATAATAATAAGATATATTAATATAATTAATAGTTAATATATATATATATGACATTAGACATACAAATAGACAGATGTGTGTGTGTTTATTCTGTCAGTTCTGTTCCTCAAGAGAACACTAAAATACTCTTTCTTTCCCTGTATCCACAATGATTCCTGATCCTTGAAAAGAGGGAGAAATCCTATTTAGGGTTGAGTACTCCTAAGTCTCTGAATCTCTACAACATCACCAGTTGGCGATCTCTGTTTACTTTCAGCTGCAGAAAGACTCCAATCTTTCTCTCCAAAGTACATGAAGCTATAACATATTCTTTTCCATTGTTCCCTTAGTAAAATAGTACAGAACACAGACATCTGCCTTTAGGAAAGCATGAGCAAACAGTTTTCTTTCCAAGCATTCTGTGGAAGTTTTGGAAAACTCATACCCAGTGTGCTGAAAACTGAGAATGACGTCTCAGGGCACCATTCCCGCACTTTCCTGGGCAGTAGTTTTCTGGGGATTGCCGAGAGCTTCTTGGAGATGTTTCCAGTCTTGCAGACTGGACCTGGCCATGGAGCCCAAAGAATCTCTTCTTTCACAGAACTGATTATTTTTATTATTGCTATTATTTTATCCACTTTCAACATTAGCTTCTTAGAGCTGCCAAAGCAACAGCAAACGTGGCTTAGAAGAGCAGAAATGTTCTCACTCATAGGATCAGAAGATAAAATTCTGAAAAGATTATCCATAAGCACACTCCTACCCCACGCTCCCATGGCACAGTACTTGTTTCTGGTAACTCTGGGAAGCCATGGTTGTGTCTGATTTGTTCTTCATTTGTAACGATCTCAGCCTGTGAACTCCTGACTCATTCTAATTTATTTTCTTAAAAAGACACAGATTATTGTATGTATGGTCACCAGTTACCTAGGATGGCCTCACCTTGCCCTAACAACTCAACAAACACCTCATGTCCAATAACTATCACACTCTTAGGCTCCACGCTGGTAAATTACACTGAAATACTAATTTGAATCATGTCTTCCTCCTTCAACCTTTGTGCTAAAAAGAAAGTTATGCCTACTAAAAATAAAGTTTAAAAATTATGGGCTTAGAAAGGAAATACATGACAACATCTTACCTTCCCGTTCAACAAACAGGTAAAGACTTGCTTAATTGTTCAAAAATGGAGTACTGATGTTGTTGATAATTTGATCCATGTCTTGAATGCAGTATACATAGAAATTTAAATCCACATTGGAAGGCACATTATGTTCCCATAAAACTTTCCACTGAAGCCTTTAAATGGCAAATTGACATTGTCTGTATTGTGCTCCATTCTGCTTACAGGCTAAAAGCTTGCATTTGCTGGAGTTTAAATCATAAGTGGCCCTCAATGTCCAGTGTGTTGGTCCCCAGAGGGAAATCTTTGGAATGTGTTAGAACTTTTAAAGGTAGGGGATCATGGGAGTTCTTTAGATCCTTGGCATGGCACCCTTAACATGCATTGTGGAACTCATTTGTCCTTCACTTCTTTTGACTTCCTGGTGGGTGCAGTAAAAGGTTTGGCTACATAAATGCCCCTGTATGATGCAATGCCTCCATATTGATCTGAAGGCTTGGGGTGTATCAGCCTTGGATCCAAAGCTCCCAAACAATAGACTAACACAACCCTTTCTCTTTACAACTGATTGTTTTATTAGTAGTATTTATTTATTATTTAATGCAATGAAGTTTCCTCCCACACTGCTTTCATTGTGTGCCATAAGTTTGGGTATTTCTACATTCATTTTCAATGAATTTTAGAAAGCTTTCAGTTTCTTTGCTTATTTCTTCCCCAGCCCAGTGCTCATTCAGTAGAGAATTCAGTTCCTATGAGTTTGTAGTTTGTTTTTAATTTTTGATGAATTCTAGTTTGAACCCATGGTGGTCTGATAAGATACAAGGAGTTATTTCAATATTGTTGTTTCTACTGAAAGTTGTTTTGTGACCAACTCTATGCTCAATTTAGGAGAAGGTTCCATGAGATGCTGAGAAGAAGGTATATCCATTTGTGTTTGGATGAAGTTTTCTGTAGATATTTGTTAGGTCCATTTGATTCATAACCTAGGTTAGTTTCATGATTTCTGTTTAGTTTTTTTTTTTTTCTTGATGACTTGTCCATTGTTGGGAGTAGGGTGTTGAAGTCTCCCACTGTTAATGTGTGGGGGTTGATATATGATTTAAAAATGTGTCTTTTATGAATGTGGTTGCCCTTGCTTTGGGAGCATAAATGTTAAGAATAAAGATGTCATCTTGGTGGATTTTTTCTTTGATGAGCATGAAGTGTCCTTCCCCATCTCTTCTGATTAAATTTGGTTTACAGTCTGTTTTATTATATATGAGAAAGGCTATTCCAGCTTGCTTCTTGGGTTTGTTTGCTTGGAAAAACTTTTTCTAGCCCTTTACTCTGAGGTAGTGTATATCTTTGTTGCTGAGGTGTGTTTTTTGTATGCAACAGAATGAAGGATCTAAGCCAAGAACCAGGCACACACCCCAAAGATGCCCCAAGGATACTTGCTCAATTATGTTCATAGCAGTTTTATTTGTAATAACCAAAAACTGTAAACAAACTAGATATCCTTCAATTGAAGAATGGATAAAGAAAATGTAGTACATATGGAATACTACTCAGCTTATTAAAAACAAAGATATTTGAAGGGAAATGGATGGAACTAGAAAATATCATTCTGAGTGAGGATACCCATATCCAGAAAGACACGCACAGCATGAACTCACTTATAAGTGCATATTAATGTTGTGGGAATTATTAAAAATGAAGGAACATTGCACATGTTCCCATGCTATTTCCTGGTTCTCTCAGCCCAGGCGGGCTGGCTAACCATACACTGATGAGCAATGGTAGACCTACTTTTATCTCATGGAGCTCTGATTCAGAGCTCCACAATTTCTCCACCCAGCTCACTAGGTTCCTACTGGTGGGTTGCTACCATACCAGCCCCATGCTTCAATAACCCCATGGCCTCTGTGGTGCACATCAGGCAAACCAACAGTGCTGCTGTACCTTTCTCTCTGAAACCCAGATGAGCTGCCATGTGAAGGAAAATGCAACACAAACTTAGCTCAGAAACAATAGTAACTCAATCTCTGGGCACAACAACTAAAACCTAATCTTGTAAGCCTTATTTAAATCTGATTCTTCTGGTGGCAAATCCTTATGGATCTGCCATACCAGGAGACTCTAGTAACTACATCTTACCTATGTGCTGTCACTGTTCCAAAAGGCCTCTCTCTTTCCTGCTTCTCTCTTCCACCCTCCAATCTTGAAGTCCCTCCTACTCACCCAGTGATTGGCTCCTTTATTCATTAGGGGATTGACTCACAAGAAGTCACAGGTGTAACTCACTCCTTGTCTAAAGCCTTTCCCAGGAGGGTAGAATTAGCATCCAATTGCAAACAGCCCAGGGCTATCCACAGTATTTTAACCATAAAATATAGGATAACTATGATACAATTCACAGACTCGAATGAACTAAATAAGAAGGATGCCTTTTCACTAAGGCAGGAAAATAAAATAGATATTGCAAGCAGATGGAGGGAAAGAAAGGGGTGGGAAAAGGGGAGAGGAAAAGAACAGGGATGGGAACTAGGTATGGGGAGAAGGCAGGAGCTGGGAGAGAGAACAAAAATTGGTGAGGGTCATCTGTGGGACCTGCTGTAGACCTGGAACAGGGAAGGCTTCTGGAAGTCCTTAGGTCTACTCTAGCTGCGACTTCTAGCAGCTGGTGATATGAAAATGCGAAGTGGCCATCTCTTGTTGTCAGTGAGGACTTCCAGTGGAGGGAGGAGGAATCAATCAACCAACAAAACTTTCCACCCAAAATTTGTCCTGCCTACAAGATGCACAGAGATACAGATAGAGCAGAGATTGGGGAAATGGCCAAATAATGACTGGCCCAACTTGAGTTACATCCCATGGAAGAGAGCCAATATCTGGCACTCTTAGTGATACTCTGCAATGCTTGCAGACAGGAGCCTAGCATAACTGAGAGGCTTTATCCAGAAACAGATGATAACAGAGGCAGAGACCCACACCCAAGCATCAGGGAGAGCTCAGGGAGTCTTGTGGAAAAATGTGAGATAGGATTGAATGAGCCAGAGAGGTCAAGGACACTGTAAGAAGACCTACAGAGTCAACAAACCTGGGTCCATGGGGGCTCACAGAGACAGAACCACCAACCAAAGAGCATACAGGGGCTAGACCTAGGCCCCCTTCACATTTGGGGTAGAAGTGCAGCTTGGTCTTTATGTTGGTCCCCTAATAATTGAAATGGGAGATGTCTCTGACTCTGTTGCCTGCTGTTGGATCTACTTCCACTAGCTGGACTTCCTGGTTGGCCTCAGTGGGAGAAGATGTGCTTAATCCTGCTGCCATTTGATGTCCCAAAGCAGGGTGATATCCAAGAGGAAAAGGCGAGGAGGTAGCGGTGGGGGGGGGGGGAATTTGTGAGGGTGGGACTAGAGGAAAGGAGTGAGGGGCACTGTGATGGGGATGTAATGTGAATAAATTAGTTAATGAAAAACTGACATGAGGGTTTAGGGGTCCACTTCTGGTCCAAGGTAGCATCACATAGATAGTCTCCATAAACACACCCAAACAAGCATACAGATAATTAAGAAAATAGATCTTTATATTTATGTTAATTTTATTTAATGTGAATTAGTGCTTGACCTAAATATTTTTGTATACTTTTTGCAGTCCTTGTGCCCATTTGGGACAAAAGAAGGTCCCTTAGAGTTGAAGTTACAAAGAGTTGTGAGCTACCATGGAGATAGTGGGAACTGAGTTGCAGAGCAGTATGTGCTCCTAACCACTGAGTATCCACAATTCTTGAATGAGGAGCATTCATTTTTTTATCCCAAACTTCTTACTTAATATTACAGTTTTATTTAAAAAATGCTAAATTTTCCTAAATTTTTGAAACAATACAAGCTTAATCTTTTATAATTAATAATTACTTTTATTAGTATCATATAAAAGGTATAAATACTCCTATGAAAAAGACTGGTTCAGCTGTGTGTGATGGTCTGAGTACATAGTCTTGCCACTTGGGAGAGTGATGGGCAAGGGTTGCTGTGACTTGTGTGCTAACCTGAGCAGTGCAACCAAACGCTGCCTCACAAAACAAAAATGAGGGTTTGTATAATGTGAAGTGAGTCCCTCTCTCATATCCCTCTACAGTCTTGTCTCTAGCCTTCTATACTTTTCTATAGAAGTAAGCACAGTCAGTTATTTTACCTTAATATCAAACCGTTAGGTCATTGTCCAGTGATTTTCATTTATATATTTCAACTTGCTGATCCTGCAGGATATAAGTGGACATTGTAGGGTTAATGGAACAGTTCCTTTATAATATGATAACATAATCTGATGGAAATTCACTTAGTTGCCCCAAAAGTGCCTGATTGCAAACATTACAGTCATATACTTTCTTTCCTTTTCAATTAGGACAGCATTCCTTATGAAAGATAATTCTCAAGTATAGAGAGAAACAAATCCATCTTATCTTTAACCACCCAAGCAGTTAAAAGCAAAGCTGAGATTTGGATTATGCATTAGATGCTGTTTATAAACTTGCTAGACGGGCTTATATGCAGAGTTTGGGATAATGAGAGAATCCAATGAAGCTTTAAAGAAATAAAACATAATAAAATGCCATTCCAGGATGTCATTTAGCTTCCTGAAGCAAGCAATTCCACTGGACCACAGCACAGGGCTATCAATCGCAACTATATTTCAAACTTACCTTACAGCTCATCATGCCGAAACACAAGTGTAATTCCTTTTTAAGCCTCAACTTTATGTGGCTGAAGGGAAAAGGGGGAAGACTGAGAATCTTTAATTTGGCTCTATATCTCTGGGTAGAGTCTTTCAGAAAACTCATTCAGAAACTTCAACAGCTTGTAAGACACTTTCCATGCGCGAATGAAGAAGACCTTTACCACAAACCAAGGATTGACAGGTGTCCAAATGCCTGGAGATGGGGAAATCCTGATGGGCTGTCAAAGATTCTTTCTGTTGTGATTTCCAAGTAGGCTTGAGCAGAAGACTTAAAAAACTCAGAATGTCTGTAAAAGTATGTTTTTCTTCATTCCAACCACAATGGAAATTTTATATGGCCAGTCTTACCTTATTGCCTGGGCATTCACAGTAGGACCTGGGTAGGAGGGTGGTTTTAGATCTAAAATAATCAGCAACATAGTTTTGTAGAATATACTGGATTATAGACAGCACTGTAGTCTCAATTTGGAAGCAGACTGTCTGCACATGATATAGCACTGTTTGTGAATAGAAGGTCCCACCAGCTTCATCTAAGACTTTAGTCCCAAGATTACACCTTATTCGTGCACCACAAATAAGCCGTGGTGGGGTTAAGAAGGTATAATGACAATAATGGTCAAAAGAACACAAATATTTCACTAGCAGGTCACGTCACACTTCCAAGTTCAGTTTCAGACTGATTTGAAGAAATAGTGACACCATAATTTAATTTTAATGAAAATCATCAAGATAGGCCAGTTGGGGGAAAAAAAATCTGTAAATTTAAAAATATATAGGCAAACTTTGAAAAAAAACAGAATTTAAAGCACAAAACATTCAAGATATTGTCTCTATTGTCCTCTCCTCAGATGGTAGTAGATCTGAAGATGCTGAGAAGCACGAAGAGTGAGCACTGTAAGGAACACTTCAGACAATTGCAGACTGGATGGACTCATTTTATAAGTGAGCTGACCTAAGCTGACCAGGCTTGCACAGTGAGATCAAGGTGAACCCATATCCAACTCCCGGTGCTATCTGCAGCTGCTTGAACCTAACATCCTAAAAGTGGGGCTGCAGAGATGGCTCATGGTTAAGAGAATTTCCTACGGTTTCATCGGTGGTGGGTTTGATTCTCAGCACCCACATGGTGGGTCATAACTGTCTGTAACTCCAGTTTCATGAGACCTAATACTCTGTGTTGGCCTCCTCAGAGGCTGCAGGCGTGTAGTGCACATACAAGCATGCATACCCATAAAATAAAAATAAACAAATCATTTGTTTGTTTCTTTGTTTTGTTTGTTTGTTTTTTTCGAGACAGGGTTTCTCTGTGTAGCCCTGGCTGTCCTGGAATTCACTCTGTAGACCAGGCTGTAGACCTCTGCCTCCCAAGTGCTGGGATTAAAGGCATGCGCCACCACTGCCCGGCAAATAAACAAATCTTAACTAATAAAATGAAATACTGAGTGGGCACCCACAGCCTGTTAAGCCTACTGATGCAGGCTAAACAATACAAGACTGGGCCTAAGGAAGTGATAAACTTCTTCAGAGAGTACAGCGGAATACCTTACATCACACCATTAACACAAAGGATTTTTCTACTAGTTTAATGCTCAGTTTACATAAACAGGCTTCTGTACAAGTTTCAGACTTATATGAGAATGGACTAGCTTTAAAAAAGTGTTGCTTCTTAGTTTTTCTACATACTTTCTGTTAAAACTATTCATGGGGCATTTTTAACTTGAGTAACTTCCTAGAAACATATGTTTTAATTACATGGGTGAAGTGATAACGTCAACCCATGATATTTGTAGCAACTCCATGATTTTCTACAAGGGAATGTCTTATCAAAATATACATTTGAACTGAGGAGCAGTGTACAAAGCAGGTAAAGATATTAGGTTCAGTAATTTGAGTGTAGGACAGACCCTAATAGAAATACTGCCTTTACAACCCCAGATCTGAGATTCTATTATGTCAATATCTATTTCTCATTCCAAATCATCTGTATCTAAGTATGGAGCAGAGAAGATTCTCTCACCCATCACCGGAACATCTTTTCGGAAACATCTGGAACAACAGCAGTGGATGAATTTGTTGTGACCCTTGAGAACACTGCTGAGTCTATCCTCACATGGAGAGCCTTGGTGTCAGAGTCTCTACTCCCTCTTCCCACCGACCTTGAACCAGACTTTAATCACCAATCTTCAATCTGCATTTATTCAAGGAAAATTTTTAAAGTAACTTCAACATTTTTTTGTTTTTTAACCTTTTAAAAAATTTTTTTGATACTTTATTTACATTTCAAATGTTTCCCCCTTTCCAGATCTCCCCTTTGGAACTTCCCTATTCCCTCCCCTCTCCCCTTGCCTCTATGGGAGTATTCCCCCACCCACCCACACACCCACCCTCCTCTTCCCTCCTTGGTATTCTCCTATACTGGGGCATCTAACACCCTCAGGCCCAAAGACCTCTCCTCCCCCTGATAGCTAACAAGACCCTCCTCTGCCACATATGTGGCCAGCACCATGGGTCCCTCCATGTGTATTCTTTGGTTGGTGATCCAGTCTTCCAGAGCATCGGGAGGTCAGATCAGTGGACACTGTTACTCCTTCCATAGAGCTGCCAACTCCCCCAGTTCCTTCAGTCCTTTCTCCAACTCCTCCACCTGGGACCTCACACTCAGCTGAATGGTTGCTGTGAAGTGACTCTTGGGTATTCACAACTTTGGGCTAATAACCACTTATCAATGAGTACATACTGTGTTCATTCTTTTGTGACCGAGGTACCTCACTCAGGATGATATTTTCAAGTTCCATCCATTTGCCTGTGAATTTCATGAAGTCATTGTTTTTAATAGCTGAGTAGTATTCCATTGTGTAAATGGACCACATTTTATGTATCCATTCGCCTTGCTCAATCTGGTAACCTCAGTTCCTTTCGCCATTCAAAAAGCCTTTTCTTGATGGCTTTATTGATATGTCTTTCATCAGTCTGCTGTGGCCCACTGAGGAATGGCTGTCTGTGAGTGCTGAGCGCACACTGGTGCCTCAATGTCAAAATTCATACCCAAATACTGTATTTACATCATTTGTACTGCACCCTCTTCTCTTCCAATGGCTCCTTAGTGTCCTCATGGCCTCTTAAATTCACAACCACTTCTTCTGCATTTGTTACTGGTGTGTGTGTGTGTGTGTGTGTGTGTGTGTGTGTGAGTGTGTATTTGTAAATCATAGTCCACTGACTCCGCTCTGTGTTGCTTGTATGCACTTTAATTTAGGTGACCAGTTTGATCCAGATAACCCATCAGAGGAAGAATCCCTGGAGAAGATAGATTTTCCGCCGTCAGTTGACCTACAACTCTTCAACTAAGGATGGGGCCTAGTGAGATTTCCTCCCTCCATGTTGACATGTTGCTTCTGTCTGTTCATAGATCTTCCTTAGGTGACCACTTTTTGAGATTTCCTGAGTTCAGCTTCCCTGTCAAGTCTGGAAGACACCATTTTGCTGCAGATGGCCTGGTCTTCTTGCTCTTATAGTCTTTCTGCTTCCTCCTCTATAACTTTCCCTGAGACTTCAGTGGGCATAGGGGTTATGTCGTATCAACTGGGGATGAGCACATTCTAATTAGTTGTTCTCTGTATTTGGAACTGTTGTGAATTCTGTTTTGGTCTCTGTCTTCTGCAAAACAAAAGATTACTTGAAGCTGGCCGAGAGTGCTACTTACCTCTCTGCATAAGGAGAGATCTTCAGAATGCAGTTTGGAATTATACTAGTTCAGAAAAATGGCAGTGGGATTTTAAATGAAGACTTTTTTATTGTTGTTTTTGTAACATCTATTATTTTTTTAATCAATAGTCTATTGACTGTCTTATAGCCATTTAAAATTCTCTGTAGATTACTGGGACTTTTTGTTTGTGTGTATGAAATGTATGCATTTAAAAGTGTGTATGTGTGTGTGTGTGTGTGTGTGTGTGTGTATCTGTGTGTGTGTGGAGATGAGAGGAGGGTGTTGGGCATACTGGTCTACCACTTTCTGCCACATGCCCTTGTTACAGGGTTTCTTTCTCTACTCTATGTGCCTCAAAGCTCACATACAGCAAGCTCCATTTTTTTCTAGCCATTGTTCAGCACTCTGACATTCCACATGGGCACTGGGAATTTAAACTCAGGTCCTCATGCTTAGGCCACAAGTATTCTTACCTACTGAGCCATCTCCCTGGTCCTATTGTTTCTTTCTACAAGATTCAGTCTAATTATTTCATCATGACAGGAATACTTGTGCAAGACTGCAATGTTTTGAGCATTTTGAAACAACTGCATTACAATCAGTGCTCTAAAACTTTTAAACTCTGACTTCTCTTGTTTGATGTAGCAGAACTCATCTATCTCAGTGCCCCAGAGTATGGAGCATTTAAATTTAATGATGTTTTTAAATGATTTTTTTTAAAAAAAATATTTTGTTTTGTGCTTAAGATAAATTACTAGCTCACAAACAAAACATGAATTTGTCCTCATAATCTTTGAGTTTATATACGTTCTACAATCTTGATTTGTTTCTTCAATTTATACCCAAAACAAATCTGGCTTTAGTCACAATGCTTTCTATCTCAAATGCCCAGTAGTAATGCTTTTTTAAAAAATTCTTCTTCTCTCATAGCATACACCCTGAATGAAGCATCCTCTTCCACCCTTCTTCTCAGTCTTCTCTCACCAATCTTTTCACTCAGATTCAATACTCCTCTATTTGCCTTCAGAAAAGAGCAGGCTTCCCAGTGACTTCCCCCAAGCCCAACATAACAAGATGGAATAAGACTAGGCATAATCCCTCATAATCAAGGCTGAACAAACCAACCCTGTAGGATTAAAATGACACCCCCTCCCCCAATGCTACTGTTAGGAATCCCACATTCCTCCTCCTCACTCTTGCATTGTGATCTCTGCCTCAGACCCTAACCCAGGAACCAAGCCCTGCTTACCTCTCTTCTGCCCAGCTACAGGCTCTAGGTATCTTTATTCAACCAAAAGTTTTAAATTAAGGAGCAAAGTTGGCAAACAAAAGCTGTTATTCACTCAGGGTTGACTTGAGACAGCTTTGGGATATGTGTGCAGAGGGCCATGAACAGACCCATGGAGGGTCCAAGGTTGCTGCTTCAGTCTCTGTGAGCCTCTATGAGTCCTGCTTAGTTGATTCTGTGGCACTTGTTCTCTTGGTGTCCTTGACCCAAGACTTCTCTGCACTTTTCCTGAGGTCTTTGAAACTTTTGTGCAATCTTAATTCTAGCATTTATGAATGTATTATCATCTTCTGAGTGTTACCAATAAGATTTATTGTTCTAATGGAAGGACATTGACTTCTCCTCTGCACATATTTGTTATTTTATAAATAGTTGTGGACTATATACATAGAAGGGACTACATACATACATTTTGGGACTACAGATCTACTTTTCATCAATAATGCCAAGGCTTTCATTTCCTGGCTAACCTATTTGGGTGTTAAGCAGTGAGTTGACACCTCTGTGATTATCTTAGACCTCCAGAGTATCATTTTCTTAGAAATGTTCCAAGGTAAACATTACATTTATTTCTCTCTCTCCCTCTTTAGATCTTTTCACCTTCTCTCTTCCTTCACCCTCCTCTCATTGTTGTCTTTGTTATTTGGTATTGTGAATTAATAAGTCTTTTCTTAACCCTATGTCTGGACAAGGTCACGAATTTATAAAATCATCATAGGTAAAGGAGAATAATGTAATTTTCTGCCTCTTAGATTTCTTCCCTCTTTGTGTTAGGAATCCACTCAACTCAGATGTAGTAATAACTCTTGTTACTTTCTCCTGGGTCCATGATGAAACAAGGGGCAACTTCACATAAAGAAATCAGCATTGTAAAGAAGGGCCAAGGAGTGATGGTCAAAATTCCTCCTTTCAGATTTCAGAGCAGAAATATGACTTACTGATCAATGATACTTTTGTTTTAAATACAACTTTCCATTGCATCTACTCTTATTATTTGTGTCTATGTGTTTGGGCATGAGCTTGCCTCAGAGCACAGGCGGAGGCAACTAGACAGCTTGTGGGAGTCTATTCTCTTCTTCTATCACATGGGTCCTGGTTATGAAACTCAGTCAGCACCTTTTCCTGCAGAGCCATATTATATCACTGTTTTAAGTTCATATTCTAAACCAAGAGAACAGTAAACTCTTAGTAAAGCAGAAGAAGGGTCCATGAATATAACAGAAAGGAAGTGACAGGGTAAGAGGAAAAAAGAGTGAAAGCTTAGAGTGTATTCGCTCTACCCTAAAATCAGTGATGCTAACGAACAGCTGTGTCCTGCAACTCACTTCATACAAAGAAATCTGTTTGGAATAGAGTGGCACTTGACCTACACACGTGGATAGTTAACATCTTGAAATACCACACATATATTTACAAATGTATTTAAATGGCCTAAAAATGACATGAACCTCCACCCCAGCCATAGAGACCACAGGAGCCTGATTCTGAAGCCCATTTCAAGTCCTCACTCCTGGATCCTTTCTCCTTCTTTGGGTTGGAGTTGTTTTCCATTCAGCCAAAGGATTTAAAAGAGTAGTGGGCAGATTTCCAATTTTCCCCACAAAATGCAGGATATCCCATTACCATTAATTGCAGTATGCTTTCTGTATTTCCTTTTCAAGAGAAGTGTTGGGATAAAAATGTATAGGTTCACCCATCAAAGACAAGGCTCTGGCTACCATTTGGAGTGCACCGTGTATTTTTGGAAAGAAATCTTGGAAGGAAGAATGGAAAAAGACAATCTAACAGTAAGAGACACCATTGCAGAGCAAGCCACAGGCATGATTGATTCCAAAATCCCATCACAGGGCTATAAACTTTGAAAAATGTTGTTTCTTCCTTTTAGTAATATGTCAATCATTCTTAGGGCCTGGTGTATGTATGTATGTGTATATATATATACATATATATATATATGTATATATATATATATATATATGCGCGTGTGTGTGTGTGTGTGTGTGTGTGTGTGTGTGTGTACAGCACATGTACTTTGCAGCCTGTATGGGTGTGAGAAGCCAACTTGCAGGAATTGGTGCTATCTTTTTGCCATGTGACTCTGGGGGAGGGTCGATTGGTTGAACTCAGGTGATCAGGTTTGGTGTCAGTGGCTTTTAGCTACTGAGTCATCTCCCTAGCTCAAGACACCAGAATTTAACTCCCCTCTTTATTTAAAAATAATTTAGTATTACATGAAGAAAACCATAAAACACTACCCCATTATCTGGCACTGGTTAAAATGTGACTTCAATGTTTGGGTCCACCTTGTAGTACTTTTCCTGCATGCACAAGGCCCTCAGCCCTATGCTCAGTTCTAACAAAATCAAATTACGGCTTCAAACACCACCACTCCTTAGGAGATAGTGCCCACATTGAAATGATGCCTTGCCTGGAGCTGAAACAATCTTCCCCAAACTCTTTTATAACAATTACACAGGTTTGATAACCCTAATAATCACCACTTTCTTTGCTTATTTCTAGAAAAATGTGATGATTATAAATTTTGTCAGCTTTCAGATCATATATGATTTTTAAAAGTTCTGTCATCTGCATGGTTGGTACTTGCTACAAGTAAACTCATACAATTCTTTATTGTTGGGTACCTAGTCATCCATTACTATTGCTTTGATGTAGATATTTTAGGGACTGGAAATGGGTTATATTCTCAGCTCCAGATACACTGGATATGGGAAGGCATACTTGTGAGCTCAGTACTGGGGCACTGGGGATATTGTAAGTTGGGTAAGCTTAAAGCCTGTCAGGTTGACTCGAGACTCTGTGTCAGGAAGACAAAACAAAACAGACATAGTCTTTCAAAGATGCAATTTAACAAACCATTACAGAATTTCTTATGCATTAACAATTAAGAAATTAATTTCTTAATTTAAGAAATAATTAAATTATTTCTTAATAATTTATTTAAATAATTTGTTTATCAATAACAATTTCAAAAGCTATAATGTAGGCAGAAATATTGTGTGAACATTATCATGGTCATGCTTTCAATCACAATATCTAAAAAGTTAAACCTATGACAGTATTAAACTTACGTTTTTGTGAAAATCGGTGGAGAAAACTCATGCTATTCATTTCATCAAGTCCCACCTAAGTTTGAGTCCTTTTTCTTTCCCCATCTAAACCAGTTTGTACTGCCCAAATATTCTTGGATGTGTGGCCTTCTGTCTGTGTGGTTGACTTGCAAAGGATACAGTCTTTGAGAAGAATTATCCCTTCTTTTTCTTTGAGCTACTGAGAATTGCCAACAGCTTCTTGTCTATAGTGGTGGGACTTTGTGCTCACTTCCTTTTTCTGTGCTGAGTTTTCTTGGGGTTAGGTTCACACGTGCTGTAACAACTTCTGTAATTCTGTGAGTTCCTACATGCTGCTGCTCTGCTCTGTCCTGAAGTCAGGGTTTCCTTGTAGCCATCCACCACCTCTGGTTCTCATACATTTTCTGCAATGTCCAATGAGTCTGTGGTGGTGCAGGACACAAATTCCATTTCAGACGAGACACTGTGGTCTCTTATTCTCTGCACATTGGCCAAGTCCGTGTCTCTGTGTCAGTCGTCACTTAGTGCAACTGGCTATATCACTTTGAATATTCCTGAGCTCAGAGAATATTTCTGGTTTTGAGATGATGACTCCAAAGATATAGTGTTTGCTGAAGGTATAGATCTGTTAGTTTTTTCTTCCATACGTCTTAAAACCCAGAAAGGGGCTGTTGAGCTAGTAAACCCTTATCCCATACTTGATTTAATGTGCGTAAACTGCTTTCAGAGTAGTAACAGATAACACAAGAAAAAGATGAGTGAAGGAGTCATCAAAACATGGATGCAAAGCCCGGAGTATTTTTTAACAACTGTGTTTACCCTCTGAATCTATGTTTGCTCATGTGTATTGAGAATGGCCTTTCCTGACATGCCTCAAGGGCTTAAAGGATAAGCAGGTCTCTAGTAGACACTGGCTTATTTTTACACAGACTTTCAATTTGTTCAATTGTAGTAATCTGCCAGCTGGGTGGAATATCCTGCTCTGTATGATGCAGTCTATTGTGGTTCTATGATTAAGAGTTGGTAACTGAGTTGAGCCAGGAGCTTATCAAGGAGCCATGCCTTGTGTGTGTGTTTCTTCCTGAGAGCTGTGGCAAAATTTGCTTGCACACTAGTTATGACCACCATGGCTGGGATTCTCCATTCTCCTATTCCCCAGGAAACATAAACCAAACTGTTGCTACTGCTAACAATTTATAGAGGAAGGGAAAAGTACAAAACTTTCCGAGAGACGTTTTCTTCCCAGTGGGATTGCTTTTTCTTTCCCCTCTTTTCTTTCTCCATTATTTTCAAAATGAATCAAAAGTTCTGAATTATCATGGTAAAAATGTTTTGTACAGGAACATTTAACCCATTTATTGAGTGGGTAGTTTTGGCCTTTGTTCAGGCTTAATGAAAGATGCTGGTTACTGTAGCCAAATTGTTAAGTTAAAAAAGTGACAAGAGAATTCTTTTCATTTAAACAAAGAACATGAGAAAACTTTCCCAAAGAAGAACTAAATTTATCTAAGGTCACGTGACTTGGTACATTTTATAGTATTAAATAATTTACATGGCCTTGATGGATAAAATAACTTAAATCTGCTTAATAACTTTGGCTATCTTAAATCATCACAAAGAATTACCAACTAATCTCCTCTCAGATGATAATAATAATAATAATAATAATAATAATAATAATAATAATAATTGCTATCAGATGTCCCTGTCATTAAACATAATTGATTTGTCTGTAAATCCTGTAAATAGGAGTGAACTCCTATTGGAATTTTCCTCTCTAACTCGTGTCTCACTAGGACATTCATCTAATCGTGTACATTCCTCTATAGAGTAACTCGTACGGATCTATGATACAGCCTCTAAGAATCTTAGAATCAATGCTCCCTAGAGAGACCCCAAACAGAAATATTACATTTGGAGAAGAATAGAGACAGCCTGGTCATAGTCAGACTGCCTGGGAATCTTGTAAAAGACTGTTTCCTTGAACACAAATCAGGTGATTTCAACAGATGAGTGGAAATATTCTCTGAAAATTTAGTTTCCATTCAAAACAAATCACTTTACCTGGCTGATTGGCAAAAGAAAGATACTTTGTATCCAGCTTCATGAGAGAATAACTGACAAGTAGAATACATACATGTATGCATGCATGCATACATACATACATACATAACACACACATACACACACACACACACTCATTGTGGCATTCAATTCAGTGTATATTTGAATGGTGCATCTTTCGCTACAAAGTCACTTATATCCCATCCCATCATACCAATATAACTTTGTGCAGAATACTTGAGATGTAATCTCCTAATTCTTTGGTGCACTGTTGCTACAATAAGCGTGCTGTGAGTAAAGTCTCCAGAATGTTTTCATTCAATAATTGAGAAAACTGCAAATTTGTTCTCTTTAATCTACATCTCTCATTTCCTTCAACACCTGCCTCTGGAAACTGCACACATATATTCTAGTTCATCTATTACATATTCTTCATATGAATAAATCATTCAGTACTCGAATTTATATGCCTGGCTTGTATAATGCCTTTTTTATTCAATCATGTACGTTAGGGTTTTGTTTAAATTTTATAATTTCCTCATCACTTCTTTCCTTCCATCTTCCCTCCTGCACCACCTAATTCTCAAATTCATGGCCTCTATTTGTTAACCCTTTACACAAATACACACACACACACACACACACACGCATAGAGAGAGCGAGAGAGAGAGTGAGAGAGTTTATATATTGCATATATATATCCCATATATAATTATATTTTATATATATATATAATATTATATATGTATATAATATTATATAAATATAATTTCAGGGTTGACCATTTGTTATTGAAAAAGCAATTGAAAAATTCTTTATTGGAAGATTATTTCTCCTGTTTTCTAAATGGAAATGGAACAATATTCTAATACGATTTGTTTCTTTAGTGCTTTTGGCCATTTACTTTATCCCCATTTATCTGTTGGCAACATTTGCATTGATATTGTATTGCATTTGTGATTAATGGCACATTGAATGCACATGCAACTTTAAAGAAGTTTACTTATGCACAGACTTTCCAGAAATGGGATTGCTAGATGGATCACAATTATAGTTTTAAATTTTATTTTACAAACTATACTGGCATTATCTTCCTTTGCAATACTAATTGCAAGAATTCTCTTACCTCTGGAGGAAATACCCCTACATCACTTTTTAAGGATGGCCATCTTCCTGAAACCATCCTAGATTCTTCACAAATGTGTTCACATGTTGATGAAGTGCTTTGTGTAACTTAGTGTATTAGTCATGGTTCTCTAGAGTCACCAAACTTATGGGTAGTCTCTATATTGTAAGGGAATTTGTTAATGACTTTCAGTCTGTAGTCCAACTCGCCAACAATGGTCAGCAGCAACTGTGAATGGAAGTCCAAGGATCTAGCAGTTGCTCAGTCCCACAAGGCAAGCAGGCGAAGAAGAGCGAATCTTCCTTCTTTCAATTTCCTTATGTAAGACTCCAGCAAAAGGTGTGGCCCACATTAAAGGTGTGTACCACCACACATGGATCTGGGACTTGCTTTGTCCCAGGCTGTCCTTGAACTCAGAGATCTCCTTGCTTCAGTCTCCTGGGATTCAGGGTGTGTATTACTTTGCCTGGGCTTTTCATGACCACTATGCCTCAAGACCTCCATGCCAAGATCCAGGTCAGAAACTTGTGTCTTCCAGACTCAAGATCTGGATCACAGGTGAGTCTTCTAGTTCTGGATTGTAGTTCTTTCCAGCTACAGTCATGTTTACAATCAGGAATAGCCACTACACTTAAAACTTTAATAAAGGTTATAGGTTATAATTTGCAAGGCATAGAGGAAATACACAAGATGGGCAAGAGAAAGAACAAGATAAATGAACACAATAAATATACTATTGTACTCCAGAAGTGACAGACACTGTGACCCCAGTAACCATCTTGCCAGATATTGCTCTAAATCCAAATGAGAGAACAGATGACACTTCTATTCTGCATAGAATGATGTTTTAATCAACACATCCTTGTATATTGGTTTAATGCAGGTAATGTAGAGAGGAGTGAATGATTAGAAACAGGATTCAGTTTATATGAGAAGTTTAAGTTAAGCGTGATCTCTAAAGTCAAATAAAACACTATGTCCGCCAAATTAGATTCTATTAAGGATAAATAACAAGGTGTGTGTCTGCATGGTGTGTATGTGTTCCTGCATGTGTGTGTGTATTTCATATATACATATACATATATATATCTTAGAAATATATATATATATATATATTTCTAAGGTTTGAAATACAATAAAATATGTCAACAATGAATGAAAAATGAAATAATAATTCATTTTAATTCAGTGCATCTTAATAAAAAGATGTCTATATTAACTTATACCTTAGTCAAGGATAGAATGTCTCTTCATCATGGAAACTTCCATATATCACTTTTTTTTCATAAATCATAATCTGCTCTATCTCCCCTAGTAGCAACCAATTTTATGATTGTGTAATGGTTTTATTGAAATATAATTGGTCATCCCTATTAAAACTGTGCAATTTGATCAATTTTGACACATATGTATGTGATCATAATGGAAAACATGGCTTCAGCTAACACCTTTTCTGACCTACCATTCTGCATCTTTTTCTAATTTCCTCCTTCATCCCCACTCCTAAGGGCACAATCTTCTCTTCTTGTCCCTGGAGACCAGAAGATTTTTATCTTCACTGGAATGCCCAAGATCACTCCACAAAGGAAAACAAATATCATGTAGTAAACATTCTTCCTGGTTATGTTAGTGATTTCTTCTATATCTGTGCTGAGCTGAAACCATGTTATTATGTATAAACACATTACTGTTCTTTATTGCTTAAATAATACCTGTTAGGGGGTGACAAAGAGACAGCAATGCAGAGGGAGAGAGAGAGAGAGAGAGAGAGAGAGAGAGAGAGAGAGAGATTGTTTGTCCATGTTATCTATTTATTTGTGAATGTGCAAATGGTTGATATATTTTTGTTGTTTGGAATCATTACAAATAAAGGTACAAAAAGCTATTTTAAGGATATTTGTGTCCACAGTTTGTGAAGGACATATGCTTGAGTAAATACTAAGAGTGTAATGTTCCAGTCACTGTATAGATTCGCTTTTAAATGTTTAATTAATTGCCAATGGTTTTCCAAAGTGAGTTCACTGGTAAACCTTTACACCAGCAACAAATTCAAACTGTAATTGTTTGATATCTTTTGCAAGAAGTTCTTTTAGGCAGTTTCTGAAAATTGGCATGTGTCATCAACATACCTACTAATCTTCCCACTGTTCCTTTGGTTAAAACATATGTCTGACAAGACTAGTCCATCAAATACCTGAAATAACTGTCAATTTATTACATTATGCTTAGTCACATTGATATACAAATACTAAAATGAAACTGACTCATCTCAATTATATGTTGCTGCAGAATAACATTTTAAAAAACTGGAAATGTAAGTAAATGTCTTTCAACTCTGAGTTGTAGACCATTGACTTTAAAGACATTCAATCTTAATACATTTATTTCATAGGTAAAACTGGGAACGACTATGTTCCCATGAAAAGCACAGCATTGCTTTGCATTTATAAGGATTTTGGAGAAGAATTAAAACATAGTTAACTGATGGTATAATAATGATGTATTGTAGATATGTGAGAGTAAATTTTGTATGCATTTTGCTGGCTGAATATGTATTTGAGAAAGCTATACTGAAACCTTTAATACAAATATTGTATATAAAGTACAATAGGATAGGAATAGAGAATCAATTTTTTAATTATATTATGTTATTTTTCTATTCTCCACATCTTACTTTTGTCTTTGAAAAGATTTCTAACAAGGACACAACATGAAAACTGCCACGGAGAGACTCACTGCTAGAGATTAACATACCCTCTAAAATAGAAACATATATCAGTCAACGAAGATCAGTTTCACGGTACTGTCTATGAACACTAATTTGTTAACTATAGTCTCAAGACAGTGAACAAGAATGTGTTCAAAACTACAGACCAATAGCAGATATAGGTAATCACAAAATTAATAAAATTAATTATATAAATAAATTTAATAAAATAAAATGAGAAGTATCTGGTTGGAGAAAGGATTAAAGCTGGGCATCCTGTGCATTAGCTGGTTCTGATACTTACAAATGACAAGTGACACTAGAGCTACACATTTAAAGGTACAAAAGGAAACACTAACGTAATTAAAATTGTGGGTATAACTGTGACAAACACAAATTTTTATTATTATTTAAAGGCTATTATACATACTATTTCTATACAATTTATTGTTATGAAATATATCATTTTATCTCTTCATTTACTTGTGATTACATTATATATTTATTAATACATATGATGTATTAGATACCTTATATTATTTCAAGTATTACAAATTATATATACTATATTAATATATGATTTATTACATCATGTCATGTATCTATTATTAATTTATTAGATTGTTAATTTTTGTATATTATTAACATTATTTATTATAAAGTATAGTATACTTACTATTACATATATTATATACTATAATATTTATTATTATATTTTATTTTTATTATTGCTCATAGAAAAGCAATTAGATTTTCTTTAGAGAGATAGAATTGCATGTGTATACTGTACTATTTACAATTGTTACCAAACTAAAGAAGCAAAAATACTTCCAAATTATCAGAAAAAACATACAAATTAAACAGCATATTTAAAGTATGAAAAACATGAAATATGATGGAGCAAGAAACCAATGGAAAATCAAAGGATAAATGCAACGAATCCATTAACATAGATATATCTGCCTTGTCACATACAACTGATTTAGATTATAACAAAAATAATAGATTTAATCTTATCATGAATCAATCCACTTCTTCTAAGAACAGTATTCACTTAAAAGAGTTTGAGTGAGCTGGGCAGTGGTGGCGCACACCTTTAATCCCAGCACTTGGGAGGCAGAGGCAGGTGGATTTCTGAGTTCGAGGCCAACCTGGTCTACAGAGTGAGTTCCAGGACAGCCAGGGCTACACAGAGAAACCCTGTCTCGAAAAACCAAA